>JARKIC010000182.1:0-392675 GCA_029378375.1 Mycena olivaceomarginata | reverse complement strand
ACGCAACCCCGCGTCGACGATGTATCACCACCCCACCCGTATATACTACCCACACCGGTCTCTTCAAGAAGGATTAGGAGATGGAATCCTCAAGAGGGCGCTACAAGGCGGCAGGGAGCACGACTTCTCCGGGCGCAGTCCGGGTCCGTACGATGGTCCTCCCAGCAAAGAAACAACGGAGGACTTGATGATTGATGGAGACGAGGATTCTAGCAGCAACGCAGAGGACGTTGAGGACGACGACAGTGAAACGAATGCCCACAAATTGCATAAATTGTAGTGTAGTGTACACATTGCTCTGCCGCATGCTATCACAAATAGAAAATACTCACCAAACGAACGGTGATTACTTGAGGTTTCTACCGACTTTGCTTCGAATAACGGATACTCGTCGGACGCCCTTCAGGACCGGTATAGAAGCGGTTATCACTTGCCAATATCCTCCGAAAGCAAACTGGTATCAGGGAAGTGGCGTCGTACAAAAGATCTCCAATGAGCCCAGGTTGTGGACGATGACTTGGGACCGGATGGATTGTACGGGTTACGCGCGCCGGGCAAGCGTGCTTGGAGCAGGGTAAAGTGAATCCCGCATGCTCGGTTACACCGTCTGCGGCGTCCCGAAGACCTAGGCCGCGTGTGCACGTCGCCGAGCTGCAGCGCGCACGCACCTCCTCAAGCACTGCGCCGTGCGGTCGAGATGCGGGATGGACGGATCCGACGGACAGGCGAGCACGCCATGTGAGTACTTATAAGGCGGCAGTGACCCCAGGACGAGCCGCTGCCCGCCGGCCCCACCGCAGCGCAGGCGCACCTCCTCGACCCCGCGTCGCCTCGAAAGCGCATCGTGGCATAATCCAGGTGCGGCAGCGCGCGCGGGGATGAGATGAGATGGGTAGCGAGAAGTCCGGCAGGAAGGATTGGCTGCAGGTGGGCGCCGGTGCCCCTGCGCGGGTGTAGATGAGATGCACAGAAGGTGGAGAGAAGACAGGTCGGTCGGTTAGTGTAGTCGAATCCCAAACTAAGCTACTTAATCGATTCGATCGCTCAGCCGTCCGCAAGATCTCGGCAGCAACTTAGGGTGGGGAGAGCTCTCCTGCTGCTGCGCCGATGGACAGAACAGCAGTGGGAGGCGCTCGCGTTGTAGTGCGCGCGACGTTGGTAGGCAGGAAGAGCGTGAGGAGCGCCCGGAAACACAACCAGAACGCGACGGGCGTCGACAGTACCCGGCTGCGGGCTGGGGCAGTCGAGCCCCTCGTGCACGGCACAGCTCGACACTCAGCCCCGCCCGGCTCAGCGTCCTTGATCTTCTCGAATCGAGGCAGCCTCCCGATCGCCTCAGGAGGGGGATGGGTCGAGCGCGCGGGGCGTCCCATCCTCGAGCAGGACAAAGATCGCGCCGACGAATCGGGACTCGAGACTCAGGGCCGGATGGAGGATGGATGGGTACGTCGCGTCGGTCCTAGCCACACACCACCCGTCCGTGCACTGTCTTGAGGAGCCAAACCGCCGCGCGCGCACGTTGCCGAGCTGCAGCGCGGGGTGGGTGCACCTCCTCGAACACCGTGTACGTCTTCTGGAAGCGCATCGGGATCGCCCTACTGTCCAAGTACGGCCGGGCCGCGCGCGGCGATGAACGGGCGGGATGCGATGGATTGTGACGTAGAGCGCGGCTGCATGCAGTGGAGGAGGGCGTCGGCGGTGTGCGGGTGCTGCGCGGCTACAGGAAGAAGAGATGCGGTCGTCGGTGGTGGGGGTGGAGGTGAGGGCGGGTATTGACGCAGCATCCTTGGGGCGCCAAGGCGTTTCGTAGTCGACACCATAGTCCGAGAGATACCAAAGTTATTTCCCACTCTTGTAGTCCCAGAGTCGCCTAGTACCAGCAGAAAGTCGTCTAATTCCGCGAAGGAAAGCAAAAGGCCGCTGAAGGGGATGGCCCAGGCATGCATTTTCAAGGAGTGACTTGAAGGAGCGCTCGACCGGTAATCATGAGCCGGTTCCCGGCGGCGATTGATGGCCATTGATCAATATTGATCGCCCGAGCTCTGCCCGAACCACCCGCGCCGTCGAACGGTAAGTACATATGCTGCAGATCGGGGTTCCACTCCCCGCGCCCGAAATTTTGCCGACACAGTTGTGTTTTTTTTTTTCGGGCCTACGTGAGTTGATCTTATTGTCTGCCCAGCCTTCTTTTTGACAGACGCGCGTCTAAGTTCAACTCCCCGCACCCGGAATACGCTGCCGCAGTCAGCCAACACTCGGTTGACAGCGGTGAATGCACTGATTACATGTTTTATATTCATAGAGTACGTTGGGTGAGCGCAATTTAACTGTATCCACGCGTCGTTCGTGCGCGCGATACGTGAGCTCGCAGGGGACAGCTACAGCAAAAATTACCCCGCAGAGCAAGTTCGAAAAACACGCAAAATCAGAATCACCATACTAAAGAGAGTGGATGAAGCTCCTCAGTCAGCGACAGGGCGCCGGTACGGCGAAAAGCCAGGCAGCGTCGTCTCCGAGTACCGGCCTCAGACGAATGGAAGGTAGAAGTAAGAGCGGCAGAAAGTAAAACACAAGACATGCACCTAGCGGCATACACAACGCTCGGCGCGGGGTACAATATATATCTCGAGTGTGGTGCACGGCGCACAGCAGCTATCTGTAGTTTTCTTATCACCACCGTACCCAGCTTCCCCAACGGTTCGACTCCCCGTGCCCGTAAATACGTTCCTACACCTTCAATTCTTTATGTCTCGGCCGCTTCGTCTCTGCGACATTCGCCGGGTCTCTCCAAGTTGCACGCACCCAATTCTCGTTCATCCCGCTCCAAAAGAAAGGATGTTACGCCTTCCCCTACACTCCAGCTTCAATGCATGATATATCGGGTGTAGTGCGCGGTGCACAGCAGCTTTCTGTGCCAATGCGGTAGAATTCCGAAGCATGCTGCAGGTCGGGGTTCGACTCCCCGCACCCGAAATCTCCTGGCTTTCTTCCCTTGTTTCCCCCTCGATCGCTTCGTCTCTGCGGATTCGTTGGTTCTCTCCGCAAAATCAGCGACGTTGCCCTGCATGCTTCATATCACTTCTGACCCAGCCTGTTGCTTAGCGCTTACCATTCAGGGACCGAAACAAGAACAATATATCGGGTGCGGTGCGCGGCGCACAGGGACTTTCATAGACTTCCACGAATACCTAGGTGCACGTGGGGGTTCGACTCCCCACCGGAGATCCCAGCCTCTTTTTCCAGAATTCTTTTATCTCTCAATGGCTTCGTCTCGGGCCGTTCGCCGGTTCTGCAAAGAACCGAAGTTATCTGTACGCTCCATTAAAAACCGCTTCTGACACTGCTTGTTGCTCAGCACTCAGGGCCCGAACTATATCGGCCGTGGTGCTTGAAGCACCGCAACTACGTGTGTCAGTCCGCACTAAGTTCGAAGCCCGCTGCACGTCGAGGTTCGACTCCCCGCGCCCGAATTCCTCTAGTCTGGCGGTTTTTTCTGCCGACATATTTTATCAAGTCTGCTGAGTCCCTTTTCAACTTCGCGTCTGCGTTTCTTCCTTCCCGATATCCGTAAGAGTCCCCTCACAATTCCCGAATGTAGAATTCGATGCACCTCCTCCCAATGGAACCCAGAAATCGGGTGTGGTGCGCGGCGCACATCAGCGGTCCGTGAGGCTTTTGGATGCCAAGACATAGGCACATTCTTTGTTGCTCATGAAACGTGTAGAGCAGCACCGGTCATTGCGGTAATTATTATCCTCGTTAGCCGATGCACTGCTGGTCGCCGATGCATCAGCTGTTGCTATGCCAGAGCATATATGGCTTTCAACAATCCCACTGCGGGATGCACTGATGCGCCGAAGCACGTGTGAGTCCTGAGACCGATGTCACGTCAGATCAGACATGTTCTCTCTATGCCAAATTCACCGGCACTCTAAACAAGGTGGTGATAGATGTAGGCTGCAAGCCGTCCTATTTTCACAGCAGTACTGCACCGGATTTGTCACGTCTCAGGGTAATCAATATGTTCTTGGTCAGCGGAGGTCGAGTGTGGGTACCGATCTCGCGCGGACAAGCCAGTATCATTTGTTTATTTTGGTATCTGTTCATCTCACAAATTGGATGGAGAGGGTGGGATCAACAGCAGAAGTAAATGAATCAGAGATAAATATGCTGATATATGGAGTGGAAGAGTCATCAGTTTGGGTTTGGTGAGTAACAGGCTATTGTGAGGGTGATTACGGTCTATAAGAAGACCACAACAATCACAGTCAGAAGTGGATGGATTGGAGATGGGTACGCTGATGAACAGACAAATTTTGCAGTTGAGTCGGATGGGTAATGGACTTCCCATGCAGGACACAGCCTCGAGAGGGCACATATAACATGCAAGCCCTGTGTTTGATCCCCATCTCAAAATGCCCCGCCAGTCCACTGTCACAGAAATTCGCCTGAACAATATTAAGGGCTGCTTGACCCCTGCCCTAACACTTCTCAAGGAACTGAATGATGCATTTGGCCCACCATTTATTCAGCCCATTGCAAACACCATTGAGTCCTTGATTGACATGGTTCAGGTAAGAAGGCTTGAACATTAACAATTGAGGCACTTACCAAATGGCATAGAATGTGAAACGGAACAAGGATGAATGTGCCCAACTCATGGAGAACATCCATCCAGTCTTTATGCAATTATCAACCTCCATCTCAAGGCTGAAACAATTGAACCCCTGTCTCCTGAAATGCTGGATAATATTGGGAAGTTCATGAAGTAGGTGGTGGCCATTTTGTGACACCAGTTAATGAATGGCCTGCTTCTCCAGGACTCTGCACAAGATATATACTTTCCTTGAAGGACAACAGGATGGGAACAGGATCAAGTATCTGTTCCGCAATAATGAAGTGCAGAAATTGTTCAGGGATTGCCATGCAGGATTAGACCATGCTGTGGAAGTATTTGAGGTGTGTAATATATCTATATATTCTGGTGAGACATTGATTGACTGCTCTTAGGTTCACCACCAGACCTCTGTGGGTGAATGACATTGATGTGATGAAGAAAACAGCCCAGCTCATGCATGAGGAATTGTTTGAGCTGATTCAGACCCTGTCTGATAGCAGTACCAACTCAGACAGATCATCGGTAGATGAACAGTTCACAACCAGTACATCCAACTAATTGGGAGTCAGGTTTATCAGGGTGGGAATGAATCGAAAAATAGGTACAAGTTTGGTTGTGTGACTAACTGAGTTTCTAAATGTTTCCCTTATAGTTCAACCTCATTTTCAATGTTTGCCTTCAAACCCCAAGATCTTCTATGGTCGTCAATTGGAGGTGGACACCATCATGAAAAACCTCAACCAAGAGTCACCCAGAATAGCCATCCTTGGTGGAGGTGGAATGGGCAAGACAAGCCTTGCAAAAGCAATCCTGCACTATCCACAGACCTTGGAAAAATTCCAACACAGGTTTTTTGTCAGTGCAGAGGCTGCAACCACCAGCACTGAACTTGCAGCCCTCATTGGACTCCATGTTGGGCTGAACCCAGGAACCGATCTCACAAGACCTGTTGTTCCAGTACTTGTCACAAAGCCATCTTGTCTTCTGATTTTGGACAATCTGGAGACAGTGTGGGAACCAATGCAGTCCCGAGGTGGAATTGAAGAATTCCTTTCGCTCCTTACAGAGGTGAAACACCTTGCACTCCTGGTATGTCTAGCCCTTGTTCCATTTTTCCTTCACTGATTTCTACCAGATCACAATGCGAGGAGCTGAGAGGCCTGGCAAAGTCCACTGGACTCACCCATTCTTATTGCCACTGCAACCTCTTTCAGCTGAAGCTGCACAGCAAACCTTTATGGATATTACAGATAATGCCTATCTGAAAGAGGACATGGAGCAAATTCTCCAGTTTACAGATAATATGCCCCTTGCAGTGGACCTCATTGCTCATTTGGCTGACTATGAGGGGCTTTCCAATGTGTTGGCTAGATGGCAAACTGAACGGACATCTCTGCTGACTCTGGGGTATGACCGAAAATCCAATATGGATGTGTCAATCAGTCTCTCTCTCTCCAGTCCCAGGATCACGTCAGAGAGCAAGGAATTGTTGAGCCTTCTCTCAATCCTGCCTGATGGACTCTCGGATGGCGAGCTGGCCCAATACAAACTTCCCATCCACAATATTCTCAGTTGCAAGACTGCATTGCTGGCCACATCACTAGCATACCAAGACGGCAACAGGCGGTTTCGGTCACTGATGCCCATGCGAGAACATGTCCAAAAGTTCCTGCCCCCATCCCTAGCCCTTGTACAATGTCTCCGCAAGCGGTTCTATGCACTTTTGGAGCTATATCAGAAGTATAATGGAGAGCAGCTGCGACCTGTGATCAATCAAATTACATTGAATCTGGCAAATTTTCATCAAATCCTCCAACAGGGGTTATACAATCATGCTCCGGACCTGGGGATTACCATCTACAGCATATCAACCCTGAACACATTCCACAGACTCACTGGACGAGGTTATATAGGGTTGCTGGGATAGCATTCTACGTATTTTTCCAGGACTGGATGACCCCCAAATGCAGCTACATGTCATCACCGAAGTTCTCAGGGCAACTGACTATTACCCCAGCCTTGATAGGGAGCAATTCATAATGCAGGCACCAAATATGATTGAACATATCAACAACCCTCATCTTGAGTGTAAGTGCACTTCTTCTGTAAGCCACATCTGTCTCATATGATCACATGTTAGGTGAGTTCTATCATGCAGCAGGGTTTTATTTTTGGCGGGGCAGATTCGATATACGTCAAGCTATGCAATTCTGCAATAAGGCACTGGACTTGTCAAAGCTGTGTCGAGATGCCGGTCAGCAGTGTAATTTTTTGCTAAGCATTGCCCATCTCAAATGTAGGACTGGAGATTACTGCACAGCTCAGGCACATATAGCTGAGGCACTGCAGCTATTGAAACTGTATCCAAATCTGTATCTGGAGGCAATAGCACTGCAGATTGGAGCTGACTGCTCCCTATATCTAGGGAACTTCTTGCAGGCCATAGACAACCTACACAAAGCCAGAGTCATGCATGGTATTTGTGGTCTGTCTGGTGGGGGTCTTGACCACAAAATAGCAATCCACCAGGGAGAGATCCATTTTCGGAAATCAGAATATGCTCAAGCCAGAAGCATCTACTGTCAAATAGTTGCAGCTGTTTCTCCTGACCAAGATGCCTACACCCATGCAATATCACTTCTCAGTATTGTACATATTGACATAATATGTGGAGATGTGATGGACGTGTATCACAAGTTGAATCAAGCAAAAGAAATTTTCAACAAGTATCCTCGAGAAAATATATATTGTAACGCGACTGAAGCTGATATTGAACTCAGAGAGAAGAAATTTGACTCAGCAAAGATCAGATTCCGGGAATGTCTTCATTCACCACCTGGGGATAGACAATGAGGTTGAATCTTTCTGCTTGGAAAGACTTGCCGATAACACAGCTTGGCCAAGTCAGAATGGCAATTCAGATGGCCAGTGACATATTTGGGATATGCCTACAAAACAAAAGATACTTTGCACTTCACAAAGCACTTCTCTCTCTGGGAGATGTGTTTATTATCAACAAAGATGGAAAAACTGCTGAAATCTGTACATGCTGGCACTGGAAGGACTCACACAGATGGACGTCCATCGCAGCCGAGCACAATGCATGATCCGTCTGGGAGATCTTGCAAACAAACAAGGACATACCTCAAAAGCAATTTCCTTGTGGCAGGACAGCCCGGCCCCTGTTTGAGCGATCATTGCAGGCCACAGATGTCACTCACATTGATGTGAGGCTCTCAGCTGCTGAAAAGCAGGATCAGGGAGCCTTGACCACTTTGACTGGACCTGATCAGTGGTTGACATGGGATCATCTGAGATCCAGCAGGTTGAAAGTGCGCATTTGGAGTTGTCTCTGTTCTAATGCCATGCTAAATTCCTTCCCCATATGCCTGTTGTACTTATGTCCAGATTGTATCTATTTATTTCCCCTCACTGTGTCCTGTAAGGCCATTGTTCCCTGAATGGTCAGTTTGTGAATCATTTTTATATGTGGTGAGAACCATCAAGTTAGATCCAACAGAACATGAATGATGACTGTTGATTGGGTGCCCGCAGCTCGGTGATCAGACCCTTCTCAGATCAACACATCAGCATGACTCACCTTTGCTCCAGCTTCAATGTTGGCCCAACAAAGTGTGCCCAGACAAACTTACTTGGCAAGATATCAACACGAAGAGGACTTTTTAGCATCAAGATAAAAGGTCAGGGTCTTCTAGAGGTGTGAATGAACAGAAGGCTATAGCTTAGCTCTTCAATGTGTCACTCACCAATGTGTCTGCATCCCCCCTGATAACATTGGTGAAGAGACAATAACACCAAATGCCATAGATACAAATGTTTCCAATGTGCCCATTGCACCATGAGTTGGAACATCTCATGAGGTTGTTGAACTTTGACCAAAGTCTTAGAGACACAGAAATCATAATAGAAAGAGCAACATCAGTGGTATTTAAATAAGACAGTATTTATGAACTACCTTGCACGTGCACACATGGTTGACCCACTCCGCCATACGTGCCAAAGGTTTGGTGATGCATGGCATGCTGATTTGAGGAGGCTGCAAGTATGATGGGCCTGCAAAGGCCCCAGGTTTGTGAACCAGCAAGAAAAATCAGTAATGAATGAAAGGGAGGCCTGGCCAGAGCCATGGGTTGATAATGCACCTAAGCTCCAGACAAGGATGGCTAGTACTGTGAGAGATTGTGCCGCTAAACGGGACGTGGATTCCATCACCCACTCATCATTGCTCTGTCCTGCTGCAACCATCAAAATGAGCAAAAGATGTGTAATTTGGGCCCTGCATACCTCAGTGCTCCTGGAACCTATTGATTATCGAAATTGGAACTGTTGGTGTCACATGAGATGGTGTTGAACATCGATGATGGTTGCAAAAGGGGTGATTTTGGGGTGGTAAGAGAGAGAGGCGGCAGGAATTGCTGAAGCACTGTTGCCACACTCAGTACAATGGCAACCATACACTCCTAACATAGCAAACCAGACACATTTAAGGTAGGGGACATATGTAAGGGCAACCTTAAGCTCGGCGCGAGGTGTGGAAACTAGTGGGGGAATCCAAAGAATAAATATAGGTACTAGAATACAAGAGCGGAAATACTACGCCACCTAGCTGGGGAATCTGAAGAGAAGAAAGGATGGGGATTCCCATGCTAGGCGAAACCTTATATACTAATTAGTAACTACCCAGTAGCACGTGTTTGTAGGTATCTACAATGATCTTGGGCCTGATCGCATAGCACGTGCCAGCGAGAGTGGACAGATGTTCCGGGCGGTTGGACAAACAAATAGATGGGTGCAGGAGTATCCGGAGCCTCGGCCGGGAAAGTGTCCAGACCAGATCTGGGGTGAACGGATTCGGCCGAAAGAGCGTCCGGGCCGGATCCAGGTGAGCCAGGTTTGGCCGAAGAGTGTCCGGAGCGGGGGTTCCCCTGAACATCACCCCCCCCTTGGAATACGTGTCTCAACGTATAAAGTGGATGGTCCTATCGCGCCTTCGGAAGGACAGCGAGTTCGAAGGTGGCCAAGGCTATCCGGCGGGGAGTATTGGGGTAGTGGCGGTAGTAGGCATCAATGGTGGTCCTTGGCAAAGACGTCAGAGTGCTTTACCCACTTATTGTGCTCCGGACCATAAGCCTTCTGGCGACCGCACACAGATACATACAAACATACATGCAAAGCGCGTACCTTGTCCTCCTCTCCTACCTCCAACTCGGCTTTTTAGTGCTCTCCCCCCATCCCCCAATCCTCAACTTATCGGAAGGTTTTTCGTCGCCAAAAAGTCTGGGTTGCTATCCCAAGCTTCGGACTTCGGCAAACTTCGAAGGTGTTCGGCCTGGCACTACCTGCCAATCAGACGCGGCTAAGTTGGGCTGACATTGGCCGACACTCAGCTGACGTTTGTGGGTAGTGCAGTGTGATTCTGAACAGTAAAAAGTACTTCATTTTAGTCCTAGGTTACTATTTAATCAAGGGGGTACTTTCTGTGAATGGAGGAACAATACACCGGTTTTATTTTTTCTCAAACTTAGCTAAACTAACCAACTACGTATACCACGTGGTGTCTATATCGGGCAATGATGGCCACGCGGTCAACTTTCAATGCCGGGCTCTACAAGTACAACAACACAGGCTGGCTGCCTAGGGACATAACCCAGCCTAAAGACCTACACAAAGTCAAAAGCGGTCTCTCTGGGTGCAGCTTGAACAGGAACTGTATTTTTTAAGAGACATGGGGACAGAAATTAGGTTGTCCTACTTCCCGACACGCCAATTGCTTGGTACAAATACCATCCCCCAGACAGGCATGCAACAAGATCCAACCTTCGCGGACGCTGCCTTTCTTGAGACATCGAAGATGGGTACTATTCAGAGTGAGCACAGATTAAATTCCCCAGGTTGCGCAAGCTTACCCATTTTGTTTTGCACCTTCGTTTTTACAGCGGGCCACGTTGGCAAGTTCAGACTCATCCTTGGGAGCTGCGGAGCTTCCGCAAATGCACGCCTCAAGATCTGCTGCCAAATCTGGAAAGTCCTCCCACGCTTTACGTTTACGAGCAGAGTCACCGGGCGCCAGGCCCGGGGGATGGAGGACAGGCTGGATTCGTAGATGGTGCAGAAGTGAGGGGAGAGGGAACCCCGTTCTCATGTGAGATAATAGTCTGCTGTCACGTTAAGATACTCTGTTCAATGTGGTACTTGAATGGGTCTCAGTAGCTGTCGTACACCGCATACCAGACCAGCTGGCCCATACATCGTGGTCGTCATCTCGCAAAAAATTGCGCTTGATCACAGCAGAATGATGATGTCACCGTATTTACACTCATAGGCCTGGGCCATTGACTGAATGCGGAGAATATAGGGAGACTGTAGTAAAGATGTTCAAAGAGCATGTTGGTACCATCTCAGATGCTCCAGAAGCAAATATAACGGGTTTCTGCCCGCGAAATTTTCCTACTGGAATTTTTTTTTTTTTGACCCTAGCCGACGAACCAACCACCCAGGGTATGTTCCGGCATTCACAGCCCGGTACCCCCTTGTATTAATGGTATTACAAGCAGTGGACTCCGCAGGTCGTCCTTCCCTTTGTTAAACACGCCAATTCAGAAGTGCCGAAAATCAATTTATAAGCGGTTCTGGCATCCCCCTCACGAACATAAAATATGTAACTAAGAGATTACAATAAAAGCTTGTTCTAAACAATGTTAGTCGTGTATGTCGATGAATTGCCGTCGTATTTCAGGATTAAAACATTTTCTGCATCAGGAACGTGTGTCATTGCCGAGTATAACTGTCTGTGTGAGAAAACTGGTCGTCTAAGATCGAGTCCAAGTCTCTGAGCAGTCAAGCCCTGACAGCCATTGAAGGTGGTGGCGTAGCAAAGAGCAAGGGGTATCTGCTTTTGGTGAACGGTAAAAATTGAATCCCGGAGGTTGAAAATGGAAATCAATACGTGGTAAGTAGGTGCAGTCGGGATCTAGTACACCATTTAGCGTGTTAGTTGGTTGAAAGTGATTGACGTACTGGGTCAACAATTTACCGGCTACAACCGCTGAGATGGTCTCGATCTCAACGGTATATCGTAGTAAGTTGCGGACAATTACTCCAGTGTTTTTTGTAAGGCCTCGAGATTCTAGATGGGATCGTCGCTGGCCTACCCCTCCTCCGTGGGAGACCCAGAATGCTTCAATTACAATCGTTTGAGAGGAGAATGAGGGTTGACGAGAAGAATGGGAGTGGGACTCACCCACTTCCTTTTTCGGTAAGCGAGTCCCATTCTTGATCCCATCAACAATGGGACTCGGCTAAAATGGTACTCGGCAAGTCTGCTTGCCGGTGAATCTGTGACCCCTCTGCATCAAGATCAGCCTGATCAGGCGCTATGGGGCGGCATGGGTGGGCAAGACCGGAGTGATCGGCTGATGTACATCAATACCGCGGCATTGACATCGGCCATTTCTGATAACGGATGCACAGCTCTACAGAGGGCCGGATTGGGGCTGGAGAGAAATATAGAATATGTGAATGTCCCGGGGAGGTATTAAGCTAGCACATATTAACATACCTTGTATTTTGCGACATTCTGAAGAGTTTTGCACCCGGCGCCGATTTTTGTACCCACCGAGCACTTTCCTATTTAGGTAGGTAGGATCGTGATAAGATTAACCATGCCGATCAAGCACCTCCTCTGTGCGGGCATGAGGAAAGCATGAGGGGGACATGAGGAGGGCATGAGGAGGGCATGAGGAGGGCATGAGGTGGGGGCCATTTAATACATTGCCACTTCTTGTCCCCTCCCTTCATCCCCCATGTTTCGCTGCCGCCATTGACCTCCCTCAGGGAGAGATCAAAGCATACCGAAAATTTGTGAGTTTATTTTGTCCTGGAGGAAATTGGGATATCATTTGTTGCCAGGCATTTCCATCTGCACTCAGTGATCCAGCACATAGTCCCTTCTTTTCTATAGAGGAGGCACCTTCTTGGATCACCTCCCATGGCTACCAGCTCTTTCTCACACACGATGACTCGGAAACTGCTACCTCCTGGGATCTCGATGATGCATCAACCAAACAGTTAAGGTGTATCGCAGCCATGTTGAATCACTTCAATTTTTTTTTTCTAATTTCAAAACAAATTGACCCAATAATTTGTAGATGGTTAGCGAGTACTACCGGGACCATCCCTTCTTCAGCCTTGAGAATACCGAAGTGTGGATCAGTCTCATCCATTCCAGGTGTTTATGGCTCGAGAACATGACACCTTCGAACAATATCGCAGCCAGAATTCCACTCCAGCCAGCTCTTGGGCACCTTCTCGGGTCTCACTCAAGGCCAGCAGTCAGTGTCTCAATGTATCTGTCCTCTCGAGCTGGTTCACCAGCATCTTTTGCCTCTGATGTGCTTTCACAGCCCTCCAAGTTCGAGGTCTATTGACCAGGGATGGTGCTTCAGACAATGATGGACTGCCAGAGGATCCGATAGTGCCTGATACAGGTCCTAATTCTAGGGCGACATCAGCAGCTTCTCTTCCTACTCAGTTTGATTCCCTTTCAACAGTCCTTCTTCACCTGTCCTTGCTGTTCAGCCCAAGTCGAAAAAGAGCAAGGGAAAGGGAAAAGCCAAGCCTCAGCAACTCAAATCACCTGCCAGCTAAGTGTGGACGCAATTGAAGATACTGTTGTTCAGTCAACATGGACTATTCCACGAGAGTCCATTGCATACAGAGTTGATTGCTCTCACTGCATGGACCTGCTCACTACCAAAGATGGGAAGATTTTATCTCTCGATGCATTCATCCGATTACAAGTGTGTCAAATATAGTTCTACCCTGTTGCACATATTCACATATTGACTAGGACCAGGAGTCCTGGCGCGGCTCAACCGGAAAGACAAAGGGTGATACCTGGGTTTTCAATCTAGGTCCCAATCCAACCCAGCCCATTTACTGCCGCTCTTGCCACTTCATTTGCAATGGGGTAAATGTTTGTGAATATATTGATCCAGAGCTGTTTGCGGGTGTGAGCGGTACAAGCCGGACATGGAGGCAATGCGAGAGCTTTGGAACCACGAGCTGGATGCCAAACGAGAAAGAAGCGGCCTCAGTCTGGGGAATCATCTCACGGTGTGTTCAATTCTGTTTGGGAGTCTTTCACTGAGCTGTTCTAGATTTTATGGTCGGATTGTGAGGTCGAAATGCAAGGTGGAATGTGAAGGTGTTGCGACTCTGATCCCATACTCAAATGTAAGTTGGGCTTGCCAAATGTCACCTTAATACTAATTGAAAAGACTCAGTGGCCATCCATGTATGGAAAAGATTTCTTTGTTGGGTGTTCCCACTGGTCCCGAGAACAGTGTTGGGACCATATCTATTGGGAAGTCCTGCCAAACATCAACGTGAATACCTTGGACTACCTAATGAAGAACGACGGCAAATTACCGACCACAGATGACAATATCAACAAGCGGTGTGTTCTCACAGTTCACCTGCGAGTTGGACTGGGCAATTGTCTTACGTGGGATTAACTCTGTTCTTATGGCTGCCTCAAAGCAATCAACAGCTTATACACATGTTGTTGATGGTCACATCTGTCCAGCTGAAATCATCAATCGTCCTTGTCAGACTAGGATGCAAATCTTAATCCCTGTTGACGAGGAACATTCGCATGAAGGCATTTGTGGTTTTACGCAACCCCCATAATCACCCTGCTCACCCACATACAAAACCGAGTGTCAAAGACACAAGGAAGCTTGAGACAGCCATCCAAGCAGCAGGACTTACAGGTCTCACAGTTCAAAAACTTCTCAATGGTACAGTTGAATTTACTCCTAGTCTCTATATCATTAACAATTCCACATCCAAAACAGCACCTTCGACTGTGATGGCTTATGGTGGAGGCCGTGTAGCAGATGATAGCCCAGCATATGTCAATAAACGCAAGGTCCGTGATACTATCTCCCGGCAACAAAAGGTAGAGCATCCATTCGGCATGGGCTGGGAAGGTGATTACCAAATAGTGTGGTTGTGCTCTATGATTTACTCATTCTTAGGTGTTCTGCATGAGCTCAGTGTCCGGGAAAGAGCCTTGCAAAGGAAGATTGTTACATCCACACTGCTATGAGCAAGAATGGCTTTCAACTTGTGGTAACAATGCATCCCTACATTGTGATGTTCATCCACAAATCCTTTCCCTCAACATTGATTATACCTTCTCACGTGTTGACGGTGACATGGATGAATGGGAAGTTGTGGGTTTCCTGGACCAATTAAAACACCGTAAGGTACCCCAGTATCTTCGACACCTGTTAACAGTTTGTTTAGGTCTTACTTTTGCAAGCCTGTACTGTGATAAGAAAGACCGCACTGCATTCACTCAGCTCTTCAAGGAACTATTTGATACCATTCATCTGGTAACTGGGAACAGTTGAAGATACACCCATTCTATCCAGATGGGAATTGCCGGGTTGTGATCATGGACGGGGGAGGTTCCACAAGCACAAGCTTTCGGGGACTTTCTTTCGGAATACAACAACCCGGAAATAAGCAATATCTACACTCGAAAGTGGGACAAACTTCTCCAGTACAGTCTCAAGACTTGTAACCCACACTTTCGACGGTAAAGTTCTGAATTTTCCAGTTCCATTTTGCTCATTTTACTCGTTCCATAGCCACATTGATGAACTTGGCCCCCACATCCCACAGCCGGTAATCTCGCGTCTGAGATCTATCATGGGACTGCAGACCCAAGTCGAGATTGATGAATGGCACCAATTCTGTACTGAGCAAACCGAACCCGCCATCGCAAGTGAGTAAAGTACGAGCTTAATTCTGCTTCAAATACTCAAAAAAACCTTCGAAGATTGGTATGCACACAAGCTGGCTAATCTATGGATCCTACCATCTATCAACAAATTCCTTTCGAAAATTACCCCAGGTGACTGGGATATAACACCGAATCACAGCAACTACGTGGAAACCGCCCATGCTGGCCGTAATGCAGAGACATCTGTTGGAGTGGGACTTCTCACCGCAATTCTTCAGTGTGCCCATTCCCTTGGATTGTTCTCACTGCTGACTTCTCAACAGGGCTAAAGAGCAGCGACAATATCAAGGCTCGAGAGTTGGCTCAGATTCAACACGAGGGTGTGATGGGAAATCGCTGGAATGGTAGTGCTGAACGGGAGAAGCTCTCATCCCAGCGCAAGACCTGGAAGATGCGCAGTGCCACAATTCGCAACGACCAGCTGACAAACTACGAAACTCTCAAAGCAGAGCGGGACAGCGGCGTGGCTGAGAACAAGGCATCCCTGGCTCGGCAGAAGGAGCTGGAGTTGCAGATCAAGGCGTTGCAGGCCGATATAGCTCTAGACAAACATAGAACCGACCTCCCTGCCCAGGTTCTGAGTCTGAGAGGAGAACATCATGGAAGAGAAGGCATTGCATAGCGAATGGGGGCTTCGACGGACCGTAATTAATGCTGAACTTCTCGCATTGAAGCAGGGTCCACTAGCTGGCATCCGGATTAATAGCCGGCACCCGGGGGCTGACAAAGAGCCCACGAGTTCAAGTTAAACACTCCTCTTGTGCTTGGAGATCAACCTCGTTCTGAAGGTATGTCAATTGAGCTCGTCTCAATCAATTCAATTATATGAATTGCAGGAAGCGAGTCCTATCCTTGGCCTGCACAATCCATCATGTGAGTAACAGTTAATTAAAAGACTCAATCTGATACAGGTCTAGCCACCGATTCAATGGTGGTGGCCTCTGAGGAAACTAGTATGGTGAACCAGATGGACCTTCTTCCCTTGTTCAGTGGTAAGTCAGAACATCAATCAGTATATATAAAATATTAACCACTCATAGACTCGATTCTGAACCTTTCGCCGGCCTCTGCCCCATCTCCGCAAGACAGTTCAATGGACTTGGACCTTTGGTTGAACTCAAACCCTCAGGAGTTTGATCCTCATGTTCTGGACGAGTTTATGGCCAGTTTTGACCCTCTCAGTGCAATTTATTCAGACCATGGCCCTGCCCTCTTTTTAGAGGGTAATAGTGCCAATGCAGCGAACACATGGGATGTTGTTGCTCATATGGCCTCAGCAGCTGATGATGATCAGCTTGAATATATCGGGCCTGCACACCGTGTATGTCTCAAACTATACAGATATTCACATACTGAATTTTCTTGGTCCACAGGAGAACTGGAATCTTGGAAGGGCATCCCAAGAACTACCTCCTCTCCCCCCCTCCTCGTGTGACACCTTCACCCTCACCCTCCAAACCCGAAGAACTGATCCCAAATGCTGAGGGTTCAGATGAAATGATTGCCCCACGGAACATTGATCTGAGCTTCAGCGAACACAATATCCTTGTTGGGAAACGTCAACGCACCCAGTCCACTCGCGCTGCCGATGCAGCAGAGTCAAGGCCAACTAAAAAGGGATTACGGTGAGCTAACGGTCAGTACAAACCTCTGAAGCCTGCTTATCCGACATTCTTTTCATAGAAACTGAGGAGTTGATGAAAAGGGTTGGGGTACGAGCAGAATTCAACTTCTGTGCAGCAACATCGAGGTTACGCTTTCTGGTCTGGTAACTCAATTTACAAGATCAGCGGGTGACGGAATTCAACTTCCTCTATTCAATTACCATAGCAGCTGATAAATTCAACTCCAATATTTTCTTCAATTGTACTATCTATACACTTTCCAGTCTACAGCTCTGTGCATAATTGATGACAGTCAGCAGTTTTTTTAAAACAAAAAACAATCATAAGCTGCGTACTTGTTATATGTAAATGCTGAAACTCAGGTACCTGCCATTTTGGATATTCGGATTTGACTACAACTTCACTTCAATGTCATTCAGTCAGTTCTCCGCGGATTTCGATGGGCCAGCACTCTCTGGAAAACAAACATTGAGGCACAGGCCAGGAATGCTTCGAAAAATGAATATATCCTAAAGTGCTCTCACAATAATGAAATCAAGTATTAGGCAATAATTTCATTCTACCAAGTGTGTGACAGGTGTGCCACACATTTTTTAACAGCTGCCGTGTTACCGCCCCTCCCAGCGGCAGACATCGCCCGCAAACTCCTAAATCCGCTTGGAGATGACCGAGAACGATGTATCGAAGCAGTAGGTTTGGATAAGATGGCACGATTTTCCCGGGCGTTCCGAATGGCTGGTTCCCGTTGCAACTTGGGTATCATCTGAAAGCCCCGCTTAACCGCTTTATAATGCATTCAAATTCATGAAATTTGTTCAGAACTGAGGTAGAAATGAGCAAGACAAAGAGGGCTCTCGAAATTGCCGGGTATCGGCATCGGATCATTACGCACATTTGGCCGCCTCAAGAACCGAGACTGCGTGACGGCGGGTCACTATGTGATTGGCGGCGGTCTCCCCAGTCCCATTCCTTCAGCGAGTCCCATTGTTGATGGGATCAAGAATGGGACTCGCTTCCCGAAAAAGGAAATGGGCGAGTCCCACTCCCATTCTTCTAGTATAGACTTGAGAATGTGAGGATGGCACTGGGGTGAGTGACTACATACCAACAAGGATATCTGATTGAGATTCCCCAGCATCCAACGCACAACATCCCCAGACCCACACCAAATGCACACACGGATTGACATCACATCAAGAGCCGCGTCTCAGGTGGCAAGAATCCAGGGAGGCCAGCGACGGAGCTGGGGTTTGGAGAATAAGGCTCTCCCCTCGATGGCGGAGAAGGCTTGTGCTGTCGGTGCTGGAATAGATGTGAGAATGTGAGGGTGGGTGTACTGGGGAAGTACATACTGCCGACAAAGCTAGAGAGTTCGACGAAAAAGGCCGCGCTTACGAAAACCGCGATGACTTATCATTTATAAATGATGATATCAGATATGAGGTAGTCTGTAGTTAACCGCGCGATCGTGTATAGGTCGCGCCGTTATTATATAATCGTCGGAGTTTCAATTTGTCCCAGGACCATTCAGCCCTTTAAGCCGCTCCATCCACCAACTATAAGAGAGAAAGTGTGTTGGATTCTCATCTATAAAGGAACTGTGTCTTTAAAATGGTGATTTTGCTGCTATTTTCAGCTAAACTATTATCTCGGCCTTTTGCGCGTGCCGATCTATCAAACTGCGGCATTGCGCTTCCTCAACTCCTTCGCCACATGTTCACTGGACAAGTTGAACTTCTCAACTTGCTAAAACGTATCTAGGCCTCAAATTCACGATAGACGTGCTGCCGAACATGTTTTGGCCCTCCAAAATTTTCGTGATTATATAATAACGACGCGAGCGATCGCACGATCAAGCTTACTGACAGACTATAACAACGAGGTACGAGTTGAATATGTTATAGTGTCTGTTTATAAGAGACTAGATATGAGGTGATCATATAATGTTGTCCGATCATGTGTTGTTGTCTCTGGATTCAAATTGGAAGAATGGCCAAAGAATAAGTTAGCAGCAAGTATCACCATATATATACGCTTTAGGGCAGCCATTTCCGGAACCCGAGCGGCATCGCTCAGTCCGCGGTCAGGCCTAGTCTTGCAGTAATCACGCCCCTCGGTGGGGCATGCGCGATTGCAAATGAGATATGCTATGAAAGACTGTATTGCACATGTAATGACACTCATCAATTTTGATGAAGAAGAAGGAGCGCATACTCTCCCTCTTGCAACGCTCATTGTGAGCTCAAATCTTGGTAGAATCATATAATTTTAGGTGCGTTCTGAAGCGTTTTGGCAGGGATATTCAGCTCACCCACTCCGTGGTTCCCATTTACCCTTTTATTTTTTTGGCTAAATTCGACGATGCGTAGCTCGGCTCCCATCTTGCAACGCGCGTCCTGGGCGCAATACTTGGCCGATTCATCTCAGCGTAGACGCGTTCGAACCGCATTTTCAGCCGCATTCTTACAGTACCCATCTTTCCCTCCACTTGGCTTGCTTCAAAACTCGAACATTTTCCCTCGCTCATTTCTCGTCCAATTCCTATCATCCAAGGTGTCTTGACCATCACCAAAACCGGGGATCCAATCTGTTATTATCGTATTTAGTCCTGGTCTTGAGCTCACGGCCAGCAGCAAACGTGATGGGTACCCGGAAGTCTGCACGCAACATCTCCACCATTTCTACCCTCACTTCTGAAGACCTCATTGACTCGGATGCCGAAACCGATATGGACCCGGAGCGGACACTGATAGGGGATGAATAAGATATTCAGCCTCTTGACATACAAACTCCGCGCACTCGGGGTTTACGTCCCCACAATTCCGTAGTTTGGTATCAGTGATTCATATTCGACGCAACCGGCAAGTGGTGATTATCCATTGCGCACAATTACTAAACATAGCTTCCAGGGCGAGTTGGACCACCGGCGTGTCAAGAGATTCTATGCGCGTACCAACAAAAATCGGGCTGTTGACGCTTTTAGAACGACGCGATACTGCACTTACGCGCATTGCCGGCCGTGCGCAGAAGAAAGTGCATGCCACACTGTTTCCAAAACGACTCCGACCCCAGTGCTCGAAGATCCAAAAAATTATAGTGGAAGTCTGTGGCCAGAACCCGAACCACTTTCAAATTCTTCAGCTCATCCTTGATTGATTTCACATGTGTTACTTACATTCATGTTCCTCAACCGTAAATATTCCGGACTACAAGCAGAGTTTAATTGGTGCTCAATATCCAGAGAAACTTGCATACCATCTCCTTTGTGACGAGATATACATCACAATGCACCTGCTTCTTGTATATAATCCATTTGAGCGGGACATAATATTTTCCATCTTTGCTCTGTGCGAGTTCCTTGATATAAAAATGCCGATGCGAGGCTCCGTCCCAGTTGGCCCACATCGGAGACAAGTCATCATCCTCGATTTCCTTGACATACTTCTCTGCTTGCCACGATTCTGATACTGTTGTTGTGATTTCCGGATAGAAATGGAGGTGCTCGCGAACAAGAGGGTTGGAAAAGTCCTGAAGCATTTTTGAGCTCAGATTGAGAGAATAAATCAAGGCTCTCACAAGACGTAACAGGTCATTTGGATGGTTCATGTAAAATTGATTTTGCAGAGAAGATGTATGATGGCGTGGCTTCAAACCGATGTCTTGTGTCATTTTCTTCTGCATCTTCCGCAGCGCGGAAAAGGATGGAACATTCGGAGTTCCACATTCCTTCATTACCCAGATAATCGCTTTTATTTGGTCGTCCGAGAGTCGCAAGCGCGGTAAATTGTCTAAGAGGTCAAGCATAAACATCTGGATCCAAGTAGAATATCAGTTTCGAGTTTGCAGTGAAATCATAGTGGAAGTCAAAAACCCACCGTCTTTGAGCCGTGTGGCGCCCAGTCCTCGTTAAATACCCCCGTCGGAGAGCTGTCATCATCGTTTTCTTCATCAGACTCATCAAGCCCTGAATCAGGAATTTTCAAAGCAAGTCCGGCTGCGTACAATATTCTACTCACCCATGGCTGCCATGGCCCGCACTGCATCAGAAACTGTACAATCATCCGTCTTGTCAAACATATCGGCCATCATGGGTGTCATGTCCGCGAA
Organism: Mycena olivaceomarginata; assembly: GCA_029378375.1. Lineage (NCBI taxonomy): Eukaryota > Fungi > Basidiomycota > Agaricomycetes > Agaricales > Mycenaceae > Mycena > Mycena olivaceomarginata. Next base: position 371,491 of record JARKIC010000182.1, on the reverse strand, counting down.
GATTGTGTGGTCGTAGTACCCCAGGTTTTCCATCTCCCTCTAGATCCGGTTAGATTCAGAGCTATCCACTGCAGGAACCTCGCCCGCAGAAAACATGACTTGTTCCCCAGCAGCATCGAAAATCTCCCCCACCGTACGAAATAGCCTCGTTAAATAAGCTATTACCATGTTCCATTCCCGAAATGCCAGCCAGAGGCATATCTTCATCCGAATCCAGAGGGTCATCTGCATAGTGGGCAGCGAGGGTCATCACAGCTGGCCTCGAAGGATCCTTGGGAACAGGCGGCTGCAGAAGAGTCGGACCACTCGGAGTGGGCCCAGCAGTTGCGCGGAGGGCTGATGCATGTTTTGGGGATTTACGATGATTTGCTATGGACGTAGGAAGAAGAGACACAGTTCCGGCATTTGAAGAGCAAACAAGACACTTGAGACGACGTGGCAAACTATCCAGAATTTCTTCAAAGTCTGCTGTTCAATGTGTTCAGAACTGCAATAGAATTGCTGAAAGAATGACTAACCTGCGTCCTTGCGAACAGGAGCCATCCGATAACGGTGTTTGTGCTGTGATGATGGCCCGTGCGCAAAGTATAATTCTGATGTGCTCGCACACAGCCTCTGCCTTTGTCATTCCCGCTCCAGCCACCACCTCGCCACTCACTCAAACTCCATTCTTTACACCAACGTTCGTTTCCCAGTTCTCTCGGCCCAGCAATGGCAAACCGTCGCAAAATGTCCGACACTTTTGATATGCCACTCGATTCTTCGCCTCTGAGGGCACCGTCTCCCGTCCGCACAGTTCCACCGGGAGGCGCAGCACAGTCGCCTCAGAGTCCGGGATCTCCCTCTCCCCTTCAGGCCCCTGTCGTTCCTCGTCTCAAGCGTCCTGCCGAGGATATGAGTCAATTTGCCGGCGAAGTTTCCCGGGCGCACAAGCTCAAGAAGGAAGACCACGAAGCTCTGATCGGATTCTTGCAGTATGTTCTGCTATGCCGACAAGTCCCAGATGCAGATGCTAAATCATATCGTTCCATGGAACAGCTCGGGCGTGGGGAGCAACTGGTCTCTTTGGCCGGCCAGCTTCTCGCCATTGCGCACCGCCAGAGCCTAATCCAGCCCGCGGCCAAAGAGTGGAAAGTTCCCAAGAAGCTCATGGCACGTTTCGTTGATCATTCGGAGCCATTGCTTCTAACCTTTGAATGCAGGATAAGTTAACCACCCAAGCGGGTCCCTTGATGGTCGATCCTTCGATCCCCGCATACCGCGACACCAAGATTGGTCCCACCAAATTGTTGACCGTCAGTTTTTTTTGCAAGTTCGTCATTGTCCCTTTTTCACAACGTCGGCAGGACATGGTTCTCGTCAATCCCAGCTGGGGGTTTGGTACAGAGCTGAGGGACGAGAAGCATGCGATGGATGCTCTTGGGACCGCGGTTTCGGGAGTGTTGACCAGCAGGCGTAACCTTGTGAAGAACACAGTGAGTACTTGAGACTCGGCTCCGCGGGTGACGGAAAGCTGATGGGCCCATGCGTAGATCCTCGGTTCGCTCGGTTCGGAACCAGAAGATCCCAACATCAGTGTTCTGCGTCCTGACGCATTGAACATTGTTGATCTCGCGCAGGCCATTATCGTCAAACTCAAGGTGAAATCGGTCCCACTCGATATCCGCATGTGTGGGCGGATCGCCATTCTGGTGTGTGTTCCGTTATGATTGTGTTCGGAAGAAATGTAACACTGCCATGCATAGCGTCAATTGGTTTCCGAGGGCGACGATACCAAGTACTGGACCAACGTGGATAAGCAGCTTGCGGGTATACGTGCTTCACACCCCGACCCTGCGAAACAGTCCAAGTGCGTTTACTCAGTTCAGCACTGACCGGTTCTTATACTGATCTGACATTGTATTGATAGATGGATCAAGAAGTACGTACTCGACCCCGACTTTCAGACGTACGGCACTGTGGACCTCACCTCACTCGCAACCGGGGCATCTGTCCACGTTGGACGCCCATCGACTGCGCCCCCGGCCGCCGCCGACGCTGATACATCCGGCAACAACGACGAGGACGCTTGATGTCCGGGATTGGCAACTTTTGTTACCCCATCGCGCCAGGATACGAATTACATAGTTTAGTAGACCCCTTAGTATACCGTACATCCAGCCTGTCGCCCGACAATTCTTTTTATATAATACCAAATGAATTTTGTGCTATTAAATGGCGAAAAATTAGTCGCACAATGCCCTCCAAACATCTAACTGAAGGTCTAGGAAAGGTTGTCGAAAAATGTTTCTTCAATGGGACCTTGCACAAGCCTTGTGGGATATGATTATCTTTGTTTCAAAAATGTTTGGCCAAGCATTTTATGATGATCGGACAACTGTTCCGTAACATTGTGGCGGAAACATCCCTGAAAGATTTTTATAAACGGCGGTGTAGGTGAGGTTCAGATAATTTCTGAAGGAAGAATTGGTCACTCACACGTCTGAACTGCCAATTCGGACGACTTGTGCGTCGCCACAGTACTTGAGTGCGCCGATTGACACATTGCGTGTTGCTTGAACAATGTATGAGAAAAGCATGTGGCGTCGAGCCTCCCCTTCGACCTCGGACGGCATGTCACTGTCTCTGGCAGATAAAAGTCAGCTTGCAGTGCAATCTGAAGTAGAATAGAATATTACTTGATCTCTGCTCGTCCCCGTGAATTTGTGGGAAAGGGTGTTATCGAACACATTTGTTCATCGTCTCGGTAAGTGTAAATGCGGCGCCGCGAGAGAGATAAGGAGTTCAAGTCTGCACCAGTTCAGAAGAGAGGACTGTGATGGCCCGAACGCAGAAATGTGGGCGCTTCAAGTAGCTCTGCATCAAGAGGATTGGTTCTGAATGGGGACAGGCTCTCCCTATTGCGCTCATTTTAGCGCCGAAATAGCGCAGTCAGGTCGTCCAAACCTGCGGACAAGTGACCACCCAATGCGGTCCAGGTGTCTTGCCCAAATATGAGATGGCCCAAGTTGTGAGGAAGGGAAAGAGCCGCCGAAACAAAGGTTCAAAAACGTCATAAAAAGAGTCGGTAGTGTACCGGATCCATGCAAGTGCACCCGAAAGGTCGTCCAATTTCACCTGATTGGTAGTCAGAATATAGATATTGCACTCTACACAACATGTAAAGCTCTTGCCTTGTGTTCGTCAACGAGAACTGCCATGCGGGCCGGCAGACGAGTGGAGTCCCGTATATGTATGTTTGCGCCTTGAATATATGTCAAGTGAGCGTCTCCTCCGACTGAGTTAAGCAACATAAATGACGAGTTTTGCTCACCGATCTACTATTTCCATATATCAGTACAAGACAGTCTTTTCCGTGGACATGGAACTAGTACCCGCCCGCCATATCGGTCGATAAATTGGACCCTGAGCTTTGTGTGTGCCACACTTTACTGTGCAGATTGTGTCAATTGTGTACGAGTCAATTGTGTACGGCAATGCGGCTCGGGCTGGATGATCCTTTTTGAACCGGTTGGCTTTCTTTGTTGTAGCATCAACTCGATACACTCTAGGTGCAAGCGGACCCAAGATGTGATGAAATAAGTCACAGCAGCACCTGTAATGAGGAAGGACGCTTCGCTTTCACGAGCTTCAGGCATGTGAGGTCAGAGGGAGCAGACGAGTAAAGAGCTGGAAGAAATTAGCAAAAAGGAAATCATCTCGGATCAGCGAGTCTTACACGACGAGAGGCTTTCCCTGATGGTTATATTGAAGAGAAAGTCGTCCAGGGCATCTGGGATTTAGGGGGCGGTATCCACGCTGTATGTGAAAACGACGGGTGTCCAAAAAATCCCGTTGCTGCTGCTCGGGGGCGGGAAGAGTCCGGATTTGGTCGCATTCAGAGGAGTGGCATCCGAGAGCGCGGATGGCAGCAATGAAAGCGGCAGTCTCCTGAAAAATCAGGCGGTTTGGGGAGGTGCCGGCAGCGGCAGTTTCCAGGTCTACTCGAAGTCTGCTTGCAAAAGTGCAGGACTGGCAACAGAATGTGGCACAGATACACTCGCAAGGTTAACTTGAGGACATATCTTGACACCTTGACCTGAGACGAAATCATTAGCAAATTAAAGCAAGAGCGGAATTGAAGGGAACTTACAAGTAGAATGTGACTTTACACAGGGAATTAAGGCATTCTCAGGCGGCTCAGAGGGATCAGTGAGGATGAGGCAAGTCTCCTCTTCCCCTTTTTTGGTTTGACCGCCGGGTTTGCCTTGAGAATAGGCCAGGTCAGAAAGAGGGTTTCGCCAGTTTGAGGGATCCCTTCTCATGAGATAGCCCACACCAGAGAAACTGGTTTCAGGGTATTCAAGAGTGAAATTGGGATCTTCGTAAGTATATAAGACGGAAAGAGTGGTTTTTCGGTTGAGTTTCACATTCCGTTGGCAAAACAATTCTGGTGAACCACTTTGGATTGAGGGACCTTGTGGGTGTCGGCCGGCTTTTGACATCAATCCGCGCTAAAAATTAGGATAGCTGGCACTATCCTGTAAATGGGAATGGTGCCCGGGGTGCAATCCCGGTGCCGGAGCCTAGGGAAAATGAGCCGGGGCAAGGGAATGAGAGGGAACCCTCATCATACCGTTGTCTTGTCCCTACACGCGATCCGCTTCCCATCAGGGAAGAAGGCGACGGACGAAACGGAACCCGTGTGCTCCGTCGATGGCTGCCCGAGCGCGGCGCCGGTTTCCGAGTCCCAGATCCGCACGGTGCTGTCGCCCGAGCCGGACGCGATCCGCTTCCCATCAGGGGAGAAGGCGACCGACGAAACAGGACCTGTGTGCCCCGTAAATGGCTGCCCGAGCGCGGCGCCGGTTTCCGAGTCCCAGAGATCCGCACGGTGCTGTCGGCCGAGCCGGACGCGATCCGCTTCCCATCAGGGGAGAAGGCGACCGACCAAACGAAACCCGTGTGCCCCGTCAATGGCTGCCCGAGCGTGGCACCGGTTAGCACGCAAGCCGGACGCGATCCGCTTCCCATGAGGGAGAAGGCGACCGACGAAACGAAACCCGTGTGCCCGTCAATGGCTGCCCAAGCGCGGCGCCGGTTTCCGAGTCCCAGATACCCGCTTATGATCTACGACGCTGTCTCACAAGATCCCCAGCACGTCAAGCGCATTCTCGCGTTTCGCTTTCGCTTTTGTGTCCGTCTTCCTTCGTTGCTTCTATTCTCTTTCCCATATTTCCCTCCAATCGCATTCGGTGTCGAGTGTCATCATCGGGAGAAACCAAGACTAACTGACACATTCACAGGCGGCAGCATCCCGCTCAACCTGCGCAGCACGACAGACAATACCCTCTACTCCATGCTCAGCACCGTGCAGGTGAACTGGGGCTTAAAGCCGTTGGGGAGGGTGGATACGGTTGCGTGAGTGGTTTCACTTCTGTGTTGTGGGATGGCCCTGTTATTTTCTTCGTAAAGGGATGGGGAAGAGAGTCAGGAGTCCGTGTTCCGGAGTCCGAATTCGGGTGCCAAGAACGCGCGCACTCGGACTGGAGTAACGCAAAGCGCGGGGGGTGTGTCCCACATAAGCATGAGGCATGGGCCCCCCGCATCTGTCCCGCACTTTTCTCCCATTTGTTTCACTTCCTCCGGATGACATACTGACCCTCGTACGCATTCCTTTTACCCATATCCTTTTTCGTTCTATTTATTAAACCACACACACTCCTTTTTTCCTTTATCTTACTTCCAACGAGATTGTCTTCGACTCATCACGTTCCTTACATCTCCGTATTCCCCATCTGGCCGCATAGCCACTTGATCCCAGTATATAAAGCAACATGTAACGTAGTTAGTTCTTCGGTTAATCTACCACTTACAACAGTCAGATTCACCACCCCCCGTGTGCCGGAACTCGTGTTCTACGCTTCCGTCACAGGTAGGGACTCAGAGGACGAAGTTCGGGTATGTGTATTGATTAGAAAAGTGGAGAGGGAGGACGAAGCTCACTCAACGGTCCTGACACTACACCCGTGAAATTAAAGCACTTCGCTCGCAACTAGATACGTGTTCATTGGCTCTCAAACAAAGGCATGCACCCTGGGAGTGAGCTGAAATATGTCCCGCGAATTTATGTCGCGATTTCATGGCCTAGCGAATTTCTTTTCTGGCGGCATCCCAAAATGGAAAAAACGGCCTAGTCAGCCACCTTGCAAAACCTTCCGTTCCTACTCATGCCGGCCATCTCAGTGTATCCAATAGCATCGAGGAGATACAATTACATGATTCCAGACACTCAAAATGTACATCTGAGGTATATGAAGACAACAAATATCTTGCTTTTAATTCACGAGGATGGGTGAAGATGTGATCCGGGCGGAATGGCATGGGTTACAAACCTCAAAATGCGTCCCCCCAAAATGTGTCCCACTGATTGCCCACTAACTTTCCCAATAATGGCCTGCAACACAAGCTACACTAACTCAGCAAAAGAAATGTCACCTAGGTTTTATGTGGTTTCTGGGGCATTATGGCAGATATCTGTCCAAACTCAAGTGTGGGTGTTGTGAGCCAGCGACAGTGCTGTGCATTTGATGCAATCAAAATTTGTTGTTCTGCCATCAACCCGGCCGAGATTGGCAAATGCGGATTTTCACTAACCACAGCAGTAATTCTTTTTAGCACAATTTGAATCAGCCAAATTGAAGTTCAAGATGTGCAATTTGATAATATGCTTTGAATCATGCAAAAATTAACAGGCAATAAGGTGCTGTGTGGCCCGCAAAATGGTCATTTTGACCCAAAATTGGCACAAATCACGAAAATAGGCCAAAATGGCTGTTTTCTAGGCCTCATAGTTTGTTATTGCCTGTATATTTTGGCATGATTCAAGTTGGGGCTTCATTCTGGGTGGCTCAGACTCTTCTGAAAAAAATTCCCCGGTCGAGTCAGAAAAACAGTGATTTCTTGTTGTAGTCAATCTGATGTCGCATCATTGTAATTTGATCCCATCTCATGGGTGCTTTTTCGGGCTGCAGAACATGCCTGTTTACTTTCTGAACATCTTAAAGGCTCAATCCTTGCCATACAACGTGTATTGCACCGAAAACCATTCCCATCACAGATATCGCTTAGTTGACATCAAATTGACCGATCCAGAGATCAAGCACTTGCGTCAGTCACTTACAACGAGCGGTCACGTGATCCAACCGCAACAGCGATACCCTCATGGTCCAAGGTCGCCCGTCCGATCCAGCGACAGCGATAGCGGGGAAACAAAAAAGAAGTCCCCTGCGAAGACGAAGAAAAGAGGAATCTGCGGTCGAGGACAGCGAGAGCCAACAAAGTGGCGCCAAAGACGGGGAGGATGACGAGGAATACGAGATTGAGGAAATCCTCGACGCAAGAGAGGGTCAATCCGAGAAAGGATCCTTCGCGCTCTCGTCGCTGGTCGTGAAACGAGTCGGAAACTCACCCGTCCCGGTGCTCCACACACACGAGTATTAGGATTAGGATTTGTGATTTTTTTGGTTTTGGTTGGTTTGAGTAGAGTGACTAGTTCGCTTTTCTCACTAGTCAATCCAATAGATATCACGGCCGCACCCTAGTGCACCGTTTCATCTAGAGCCCACCGCGAGGGTTAACAGGAGTGTTGTGCAAAAATAAGCTTTGTGGATCGCAACTATCAGTTCGAGCCATCTTGCAACCAATATCTTTGATATACCAATGCCCGTAGAGCCCTTAGCTCCAGGCATTAGAAAGGATATTTCCCTTTGTACTCGGAGACGTGGCTTCGGACGACGAATCAGCTAGAACCCCTAGACCTCGTCCTCATAAACCTCGTTTGACTAAGAACAGTCAACGAGCCGCTTCAACTCCTGCACTACCAAGTGACTTACCCTCTTCTTCGCGTGTAGCTCTCGCCAGAGAACTAACCGCATTACAAGACCGTGATACTGCTCGAACCTTTAGGTTAAATCGTTCAGTTTCTGTGTCTGGGACGTCGAGCCGTATTGCTCCATCCCCTTTGTTGGAACCGCAAGGTACAACCACTGCTACACCGAGCGAAACAGCTCAACCAGATATTACTACAAACACCTTACCCACTTCTACCTCTACTACTATGTCTGCTACAGACAAGAAGAAGATTCCTGAGTTCTATGAGAAGAACGCGCCCTGTTTCGATGATGATGAACCAGAAGAGCTGCTCCCTTTCTTGGAGAGTGTTGAACGGATGATGGAAATCTCTGGCACCCCAGCTGATGAAAGAATGCCTTTGTTACTCGGTACTTGAACCATGAAACTAGGCTCCAGTGGGAAGACTTTGACTCCTTCAATTCGGCATACAAGGATTTCAAGAAAGAGATCTTGGCAAACTACCCATCTGCAGTTGATACTGAGCGCGGTTCCCTTAAGAAACTCAAGAAGATACTTAAGAAATATGACGATGCGGATATTGGCCAGTCTGATAAGGACGAATTAATGCAGCTTGCCCGGCGAATGCAGAAAGAGGCTAACAAGCTATTAGTCTCTAGTCAGATCACTGACGCCGTCGCTATCACTCTGTTTCTTGAGAAACTAGAAGAAAGGTTCAGAGAACTAATCCTCGAAAACCTTGAACGTCATCCTCCTGCCTTAGCGGCAGGAGTGGTTCAAGATCCTGGAACAAGGACCTGGACTTTGAAAGAAGTCATTAATGAGGCTAAACGAATGGTTCAACGACACACTGTTAACTCTGAGTTCCTTGATAATGATCTACCTCGCGTTTCTGGTTCAACTGGACGTTCAATGACTACTAGAGTAGTCAAACATGAGGAGAAAGATAATGCCACCATGTTAGAAGCTATCAAGTCAACAGTAGTGAACATGATGAGCGAGATGGAAGCCAGGACCTTCAAGAAAGTGTCCTTGATGCATGAGGAAACTCAGAAAAAGATGAATGAGCTTGATTCGTTTTATAAGTCCCTACCTGGTCTACTCCCTGGCGCTCCTTATTCACAAACTATGCCTCCCCGTCAAGTAAGATTTCGGCCTTTGACTCAGACCGACTTGTGTTACTATTGCTCGGATGCTGGGCATCGAATCGACGCCTGCCCTTATCGACAAGCTCACATCGCTTCTGGCCTCTTGAAAGTTGTAGGTAACAGGGACTGCTACGCCGATGGTCGACCCTGCTATGCTATTGGCAACAAATCTAGGCGACAGATGATAGAGGAGGCTATTGGCAAGACTGGAGCAACTCAGTCTAACATTCAGAACGTGTTCAGTCAGACTGCTCCAGGCTTGTACTCTGCTCCTCTAGACAGAAATCGCACCGCTGGAAGTGGCCATGAAAACTATGACTACTATGATGAATCTGAATACGATACTCGGGACAATGAGATTCAGACTCTGATGGTTGAGAATCAAACTCTTAGGCGAAACCAGGCTCAACGCTCTGGTCAGTCTTCTCAATTCATCCAGGGACGGAGTGTTCAACCACTCCAACCGGCCCCTACATTGGCTAGTCAAACAGATCTCATCTCTACGATGTTGGCTCAGACGTTCTCGAAATTGAACACTCTAGACCAATTCGCCGTGACTAGAGCTAATCCCTCCCGAACGGGGAGTGGCTCTAAGTCTGACGAAGCGGATTTCTAGAGGGTTCAAGGAAGGGGGCTAAGGAACGACATATCCTTAACACGGCAAAGCCTCCAGAGAACCTTTCGACTGAAGACCGTAACGAAACCGAGAGACCGACTGTTGAGAAACCTAAGGGTTTTCCCAGACGTTTTAGGCCTAGAAATGATGACTCCGCTTCAGACATGTCTTCTGAAGTGGGGGATGAAACTGAAGAGGCACCACCTTTACCTTATAGAAGGGTACCGCCCGTTCAGTTCGCAAAAAGGCCAGCAGATTCTGGACCAAGTCAACCTAAGGCTGGTCCATCTGCTATGCCTAAAGAAAAGAACTATGAAGTTAGAGCGCCAGTCGAAAGTAATCTTACAGACGACGCTGCAGACTTAGCAGCTGAAATCTTTGATAACATAGAAATTGGTATACCGCTCAACAGATTGTTCAGCATGAGTCCGAAACTGTTAAGACAGGCTAGGACCATGCTTTCGAAGAGGAGGATAGCTCCCAAAGTTAGAGAAGCCTTACAACAGGCATTGAATGATATGGAGTTGAACCACCATTCGACTTCAGGCAACAGTCTAGTCGAACCTATCCCTGGAATAGCGGTAGATTCGACACCGGTGTATTTGAAAGATTTACCTTTCAAACCGCAGACTATGATAACGGATAAAGCGGACGGCTTGATACCTATGGGCGCAGTAGTGGTGAACGATGCAATCGTTCAGTACTGGTTGTCTATCCCAGCGGGTGAAGAGCCTAAGCAAGTCTTCGTTAATCTTACTGATATTGGAAGAGCCGGCGATTCAGCTTCTCTTAGGGTGGTTTACCCTTTGATTAACGGTGTCGGTGAAGATGAAAGAATCTTGGATGGTGGGTCACAGATAGTTTCTATGGCGCAAGAAGTTGCGGTCAGACTAGGAATTGGCTGGGACCCTGATAGCTGCATTTATATGCAGAGCGCAAACGGACAGTCAGAAAAGTCACTAGGGTTAGCTAGGAATGTACCTTTCAGGTTCACCGATATGACGGTGTACTTGCAAGTACATATTATCCAGGCGCCCACATATAAAGTGTTACTTGGACGTCCCTTCGATATCTTGACGATTAGCAACATTGCTAACCGCGCAGATGGTGGTCAGTTGTTAACTCTAACTGACCCTTCTACTCGTAAGAGAGTTGTGGTACCCACTTTCGCGCGGGGCGAAACTAGATTGTTGAAGAAAGCGCGGGATGCTTCAACAGAGATACATGACTCTGAGGAAGCAAACCAAAATTTTCAGAATTCGAGGAATTGATAGACCATCAAGGAGAATTCGCCATACAAGTCGAATTAGACAAAAATCTAATACCCAAAATCACTGCCATTCAGTTTAGTGGACCGGAAAGCTTCACTCTAGCGGATACTAGAAAAGCTTTCCTGGAAGCTTCTAAGCCGTATCTAGATGAACCCGCTGTTCAACTTTTACAAAGTTTTAATGAACAGAACAGTGGGTGTAATAAGAAACTGAAAAGGGAACCACTAGTGGCCGAAGTAGTCAATATTAGTGACCCAAGAATTAACAATCCGGGTCAATCAGTCTTTGTGACAGACAGGCTAGATGATGGTGCTCTAGAACAAGAACGCTCTAGACACACCACTAAAGGCCGATGTTCCTGTTGTCAATATGCGGACTGGCTGATACCGGAAGAAGAAGAGGATAGCGCCGCGCGATCCAACTTGGAGAATTCTGAAGTGCAATCGCGCCGCGCTACACATGGTAGCAAAAATCGCGCCGCGCAATCCAAAGCTGCTTTGTCTGAAGAAAATAGCGCCGCTCGATCTGAGTGGGACTCAAAAACGAGTCGCGCAAATGAAAGTAAAGAATATCGCGCAGCTAGATATCAAGATAGCGCCGCGCGATACAAGCTGGAGAAAGATGCCTTTGTAACGGGTATCCCGATACAAGGTAAAGAGAATAGCGCCGCGCTATCCAAGTCAGAGAACTCTGCCTCAGATAGCGCCGCGCCATTCTCTGAAAACGAACCTCAGCCAGCATCGCGCCGCGCGATCCAAACTGAGGTTTTTGAAGTCTTTGTTGGCAAGAAATATAAATCGGTTGCTCAAAAAGTTAGACCAGTGTTTGAACCCTTACCAGCCGAGTTCAGAATTGAAAGAAATATTATTGGAGATCCGTTGGCGACTCTAATAAGTAGGGCGTTACACTCAGGAAAGGAAGGATAAGGTAGATGAACTACACAACGATGGGTTTCTTAATGAAACAGAAACGAAACTAATGCACCATATGCTCTGTATCCACGAGAAAACGGTTGCCTGGACTGACGATGAGAGAGGAAGCTTTGATGAAAAGTTCTTCCCTTCTGTACGCTTTCCAGTTCAACCAGGGCATAAGGTATGGGTTGAACGAAATATCCCTATACCGCCTGGTCAATTAGAAGAGGTCTGCAAGGTCCTTAGAGCCAGTATTGACGCGAATATTTATGAACCATCTAATGGCCCATATCGCACGAAATACTTCGGGGTCTTGAAGAGTGATAAGAAATCCATTCGATTAGTACATTCACTAGAACCGTTAAACGCTGTGACTATCGCTCACTCTGGTGTTCCTCCTGGAGCAGCAGACTTAGCTGAACACTTTGCGGGACGATCTTGTGGGTCTACTTTCGACTTGTATTCAGGATACAACCATCGGTTGATACATCCTGACTCAAGAGACTTCACGACGTTTCAAACGCCTTTTGGGGCCTTGAGGTTAGTTAGACTACCTCAAGGTTGGACTAACTCGGTTCCTATATTTCACGAAGACGTGACTTATATTCTAAGGGACGAGATTCCGGACTTCACTAGACCTCACATTGATGATGTACCGGTCAGGGGCCCACCAACGCGTTATGAATTACCGGATGGCTCACATGAGACTATACCAGAGAATCCGCAAATTAGGAGGTTTGTATGGGAGCATTTGGTGGACTGTAACAGAATCCTGACTCGACTAGCTTATAGTGGGGCTACGGTTTCTGGAAAGAAATTGCAGATTTGTCGAGACACCTTTAAGGTGGTCGGTCATGTTTGCTCCTATGAAGGCATGAAACCAGATGAAGACCGTATTGGAGTAATTGAAAGGTGGGGTGCCTTGAAAGACGTACATGATGTACGCGCTTTCTTAGGAACCGTAGGCGTAATGAGAATGTTCATACAGGACTTTTCGTTGAAAGCCGAGCCTATTCAGAAACTTACCAAGAAGGACATGGAATTCGTGTGGGGAGACAAACAGGAAGCATCTATGCAAGTCTTGAAAGACTCGTTAAGAAGTTGTCCTGCACTAAGACCTCTTAATTATGAATGGGAAACACCGGTAGTCCTAGCGGTGGATACCTCCTATAAAGCCGTTGGAATACACGTCTATCAATGTGACCCTCTTGACTTGAAAAAGAAATACTATGCGCATTTCCAGTCCTTACCGTTAAACGATAGAGAGTCTAACTACTCTCAACCGAAGCGGGAATTATTTGGGTTGAAACGGGCATTAGATGTGATGCAGTACTGGCTATTAGGTTGCCGCAATTTAGTGGTTGAAACCGATGCCCAGTATTTGAAAGGAATGTTAGAACATCCGGGAATGGGTCCCAACGCTACTATTAACAGATGGATTGAAGAGATTCTGATGTTTCATTTCTCTCTTAAGCATGTTCCGGGACGTACATTTGGACCTGACGGTCTATCTTGTCGTACTAGACAGCCAGGGGATCCAGAATATCCTGACCCTGAAGAAGACTTTGATAACAATGAACCCCCTGCATTTCATTCTGAAAGCGTTGACTGGCTGCCGGTGAAAGAGTTTGAAGACTTCAAACATCGAATAGATACTCGAGGCGGATATATGTGTGAGATGACTGGCACTGAAGCCATTGAACCGGCTGACTTCAATTTCGAAATGAATTGGAATGTGGAGACGGCGAGAGATTGGAAGGGGTCGGTCCCAGCATATTTGAAGATGTGAGCGCAGCCGCGGCGACCGCAGGTATTCTCGAAGAGCGGTCCTGCGGTGGGGATGTTGCTATCTTGCGCGGCGGTGTGAGCCATTGCGATCAAGTCTGATGGTAAGGTTTTTTTTTTATGGAGCGTGGATGTGGGGGGAGAGGGGAAGAGGTAGGTGGGAGGTAAGAAGGCTTGCAGGGAGGTCATTGTAACTGTTTGGGCTAGTAGGAATGATGCATGATGTGTGATACCTCCCATTGTGGTGATGCTACCTTATATGAGTATTTTGATTACACACATAGTTCACACGGCTACAGTACTTCGATAGTGGAGCCGATATAATCGCGCGCGCACAGCGGCGTTTGCGACCGGGCTCCTGTGCTCAAGCGGAAAACCATCCATCCACTCCCCCTTGGCTTACACTAAGTGGACAAAAAGAATGTACGATCGGTTCTCGACAACGATAAAAGATTTTTTTGATGCAGCATCCCTGTGGGCCAAAAAACGGAATCCCAAATTTTCGACTTCACCAGTGATTTTCTTTGGAACAATCTGAATCACCCAAATTGGAATTCACGATCTCCGCATCAATTTCACGGGTCTACCCAAGGAAAAATATTCAGGCGTTTGGACGCTACAGGGCCCACAAAGTGGCTGGTTTTGGCCCAAAATCAGTCAAATGTGGCCGAAATGGCCATTTTGCGGGCGCTGTAGCATCTTATTGCCTGTATATTTTTGTACGATTCAACCTGGAAAAGTAATTGGTATCTATCTACCTCCAATCTGAGTGATTCAGATTATCCCAGAAAAAAATGCTGATTGAATTCAAAAATCCGGATTTCCGTATTTAGCCCCGCATGATGACACATCAATTCCTTTTGATCAAATCAATGGTGTAGGCATGTTTGGCTACTTCTTCTGAACAGTGTGGGTTTTTGGTTCAGGTGAAAATATGTAGAGGCTGTCCCAAAATACTCAAATAAGTGATCGGACATTCTTTTTTGTCCACTTGGTGTAATTAGTTCCTGGCGCTACATGTATATTTACCTCGAAATTGTTGAATCTATCCCCTGCGCTAGTCTCTCGTAGACAGAGACTCTATACAATCTTGCTCGTACCTCACTGAATCCTGACTCTCCCCGCGAGCAAAGCTATAGCGGGAAATGATCAAATTATTCCTCAGGGTTCTTCCCCGCTACAATTCCGTCGTTCCCCTGGGCGGGCTGGCCGTGGACCTCCCGGAAACAGTCATGCCTGCTCACGCGTTGTACGCGTACACAGGGGACAGGCCAACGTCACCCGTGGCTGCTACTGGCGGGGCTAGTCCATCGAAATCATTGATTTGGCTTCAAAATTCAGTCTAACTTCTGTTTCTTGAATACTAAATCTGTGGAGTTGGAGGATCGGAAGTACCGGGCCGCTCGGCACGTTTGAGCGGTCCGTGGTACAGTCATAGGATCCAGAAATTACTGAGCCGTCGAGCCGAAGCGCTCATGTGTGCTGGTCTCTCACGTTCTGAATAGACCTATTTTTGAACTTGGACACGGGTTGGAATCACCAGTCAATGTCACAAGGTCACTTTCGTATGATAAAAAGCGTCTGTAGAAGGGCTCCTCTTCTCAATGAATCGCCCCACTTTCAGAAAACTGCCCCCGAACACTGGTGTGTGTAACAACTATCAGTCTTCAAACTCTCATTCTGTGCAGAGGTTTCAATTATTGATCAAATCTCCGAGGAATTGGCATCTGCATTTTCCAAAGGTACGGACACAACAGCGCGTGGAAACTTCCTGATTGTTTCGTTCGTACAGATCCACTTGCTCGAGCAATTCTCGGAGAGTGGCCTTCGTCTACTTCGAATCGTGCAAGAGAATTTTTCAAACTCCAGCTCTTGGGTGGCCTCACAGACGGTGATGTATTCGCAGTCGGCCGAAACTCAAGTGTAGAAGGAGTCGCAGTGGTGTTTGGTGTCGGAAAGGGCATGAAGTGAGTGACCGCGCCATTTCATCCCCGATAGTTTAATTGGAAACTATCGAAAGTACGGAATCACCAGAATGGCAAGCCTTTCTCAATAATTTGCCATCCAAAAATCAGGAATGGTACACCTCAGTCGGGCATTCGATTTTTTTTTCAGGCCTTCACTGACACCAACGAGCCACAGTTCAATCCTCAATATCAGGAATTCGTTGACCGGGCCTATGGGCGCGACCACCAACTCAAGTCATTGTATCTTTTACTCCTTGGGGTCCGCCCATCTTCCCAAGAAAAGGGATTTGGGACCGAACTGCTCCGTGGAGTTCAAGCGAGAGTGAATTGGTCCATCGTTTTTGTCTTCGATTTTCTGACGGTAACATTTAGGCTGCAGAGTTAGGTGTCGATCTCTGCTGGCAAACAACCACTGCCGTAAGGATATTACCGTAGATTTTCTCGGTTATCCGGCTAATACGTAACAACCAATGCAGCCAGAGTTTTACAGAAAGTTGGGCTTCAAGGCCATTTCTGACACCATATATGGGAGTGAACAGGGCGACGTGCGTCAATGGGCCTATCTCGACAAGAACATTAGTTCTCCCGTTGATGTACAGCATCTCGATTGAATTTTATTTAATGGGGAATCGTACAGGCTAATGCATTTCGCTTCACCTTGAACACCCATCTGGACCCTATGGCTTGATGCCCTGGGAAGTTCCACCAGGTAGCGTCATCCTTTCCGGTTCCGTGTCATCACTGGTTTACATCCAGGATGACGAGGGCAATTAGTCGGGTTTACGTAATAAAGGATTAGACTTGAGTAAACACCTGGATTTCAGTAAGTAGTGGGTGTGCACAGTTCGGTCCAATTACCTGCGACCGAGACGCCGCCATTACCGGAGACGGTGGATTGTGAGATTTTACATACCAGTAGGAGCGTACCACGTACTGATGGAAAGTAATCCCTTCCTCAGAATCCATTTGAATTGTACCGATATCTAGGCTCACATCAGTCTCATACGACAGAGAGATGAAGCCTGACTTCTTCACTGGAGGTGTTTGGACTGGCACTGGGACACAGTGCAGCATAGATCAAATGCCCAGCGAGCACAGAGTTGGATAAAGAGCATCACCCAAATTGTCGATCCCATCAAAGGGCCCCATGACGTTGACAAGTGTCGATCAGGCTTCGACGCAAACTCAGTCTGCAGTCAGCACTTTTTTTCCGTGGCCTGCACTCACTGACTTGATTTGCAGACCATGACAACGATGCGGCGCCATATGCCGCTGGAACCATGCAGTCTGGGGGCCTATTGATTGTCGATCTTGCACTCGTATAAAGACAAATTGTTCATACTCGTCATCACCGAAAGTAACCGAAATTTCAGTTTACAGGCAAATAATCGCAGTATAGTGCTCTTACTCTACAGTGAATTTAACGTCTGCCAAGCCACTTGGGCTTGAAGTTCAAGACCTCTTACAGAGTACAGTGGCAAATTTAAAAATAATCATATTTCCCTGTTAGTGTGTGTTATGGCAATATTTCCTGGGGTTTTAAGACCTCAGAAATAGATGACGGCATGTTGAAACGCAAACACACGAAACATCAAGGGTCAAGGGACTTATAATGGGGAAGGGCATCGGCCGATCAAAGGCCGGCAGCTTCGGTCGTCTTTGGTTGGCTGGTGGGCTCGGCTCCAACTTTGCAACCCCCGTCGTTCCTTTCCACAACACTTTGAAGCAGATCTGAATCAGCAGAATGATAGTAAATGTCACCGAAATCAGGTTTCTCGTGGTGGATTTTTATTTTTGCGGCCTATGTAAAAATAAACCATTTCAGCCGAATTCGGAGCTCTTGCTCGACAAAAAAAGTGAAACTAGAAATTCCAGGACGAGAACTTTCTGGTAGTATCCACCAATGACTCTCCACGCAAAAATTTTGAGATTCCCTGAGAATTGAAAAACCTCTCTCTTCCTTTTATCACCACCATCTTGACGCCACACGACGCGCTCGACGCGTCCCTAACGTGCCCAATGTTCCCCATCGCAGGAAATACCGCACAGCGAACGGCCGCCGACGTTGAACTTCTTGACAGCCTGTCTGACCGTGACTTGACTTGGGGGTGAGGGCCGTCGCGCAGCGCGGCATGTACTCGTACTTATTTTATTTTTTTCCCCGCCCTCTGATTCGGCCCATCGTGACCCCGTGACCAAATATTCACTTAATTCCTTGACCGGTAATCAATCTGTCAGTGAAAACAAGTCTGTCGATAGTAACGGACACGGGTTCAGGTGAACCCGTCGGGTTTTCGGGTCGGGTCGGGCGGGTATGGGTCGTGGGTCAGCAGTTTTCCAGACCCGAACCCGCGGGTACCCGTGAGAATACAGGCAAACGGTACAAACTAGCTGTAAAAACATGAATAACTGTGCATGGGACACCCTATGGAGTCAGAACTTACCTGGAACATGGAGGTTCTCACTTAAATCTCATGCTGTGAGGTGCCGAGGCTCGCATCACAGTCGGCACGAGCTAGCCGACGACCCATGAGCAACCCGTAAACCCGCAGGTTCGGGTTCGGGTTTTCCGTTTTATACCCGAAACCCGTACCTGTGTCCATCCCTATCTGTCGATATAATCGATGGCGATCGGTGACACTGCCACCTCATTGTGTATGCAAGTCCCGTTTGATACCTTGCCTTTTGCCAGAATACACTCAAATTGTGTGATTCGTGTCTGCTGGGGTTCCTGCGGTCCTCCGGGTGTTTCTAGGCATACAACTGGTTATTATGATGACATATACTCACCCAGACATGGAATCAAGCATTTATCTGCGCCTTGCAGTTCAGACATAGGATAACCTTATTATCTAAGACTGTGGTAGAAAGCCGTTTTCCGATCAAGGGTGTGGTTTTGCTCTCTCTTAATATATTCATGTGGGAACGTAAAATGGCATGCGGCACCAAGAATTCGACATCTGTATAAATATTTATGAGGGCTCTCGAGAACTTGAGAAGTATTATCAAGATAATTGCCCAAAGGGAAATAGCGCTATCAAAGAAATCTCATAGTTCACTGGGCACCGTACATGCCTCTAATTGGCCGTCTTGTCTTTTTGGCACGTGTTGTCTTCTTTTCTTGTTCCTCAATTCGTAAATTCGCATCTTGGAGAAAATGTCTCGTTCACAACAGTGAAGGTGATCACCACGAAGGTGGGACCCAAACCAGGACCCCTGATACAGTCGGAATTTTTATTTTCATTTTCATTTTTACTTTGGAGAAATGTCTGGACACCTGTAACTTTCCCACGCTTTCCGAGGTTGCGAAAACGGTTCCACTGGACTTAGGCCCAAATATTCTTCTGTCAATACAGCAACTATTGGCCAATACAGCATATATTTGCCGGCTACAATCGACGAGCAAACGGATTATGTTTTGCTGGCCAACGTCAAAACAGTGATTGTCGTCGAAATCTTCTGTATTGGGAAAAAAATTGCAGGCGTATATTTCAGCTGATACGTGGATCATGGGCCGTCAAAACTTACATGACTCTCTTGGACGCTGACAGCGCCCCACCGACAATCTCGACAAGAGGGTGAATTAATGAGGGCTTTCGCGATTTTGAACGCAATGTGTTTGTCCCATCGACCTGCACCTGAGACGTGTGGCTGAGGGAAGGAGCAACTTCTACAAATCGGGTCCGTGGCTTCCAAGTTGTTGGATCATTATCATTGACTTCGGGATCGTATGTCGGAAGCATTGCGGAGATGCTTCGGCACTCGAGGTTTGTTTTCCGATGTGAGGTCCCGTCCGATGACTCCGTGAATCCTAGCCATATCCAATAATGAAACCAAGTTTTATTAACGCGGAGAAAGCACATACCATAGGTCATCTTGATTTCACGGCCGATCTGGATCAAATAAATGTACCACCCTCTTTCTTGATACGTCCAACGGTCCGCGCAGTGAGGGTGAAGTGTGTTACTCGAATGCGGAACACTTCCGCACACCAAAGAATGATATCCTTCACCTTTCCTTCTGCACATCCAACGCCACAGATTCGGAGGATAAGCCGTCGAGTTTCCATGGAATACATGTGCCCTGTCTTGGCACTCCAGCTCGAGAGTTATTTCAGGTCGCGTCGAACACGGGCCAATGATTTCTGTGCACGATCCGCGCGCATTTTGAAAGCTTTACGTGCAGCCGTGAGCTTTTTCGAAGTTGCGGCCGCGAAGTGCCGTCGGGAGCGAAGCTGAATCTGGAGCTCATCTCGTTCGGTGGTGAGGCCTACAGACATACATACGCTCGCGGGACCTACTTTCTATGGGCGAGCCATGGGGGATGGAAGCCGGAATATCACAGCCTGTTAGGCAATATTGTAAAGCACTCATGGATGTTTTCATCCTTTGGACAACCTAAATCCAGTCATGCCACTGTGTGTAAAGATTACGAACGCCGGTTTCAGCCATTCACTGCCACTAATTCGTCACAAAAAAAGCTAATGAACTTTGTAAAATAAATTTTCTGGCTGTACAGCCAGCGGTGACTAGGTGACCTGCACCATAGAATGTGCGACGTGAGAATCCAACACAGGCAAGGATTTGCTTTAGAGTCAGAATATTCTGTTCATCCAAGTTGATGGCGGCAATTTTCACATCGCGATGAATCGAGCGGTTTCCCATTGTCGATAGAACTGTTTGGAGGGAAGAGAAGAAGTCATGAGCCGTGAGAAGGGAATAAGGATCTGTTCTGTCTCGGATCTGGGTATGTACGAGAAACGAAAACGAAAACGTATCTATAAGGATGCCGGCTGATGGCCGCGGGCTCCGGTGCAATAGGTGTGTATTTATAGAACGTCACTTCAATGGCCAAAGAAATCTTCAGGGCGCGGGGGAGCGGGAGCCCGTGGCCGGATTCCGTTTGAATCCCGCCCGAACTTCGGGGGGCGGGCTTGGCATGTCATTGATAGGTGATTGGCGGCCGCAAGCGACGCCAAACCGACGTCGATCAGATGTTGTGACGAGATGTGACCAATGACATCGTTATCCCGGCGATCATCCGGCAATGCAATTGCTTCGTTTTCGATTCTCGTTTCTCCTACATACTCCAGCACCTAGAGCAGTTTGATGGGGTAATGGGTTTCGAAGACTTGGACTGGGAGATCACGGGGTTTGCATTAAACTTGGCGGGGCTACCTCCATGAGCTCAGCATTTGGGCTCTCAAAGTGGACAAAATAGTCTGGGGAGCGCCACATGAGAGTAGCGGAAGAGGAGGTCTCCTATCAATCTTGATCAGGATCGAATGATAGATGTGTTTGTCCATTACATCAGAAACAAACACCATTATTCAATGCGGCGGCTTTAGGTTCGGAGCAAGCCCGTGCAGCTCCGGCCCGGCGAGCCGGCCCTTCACTGAAGGGGCTTGCTTCAAACAGAGGCCTTGCCGATTCCTCTCTTCTGCCTTCACTCTTTTGTTAAACTCTTAGGTCTAAGCTGGGGGCAGTGGGTAGCATGTTAGAGTGTTTGAAAAGATTTTTAGCCATATATCATGTCTCAAGAATGGCTTTGTATATAGCAATTGATCCCGTCTTCCCTCATTTTGAGGAATCATCCTCTGCGGGTCTAGGGTGTGCCGCAATCAATTTGGCCCGGTGGGACATAATGTCTTGCACCATCTTGGGAGTGCACGTGAATATCTTGGGATTTTTTGTCTGCCTCATACTGGTGCTGTGGGTCTTGCGAGTACGCTGATGAGGCATGTCACAGCATGTCACATTGACATCAAGATATCGACGTGTCTTGTATTTGAGAATTCTCCCTTCACAAAGACACGTGGAAAGTAATGATGTGAAGTGTTGGTGTCAGTCCCATTTCTATGGCTCATAATAAGAACTTATTTGCTCGGAAGGACTCAAAGTGAGTGTAGGTACAATGAAATCCATGCTCATATTACCTGTCATTATCTCAGAAAGCATTCAGATGTCTCCAATATATTTTCTTTGCCGTAGGGATACTGTGATGCAAGACATTGAGTGGGTTTGCAATTCTCTGTATCTTCTTGTAATTGAATAACACATGGTCCCATTCTGGTGGTCCCAGACACAATTTAGACACTTTTAAGCTGTTCTCCTTCAGAAATGGAGTTTAAGAACTCGCATACGTTGGACAGTGAATATTTCATACCAGAAAGTGAGCGGGTGACACATGTCACAGGCCGTGACATGTACGTGATTTCCGCCACTTGCGGCCATAAAATGTAGAATAACTTCATCCTCACGATACCTACTGCCTTTGTGTGTGGTTAATCATGGAACTGTATACCAGATGAAGCTTCAAATAGAACAGCTTCGAATCCTGACCTGAAATAAATATTTTTGAAGCCCCTCAAAAAAACAGTGTTTTCACCCGTTTTGCACCCTCCAGAACTTGATAGTCTCTGCACGGATTCATATATGTAGTACAGTGAAATTGTAGCCATGATGATGAGCTAAAAGTATTACCAATTGACACCAGAGGTCTGAGCATGAGCAGTGTCGGTACAGACCGATCTTCAACCCCCACGATTTCGGCAGTTTGCAGCAAGCCCCTTCTGACGAAAGCCGTTTGGTCTGTTTGGTTTGATGTTTGGTCTGTTTGTTCGACCCGGCATCCACGGCGTCGTCAGAACGGGGCTTGGAACGAACCTACGGCGGCTTGACTAACAGCCATGAGAATATTCTCTCTTTCCCCTTTCTTCTCTTTCCTTTTTGGGCGCTTTTTTTCTAATTCTTTTGGGATCCCACAAACACCAACACTGAGCCTATTGAATGGTTTAATTCACATTTTGAACCACATGCCCCGAAATGCCATTTTGAATCACATGCTTCGTAATGGCATTTTGAACACCAGTGAATGGTTTAATTTGCATTTTGAACCACATGCCCCGAAATGCCATTTTGAATCACATGCTTTGTAATGGCATTTTGAACACTACTGAATGGTTTAATTCGCATTTTGAACCACATGCCCAGAAATGCCATTTTGAATCACATGCTTTGTAATGGCATTTTGAACACTATTGAATGGGTTAATTCAGGTCATGCTCTTTAAAATGCCGGTCATTTGAATGTATCTCTATTGCCTCAGGTGAGTCACACTTTTCAAAATGCCGGCCATTTGAGTGCATCTCTAGTGCCCCAGGTCAGGCTCTTTAAAATGCCGGTCATATGATGCATCTCTATTGCCTCAGGTGAGTCACGGTTTTCAAAATTCCAGCCATTTGAATGCATCTCTATTGCCCCAGGTCACACTTTTCAAAATGCCGGCCATTTGAACGCACCTCTATTCCCCTAGGTCACGCTTTTCCAAATGCCGGCCATTTGAATGCACCTCTAATACCCCAGGTCACGCTTTTCAAAATGCTGATGATTACTAGGTATGTAATCTTTTTGTGTGTTCAGAAGCTTCGCTCTGATGCACCTGCAACTGTATCATTGCATTGTTCTGTCTGTATGCACTGTATTAGAGAGCTTGAGCCCAAGCGGCATGCCGCTTTTAGGTTGCGCAAAAAGTGGCATGCCGCTTTTTTTTACAACTTTTGTGTGCACCTCAAATTCACACCCTGATGCTATTGCACCTTGTTAATGCCCTTTAGAGGAAAAAAAGAAAAAAGTGGCATGCCACTTTTTGCACGTTGTTGTTCCTCTTGAAAAAGTGATGCATTGTGCATAGATAGCTCAATTGCCCGTAAGTGGAGTGTATTTTGCTCAAAAACATTGAGTAGTGTACCAAATGATAATGTTACAGCGCAGCTTCGATCGAAACCTTCTTGACAGTCTTTCCATGTCTCCCCTGTAAGAATCACATTTAGCTGAGGCCCCATAAGATCCGAATGATTCCAGTGCAACTTGCCTCTGAACCAGGTTTTTAGTGCTATCAAAGGTTGCGAAGGACATTGACTGATATTATCCTTCTGCAGACTGTCTTAAGTCAAAGTAGTCGGTGTTTGCCAGATATTTCCGGCCCATCAAAATTCGGCATCGTCGTTTGGACGCTTACCACAAAGCTTTGGGGGGCGAAGGGGTTCATTGTGAGTCTCTCCACGTCCTAGACGAAATTCTCGGAATACACTTCCTAAAGTGCAGTTCGACAATCGCGAATTTGAGGATTACATAATAAGGCCGCCTTCCGATCACTCAATCAAGGCAATCGACAGACTACAACATGCTCGTACCTCGCATGTTTGTTTGTTTGTTTGTTTAATCCATTATTCTCACTGCATTATTCTAATCCATTAGTTAATTTCCCTGAAATTTATACTAGAAATTCACCCGGTATGCACGTCGTTGATCCACTCAAAGAATCGGTGGGAATTCCACTCTTGCGACTCAAACAGGTAAAATTGTGACTTCAGGGCTAAACAAGGAAAATATTGTGCATCTTGCCTCGCCGGGGGTTAATCTGCCTAAAATTAATGCTGTGAACTCGGCCAGTGTGCCCGGAGGGCCTCAAATACCGGGATAGTGAACTTCACTCCTACTTCAAATGTATTGTGCATTATTGTGGGATCAATTTTCCTTGCTGAAGAATATGGACCGTAGAGTTGAAATATGATTTACATTCACTATCCCGGTGTTTGAGGCCCTCTAGAATACCTAGAGAAGTACATCATAACAAAAATCTAGGTCTTTCTGAGCACTATTGGTTGGGGTGAATATTTATAAAAAGGATAATGGGAGTGATACTGACCAAAACGATCACACAAGTCAATAATTTCCTCGGGATTTACAGCTAAGGGCGGAACTTAAGGCGCAGGTGATTTTTCATCGAATTTTGACGTTTTCACCAGAACAGCTACTACAAGCTTAGTTCTTACCCTGAAAATATAGCCAATACTCGCTGTGACCAAAAGTAACCGGAAATTTGGTTTTGAGAGTTTCTGTCTCAAACTTTTTGCATTTCTGTGGTCAATTTATCAATCTATGATTAATTCGGCATAGATTGACGCATTTGGACCTGAGGTGGAACCTCTCACATCTAATATATTATGAATTTTCTAAATTGATCGAAAATTGATGATGTTTCCCTCCTTCTGATTGTTTTGATGGTATTTCTGGGTACATCAAGAGCTGATAATTAAGTGTGGACCTATAAAAATATGCACCCAAAATTTAGGGGGTTTATGTGCTTTCTACATGGCTCCATGAATAAATAAAAGGAGGGAAACAATCGCCTCCTTGATCAAAAATTGATTTGGATCCCCATTTTCACAACAAAAACAGTGCAGTAGCTGATATTTTTTGGTTGCACATGTGAAGGCATGTTCCCCTTCAAATTGCGGAGAAAGGATCTGCCAAAGGATTGCCATGTTCTGCCGAAGAGCACCTACAGTATTCCAGTTACTTTTAATATATTAGGTCTGAAAGATTGCACCTCAGGGTCCAAGTGTTCTAATCCATGCCAACCATAGATTGAGAATCTGGCCACAAGAATGCAAAAGTTTGAAACGGAAGCCCTCAAAATCAAATTTCCGGTTACTTTTGGTCATAGCCAGTAGATTTGCATCGTGATTCCGGAGGGCCCTGCATGTTCGAAATTTTGTTGGATGACTAAGATTGCGTTATTCGGAAAATATCGAATTTTTGTGCAGGACATTTGATACAGTGGTTCAATTGAGCTAGTTTTTTTATACGATGGACTGACAAGTGTCCCAGAAGGCCCCACGTCCCCGTATAAGCCGCATACCTCATATGTAGCTCAAATCTAGTATAGGGCGGAGAGTTGAATAGAATTGTATTCCTCAATGCCTTTAAATCATGGTGGAGCTGTGTGCAGGATATCAGGAACCACTCAGATTTTTGGTTTGCGGAAGGGCATACAATAAAGGTTCGAAGGTTCGAAGGGCTCCAGATGGAATGCCAAAGAAGGATAGATTGAATCGCTGGAACTTGGGGAAATATTGGGGTGAAAAACCCCAGCCGCCCGGACCAGCGCCCGTAAGACATCACCAAAAATACCAAATCAACTTATACACTGCGTTCCGACCCCCCGTCCCGTAGTCAGACTCCACTAGTTTTATGACAGTGGATAAAACTTTTACAAGATAGAGGGCGTGGAACCCCCGCACCATTATGTAAGCGGCCATGACTTCGCTTAATCACTTTCCCACGGTCAAATCTCAAGTAGGGCATCAAACCGTCCCGTAAATTTACGAAAGTACGGGCCGTAAATATGCTTACGCCCCCGTACCGTAAAGAGGTTCAGATGAACTTGATACGCTACGAGTACGTTACGGGTGGACCCGTATTACGGGTCCCCGTAACCGCCCGTTTACGCGTAAACGGCTTCTAGGTGATCTGTCTCCAAACAGGAGCTCTCGGGCTTGCTAGGTCTAAGAATGCCTCGCAAGGCTCGAAAACGACGGAAAAAGCAGGAAGGAGGTTCGGGATCCCCTTCATGAGCAACAATGAGTGTGCTGCCAGGTTGCAGAAGCAACTCATTATCGCTGCTGTCCACAGACTCAGGAGGATGATCTGGATCTGGAACAGGAGCAGGCGCTTGTTTAGGCAGTTTCCACCACTCCCCCGCAGGCCTGTGTGAGATGGTTTGGCCATAGTGGTGGCAACATGCAGCAACACCAATAGATGAAGGAGGAGGAGACTGCTCAAGCGGCGCTTGCTCAGGAGGTAAATTGGGTGATGGGCGAATGAGGGCGAGAGGATGTCAGTGAATGTGGAGGGGAAAGAGCTGGATTTGGTTGATTAGGAGTTGGAGCAAGGGGTGCTTGATGTACAGGCTTGTTCCCAGAATGAACAGCAGACAATGTTGGAAAATGGCTGAACCTGGAATTGAACCAGGGACCTCTGAGTGATTGCGCCACTAGTGCTCTTTCCAACTGAGCTATTCTGCCAATAGTGTGCAAGGAACAAATCCGTACTGCAACACTCCCCCGGTTACTAAGCACTATTGGCTTATGTAACTCACAGGCTGCAAAGAGACTGTTTCACTCTTGTATGGATCATCAGCAAAGAGAACACAATATCTCCACCCTGACGAATAGAGGTGAGGGTTCTGTAGGCATTGAAGCGAGCTCCAGCCTTCCTTGGAGCGAAAAGTGACTCCAAGGCCTCCCACATAGCCTTAGGATCATCCTCATGCTGCTGAACGATGCACACAGCCTTATTGCTGTTGCACATAGCCAACCCCTGTACCTCTGTGCTTGCCTGTTTAACAAGGTAGAGCGGGGGCCTATAACCTGTTAGAAGCAGCATGGCCGGGACAAATGCGGGGAGCGCCAGACAATGGAGGAGGAGGAAAGAAGAAGTGATGGCCTCAGATCATAACAGTGACAAACAATAGCCTCGTCTACCGCAAACATCGGAGAATGATTTGTACAGGCTCATCTGGTCGCGGCAAATTGTGTAAAAAAATTGAGAATCAGAAAATAACCATTTATAAGAATTTCTGGTCACTAGTCCGAAATCCATTAATTAATTACACAACGGTGGTGGATTTTACAACAGTAAAGAATTGAACGCGGAAACAAAGCAGTGTGGTCACATTCAGTTGGAACTGCGAGTGCCGTAACAGGGTGCTGCAGTATTCGCACTGTGATTACTCGGCTCAGCCTTGGAGGATTGATTATACAATGGGCAGGCGCACACTTGAGAGTTGCAACTGATGGAGCGATAGGTTACCCCACTTTCTTATCCGTTTTCTGCTCTGACTTGGTGTTAGCTTTTGACTTCGTCGTTTTGGATCCTCGCTAGGATGGCTGTGAGTGGAGTGGGTATGGAATGGATACACTACTCACTGGCGGAAAATCATCGAGCGTAAGCTCTATATCTGTGACGTCGGGCTCCTATAAAACAGAGACGGTGAGGAGAGGAATCACCGCAAAAAAAAAAAATACCCACTATTACTGCTGCAAAGAGAGATTTCCTAGAAGTCCTTGGAGGCCCCATCGCTCGTGCAGCGTGGTTGGGAGCTGGAGCATCGGATTTCTTATTTGGAGGTGGGGGCGGCGATGGACTTGTAACGGAAGGTGAGGGAGAAAAATCGTAATTAGCGAAGTGGTTGTCAGTTCCGTCGGCAGCAGCATCAAGATTGGTTTGTTTGATCACCTTGAAGTCTTCATCTTCGAGGTCCCAGTTGAACATGTCTCCAAACTCACTGCTCGCCGTTCGGATATCATCTGCGTGGAGGAAGGTACCATTCGTGTGATCTGCAATGAGTTGTGTGGCGATATGTGGAACTAAAACGAATTCAAAAAACATATCATGCGGGAAAATCTCAGCAGGCGGGGATTTGCGTGTTTCTGAGTCAAAGGAGTTGGGGCTTGCAGTGATTTGGTCTCTGATAACTTCTGAAAGGTGGTGGCGAATGTGAGAAAATATGCCCGTGAATATACGGCAAATTGTAGACACAATCACGGCGGAGCCTTGTGGACCGAAGCTTCAAGTAGCATATCAGCCAAGAGGTGAGCGATCTTCGGATCTTGGCAAACATTCCCACGACCCTACCTACCCCCCGAAAAAGGAAAGTGTTTGGCAGGACAAACAGCGGCGGTTGGCATCGACGTGTTGCGGCGCGTCCCAAATGCAAGTCCTTCGCGCAAACCCACAGCGCGAACTCTGGAAAAAACATGGGCTCTTTCCAGTAAATAATGCACATACCTCTTTGACCATAAACTCGGCTGGCACCAAGCTGGCACTGCACATAATAATGAGCCACAATTTCTTGAGAGCGGGGATTCAGTGATAGGGACACTTGATTTAGGATGATAATTGTACATCTCAGCAAGCGTGCAGAGTGGGCGAGACAAAAGGAAGAAAACACTGAGTCGTAGGATTGTGCTACAAGACTCAACGGCAACTCAACGGCATGACTTCCATCAAGTGATGGACGTGGCCACATCAAATCCCAAGATCCGAAGATCGCTCACCTCTTGATATCAGCAACAATATACACGAAACCATTTCCCGACGTACTAGCCACATCGTGCATGCCGTGCCGCATTTGTGAATTTTCAGGGCCATATTTGCTAAATTCATGAATCTTGCCATTGATTGATTCTAGAAAGTTGAACCACGCGATTGAATTGTCCAAGGTTTCGTAGTCCGTGCAGAGGTCATATAACTCGGAGGCCATGGAAAAGATGCGGGTCACGATGAGAACGAAATCAAGTGAGAAAGGCCAGCCTTTGGAGCGACCCAGTGTTTTGAGCCGAAGAATATCATTCTCATGAGAGATATTGGCGCAGATATCTTCCACAATAGCGTCGAGCTGAAATTGTTGATAATCCGTGCTTGATATCAATTTCGAGTGTTCTTTGAAGAGCTGGGATAAATCATCACTGGGGGTAGCATAAGCACCGTGCCAGGATAAGTGCGCCGTCCGCGATGTTTTCAGCCCTAGTGTTCTCGAAGTCATCGCCCATGGACTCCAGGAGTGTGAGGGGAAAGACCAACGAAAAATGGAAAGAACAGAGAAGCCGGGACACGAATCCCGTGCCAAATAACGTAGCTTCGACAGGAGTGCGGGCTTGAATGGGTGATACGTTGTCGATAGTGTTTGGAGCCAACGCAGAATCGCGGCGATTAATAGGGACAGAAGGCAGGCGAAGAACTTGAAGCAACGGCCATCAAGAGACCAGAAGACTCGACCGAGCGTGTAGCATGAGATGATCAGATCAGCAACGGAGACGCAGTTGAATCAAATGGCTGAAGGCAATTTTTGAGGCATTGATAATTGAGGATCCAGGGCATGAATGCAATACAAATTGAGAGAGCACGGGAAGTAACGCTGGGCAAGTGAACCCGGAACAATTCATGGGGTTCTTTATAAGATCTCTGGGCATCTCACCAGCCTGCGCTGCAGTGAGAGACAATTTCCCCGGTGGCAGCTCGAAGGAGGCTGCTGAATCATGAGGCTCGCTCGCTCACCTAGAAAACCCAGACGGGGATAAGATTTCGCATGCCTCCGCTGCGCTGCACAGTTACACGGTGTCCTGTGGCGAAGCTTTTTGCTGTGCTCCACAGCCTGTAGCTGTCCATGGGCCCATTTGAGAAGTTGACAGCTGTGAACTACGTAGTGCGCAGGCGGAACGGTGGCCCAGGAGCGGTCAAATGGGGCTAAAATACTTCACGAATCGGTCAGATTGAGCAGGAGAACACAACGTAGAGGAAGGAGATAGTTGCCAATGGGGTAAGGACCACAACATGTCCCAACGAAAGCCGTCCATTTCGTTAAAGAACGGTTAATTGATCCCGCGAGATATTCACATTTTGAACCACATGCCCCGAAATGGCATTTTGAATCACATGCTTCGTAATGCCATTTTGAACACTATTGAATGGTTTAATTCGCATTTTGAACCACATACCCCGAAATGCCATTTTGAATCACATGCTTTGTAAGATTTTACACTATGTGATTACATTAAAAAAAACCGGTATTCGATCCCGTAGAGAAGATAAACATATTCATATTCCAGTTTTAGCGAATTCTAGTAAACGTACTGGAAAGAAAGGGCGCCCTTCCAAAGAGATAAATCTTGCTTTCTTTGTGGAGGCTACGAAAGCGGAGCGCCAGATCAGGCTCAATGAGATAGCAGACCTTCTGGGCTGTCACCGGTCAACGCTGTACCGAAAAATGAAGAGCGCAGGATTAACCCGGGAATATTCCTCCCTTCCCAACCATGATCTTGATCTCTTGCTCAAAAGCTTCAAAAGAGCCAAGCCAGAGTCCGGCCTCAGATATCTCCTCGGGTTTCTCAGAACAAGAGGCATCCGAATACAGAGGCACCGAGTTGTTCGTTCCCTGCAACGGGTAGACAATCTTGACCGTATTCTTCGCCAGCGCAAAATCATCAAGAGAAGAGTTTATGTTGCCAGAAGACCGAATGCACTCTGGCATCTGGATGGTCATCACAAGATGATACGTTGGGGACTGGTGGTACATGGATTCGTGGATAGGTTTTGTCGGACTGTGAGAGTACTGTACTATTACGACCAAAGGTTCAGGTGACGTGTGACGGCCGCCCATGAACTGAACACTTTTGGCCTATGTGACGGTGACATTTGAATTTTTCAGCCCAAAAAGGCAAAAAAATGTCAAAATTTGCCTGTCCGGCATTCGCCGGCCTTCCATATAAGGGAATTTTGATGTGATTGCCGAGGAATGAACACTTTGTTCAGTGAACAGTTGAGGTGACGGGTGACACCCCGTGAACCTTTGGTCGTAATAGTACAGTAGTCGTACACCGTTCTGGTTCATTTAGCTCACAAGATGCTAGGTGACAGGGCTCCGAGCAAGCAGCAACAATCGGTCAGAGGACTGTTCTGGACGTTTTTTTGGGGGCCGCCCATGAACATGGATTTCCTTCACGTCTTCGTGGTGATCGCGGGGGCGAGAACATCGCATGCGCAATCTACATGGTTATGCGCAATGGACCAAACCGTGCAAGTTTCATGTGGGGTTCGTATGTATTTAGCTTAATGATGTACTATTGGCTAACGTGTATTTCAGGTCTACCAGAAACACGAGGATTGAACACTTATGGGTTGAAGTGGGGACCCAATTTGTTCGTCGATGGCGAGGATTTCTCTCCCGCTCAGAACGGCTTCACCACCTGGATGTTGGCAGGCCAGAGCACCTGTGGCTGCTTCATACCTTGTTTTTGGACATGATAAATACAGATTGTGCGGAATTCCAGGCCACATGGAACGCTCATCCCATGGCAGGCAATGATACCTTTAACAAAAGCCCAAATGTAGGAACGTCCCCTCGTTCAGCCAGTGTGGTAGACTGACACCATAATCCTCCAGGATATGCAGCTTCTTGGTCAGGCACGTCTTGGCATCTATCTCGATGAATGCGAGGGTTTACACCCTGAGACCATTGAAAATTATTACGGTGTTGAGGGTGCTGCGCACGACGGTCAACTTGGTGCAGGTAATCCCGCAGATGAAGAGGAACCTTTAACTCTGGAGGAGTGTATCCGCTTAGAGCAAGACCCTCAAGTTTGACACGAAGCAATTGATGTTCCAAACCACAGGAACCCTTTTGCGGATGATGGACAGGCAGAGGGCATTTTTTTTTGCTGTCTTCGCTGATGTGGTCAAGCAAGGGATAGAGCCAGCAGGTTATGGTTTGCTGGCTGAGGAATGGGATGATGATGGGTATCCCGATGTCGAGACACTGAGAGTAGGCAGGCGACCGAAGAAGGACTCACAGATTCTAGTCTCACTAGCGCAACTGATCTGGTTCCAACGAGCCAGGCTCTGGGTGCAAGGATTGAATGTATTATCCTACTTTGATACTGTTTAAATGTGACATGCCCAATAAGTACTTGAGACCTTGGGATGGCCCACTCCTGGCGTCGAGTACAACGTCCGAGTCAGTACAGATAGAGGTGGCAGACATCTTCCTCGAGGTCCCCATTGAGGTAAGCAGAGGAGAAGTCAATAGAACGAAGCTTGAGATCATGCTGAGCAGCCAGAGCAAGAATGATGCAGAGTGTTGCAGGTTTGAATGTAGGGGAGAAGATCTTGTTGTAGTCAATGCCATGGCGCTGTCCAGGACATGACCATCAGCAATGAGAGGAGCTTTATAGCACTCAATAGATCCATCAGACTTGTGCTTGATAACAAAGACCCACTTGGAGCGAATTGGCTTCACAGCAGGAGGTGCATCAACAACATCCCAAGTGCAGTTCTTGAGAAGAGAATTAATCTCGGATACTGCTGCTTCTTCCCAAAGATGAGCATCGGCTCGCTGTGGTGCCTTGTGATAAGTATGGGGATTGCCAATGCATTCATTTCAACGCATTTTTGCCAGATACTTTAACGCACTTTGAATGTGTGGCTATTGAATGGTTTAATTAGCATTTTGAACCACATGCCCTGAAATGGCATTTTGAATCACATGCATCATAATGCCATTTTGAACACTATTGAATGGTTTAATTTGCAGCTTGAACCACATGCCCTGAAATGCGTTTTTGGTGTAAAATCTCAGCACATTGTTTCATGATGGCCTGCATTTGTTTGGTGACAACCTGCATTTGTTTGGATTGACATGGAGAGCCCTGAGCTCGTTTTCAAAAGCACCAGGGCCACCAAAATAAATCTGATTTAGGTCGGAAACACCAAACTTCAGTGCCTCGCCCCTAGATTTCTTCTGGGTTAAATTTCCAAAGGATTAGTGGGAAGTTCCTTTGGGCGCCCATGTAATGTTTCAGAACACCAAACTTTGTCACCTCGCCCCTCGATTTGTTCTGGGTTAAAGTCGCTGCGGATCCGTGAGAAGCGTCTTTGGTCACCCACGTAAGACCAGAAAAGAATTGTGGAATATGGGCAGCGGACACAATGATCGGCGCAAGTTTGCATGCTCTATTCGTCCACTCGAGCACATCCTGCCATCTCACTCAAGACATCTATTCCCATCCAGCTCGGTGATAACAGCCAGTTCGGCCTGCTCAAAAAAAAAATGTACACGGCCTCAAATGATGTTTAAAATATCTCCGAGTGGTGGCGCAACCAAATTCACAACCATGCAACCATTCCCAATTCCCACTGAGTCCTTGTATGAAAATAGTGAAATCCAGTGGGCAGGCACTGTAACCAACAGACTTGTTGGAAGTGCTACAAGTATGGTCACACGAAAGCTCAATGTAACGTGAAGCAGCCGTGCTGTCAATTGAAAGCCCCTTACCGATACCATTTTATGTTCCTCCCTACACAACTATTGTTCCTCCTCCACTCATCTTTCACGACAATGATATACTTCTCTCTTTCTCACCTTCCTCATTGTTTAGCATAAAATAGTTCATATCCGCCTACATAGTTATCCTTAATATCCATACCAATCCAATCCAATGGTATGAGGAACGGAAGCATAAATAAATGGTGGTCAATGTGAGAAAGGGCAAATAAAGGATGCCGGGATACAGAGTCTTGAACGGGTTTGGATGGAATTCAACGAACAGCAACGAAAAGGGTAAGGAGATGAGAAGTAAAAGGACCACATTGCCGCTGGCCTTGACTGCGGTCATTTTTTGCCCATCACAAAACAAGGGGTATTTCTTACCTCAGTGAAGCAACAGCGTTACTGCCTCCTGAACATCAGACGGCTCTCCGAGGATTAAAATGACGGATTGCCCGTCATCATTTGCCTCTGCAATTTCTCTGGGGTTGATTAACATGATCTGGGCAGCGCTCTTTCGGCCCGCTTCCGTGATATGCACCTCTGCCTTGCTGACAATGTCTGTAGATATCCAGATGGTGTGTGCTGATTGCTTTGGACCTGGCAGGTTAATTGCTGTTCCGATGTGATACGTAGCGATGTGGATAGCATCAGCAACGCCAGTCACGCTCAAAAGTCTCTTCGGACGAATTGGACACCATGTCATCGGAAAATAGAAAATTGTACACTCGCCTCTGGTGAGCCCCGATGCGTCTCTTTATGAGCAATCAATGCTGCCGCACTGATTTCTTCGATGGTTTGAATCATAAACCCCCGCCTTCCTATGACTGCACCCATAGAGGTATGGGGAAGCAAAATATCGAGCGTCATTGCGAGACTTCCAGGCGTGGAAGGAGAACCAAACGGCTCCCCGTTGACAAGGCGGACGAGAAGTCCGAAGGCCTTTCTATTCATTTTTGGCTCCTTATTAACCTCGTATAAAACGACGCACCTTCGAGACAGAATGTAAAGGGCCGCTAACAGTTAAGATACGCTCGGAGATGGTTGGGAGACCGTCTCTGGATACAACAAGCGTCGCCCCGCTAATCCGTCCAATGTCCTTGAGGCGTGGTGATTCGAGAATGATGAGCACCTCCGGCAAAGATGCAACAGCACGCAGGGATACAATTTGGAAAGACTCCAGAGAAGTATATCTGTCATTCGTGGACCTGTTGGGGTCATGATCTGGACCAGCAAGGTGGAAAATTTCAGGTCATACACAGCTCGAGAAGGCTTCATTACCTCTCCCCGTGACACTGGGCAAGAACCGGGTCCCTTGAACTAGAAGTTGAAGTAACGCTGAAGTGGTCATGTCCACGTAGCCACAACGTAATCATCACGTGTACCGTGCCACTCGCTGTGTCAAAAAAGTAACCGGAAGAAGGTTTGGCGCCCAAAATGCGGTCTCCCTGAGCGGGACAGCGCCATTCGAAGCCCGGAGCCCAGCTCATAAATTGCCACAGTACATGTTAATTCCCATCCTCACTAACGAGATCCCACCCATCCTCCTCATCCTGCTTCGGCTCCCTATTCCTCTTCTCGCTACCCCACCCCTCCCTGCTCTGCTCTGCACCTTCCCATCTCTCAGACATCACATTCGCGCCCACATGCCTCTGCAGCGCTCGGCTCCTTCCGACACTGGCAGTTGCCTGCAGCACATGCGCGAAATCCACCCCGAACCCGCTTGACCCCGGCGCCGGCGCCGGCAGGCGCGTGTGTGGGTACCCTGCGCATGAGTGCGACCGCCGCCCAAGCTCCGGCGCGCAGCACACCGCCACGAGGTTGCTCAGCACGTCACCTGCCTGCGCGAGCGGGATCGCGAGTCCTTGTGTGTGTGCAATGTAGAGCACGTCGTACAGAAGCATCGCAAACGCGGTGGTGAAGTGCGTGTGATCGGACTCGGACGCCGGCGGCGGCTGTGGTTGTAAGGGGTTCGGGATGTGGCGTTTGGTTGGGGAGAGGAATTGCGAGAGGGAGGGACGGGTTGGTGGGCTGGAATATCGAGGTGTAACAGGACTAGGAGCTTGGGTGCGAGTCGAGGAGAGCGAGAGGTGTAGAGGGTAACTGGCCGTCCATCTGCAAGTCCGTTAGCTGTGGAAATGAAGCACATGGTCAAGGCGCTTGCTTTCCCCACCCGCCAACTCCAGGTTCAATCCATGGAATACCAACCCCAAGCTTCCCCCCTTCCCAGCGGATAGAAAACGGGAGTTTCACGCCAAGATAAAAGCTGAGGAGACCGAGAAAGTGAACCGTATGGCTCAAAACAGCATTAATATGCTCCGGTGGATAACGGGGCACATCACCGGGCACTGGGAGAATTAGATCTCCAATGCTCCAGTCTCCCTGCGATCCGGCATTGCCACCAAGCGGAGGTCGTCGGCCGACCTCGGCGACGTTGAATACAACAACAAGCTCTTGAATCAAGCCTACCCGTGCTGCTGTGATATGGGAAGAGAGATTCATAAGAGAAGCAAGAGGCGCAGCAAGAGCAGGGTGCGACGCAGATGCAGGAATCGCGGTAGGTGTTGGTAAAGTGCCAGAGATGGCTGCAGCGAGTGTATGACGACGCCGAGCGAGTGCTTCCCGGAGCCTACCTAGTCGATCACGCTCTGGATCCCATCCCATTATATTATTATAAATCCACGAGATAAATAAATCACACACTGTCCTCGGCGTCCTTGCGTAAACGCACTAGTGCATTCAAAAGTTCGTCAACGCGAGTCTGAACCTGGGTCACATCCGCACGCAGAGCTCTAGACGCTTCCACAGACCGGAGGGCCGTGGTGGCCTTGACCATTTGCTCATCGCGGTCAGTGACGGAATGCTCCATCTTCAATCGAAAATCACCCGTACTGTGGAGTTGTCTTCACATTTAGGCAACAAATGGCACCAAAGATACCTACTGCGCACAAATGCAGTCGGTACAGAAGAACTGCCGCTGTTGGAGTTCGCAAGTTTTGCATTTCATGACCGCGAAGGAGGAGGGGCGTGTGGCAGTGCCACCACGTCATTGATTTTGAATCTTCGCTTTCTAATACGACCAAACATTCCCATTCTTAGTGCCCCGCTGGCTACAATGCGCCAATAGGGTCTCTAAAGTCGCATCTCTTTAGGGTGTGCCACCAAAAATGCTCTCATAATTTGAGCGGCATGGAAACAGCTCTTTTCGGCGTGGACTGCGTTCAACGTAAGTTGGTATCGGTGATTAAGAATCACATCGCCGTCATCCTCAGGAATCGTGTGAAAGCGTTGCAGAACTATAATACTTGTCGTTTGCTCATCCACGAAATGAAATGGACGTCAGTCAGAGCATCTGTGTAGAAGAGAACGGTCACCTTCGCGGTATCCCCGGAATACTGCGCAATTTCATTCAATTCGGCACGGGTTGTGACCCGTGACCCAAAATACCGATTCGGCACTTCGGCAACCAATGAAGTTTGGCGTGACACCTCCAAAAATTAGGCATTCAAGACAAAAAAATTTCGAAAATTCTGCCTTTTTGCACCTCCGAGGGAGATTTGGCCCTGATGTCACGCATTTTACATTCGGCACTGGGCGCCGTGACCCGTGACCGAGACCAAAATTCATCGCGGCACAGGGGGTGCGTGACGCGTGACCGCCGAATTGAATGAAATTGCGCAGTATTCCTGTGCAGAGTGTTGTCTCATGTTTCACGTTGTGCTGCTCTACATTGGTGGCGGACCCTCGACGGAACAGAACAGATGACCAGGACAGCGTTGAACAAAAAAATGTAGGAACATACGCAAACATCGAATGCGAGTCGAGGTTTGTTGATGGTGCATTGAAGCGACATATTACCAACATCAGGAAAATCCAAAATAGCCCCATAGACAGTATGGTGTTTATGGGGGGCTATCGGGGGCTATGAGGTGCTATGAGAAATTGTGTGCACTACGCCGTGCTATGGAGTGCTATGGAGTGTTATGAAAGTCATTGCTGCGGCTATCGCGGTCTATGGCTGTCTATCCAAGTCATTGCTTTGGCTATCACAGTCTATGGCTGTCTATCCATATTGCTGGGCAAACCCATTTTGATGCTCTTGAAGAGTATCAAGGCAGCATACTTTGAAAAGATCACATTTTTCGGCATATAAAATAATCCGGAGATGGTCGTGTTCTGATCAGGTTCCACATTGAAACCAAATTGGCCTCGCACACCTGGGTATGGAGCCAGATCATTCATCTGGAAATGCATTGTCACAGGCCACAGATTACTGTCTCTCTTGTGTCTAGTCTGACACTTTTTTTTTTTTGCAGTCTAATGCTTTTTCAAAAACCTTGTGCATCCATCCAAAAATATAGCCCAAACCAAAGTTGTAGAGCTCATTGAGCTCTACAAGAAGTGTTATGATCCACAGCTTCGTTGGTGTGCAAAATGTGAAATATTTTTTAAGACATGAGTCTTTTGAGTTGCTTAGCTCCACATGCCCCATATACTGATCAGAAACTACCCCTGTAAAGCTTCTGTAGTCTACTAGTTATATGCCCTTGTCTTACATTTTGCCTATGGTGCAGGTCACCTAGCTGCCGCTACCCCGTGCTAGAAATTTTCTGGGCCGAGTTTTGCCCACATTTGTTGTCCCTCTTTAGAAAGTGTTTCTTTTGACGATAGAAGAAGATCCTAAAGAGCGATTTTTATTTGAGTCAAACTGAGGGAGGAAAAAAAACCCTGGACGTCAATTTGGCCACAAGCGGTGGAAATAATGAAAAATAATACCTCTTGTGGCTGTGTACAGGGCCAAAAATTTTCTCCGGCCAATTTGGCCACTAATTTTTGGTAGCGGCAGCTAGGTGACCTGCACCATAAATCTCGTAGAAAACACATTTAAATCAATTCTTCACATAATATCAGGTCAATACAATAACAGATACCCAGAGTCAGTTGAAAGATATGAAGGCCGCTTCTAGTCACCTAGACAGACCCCTCTGTGCAGCTGTGGGCAGGTCCCTGGCCTCAGTCTATTTCTAGGGGGGTAGCATGAGCTGGATCCTCAATAGCATCTTGACAAAATCTGCACTTGCGCCATTCCTTGGGGACCACATTCTTGCCTCTTTCCTTCCATCTGCGACGTTCGACGGCCAGACTGTGGCTGGAGAGTATCATTCTTGTTAGTGCGCGCCGGTGGTCTGATGTCTTTATCCTGAGGTAATGGCGAAAAGCAAAAGTCTTCTTGACTAGTTTTCCGCTATCATTGTCCAGCTTGAGCCGTCCAGGGAGAAGATCTTTCGTGCAGGAAGAAGTTCGGATTTCATGGTCAATCCAAGCCTCCATCGACTGTTTCACAAGTTTCATTGCCTCCTCCACAGCTGGAATTTCCAAAGGTCCAGAGATATCGAGTTCAACCGGTATGTAGAGGCGTGAGAGTACGATCCGTAAATCATTGACCCAGGAAATCTTCTTAGATCGCGCCAGAATTAAGGACTCCTGGAGAGCATTCCACGCAGGCCTGTTGTGGTCGAGGCCTATCCAGTAGCATAAGTTCTTGAGGGCCAGATAAACACGGCGATATTGGATCGGCCAAATCCCAGTCTCAGAGAACAGAACTGCCTTCAGAGAACAGAACTGCCTTCAGGGAGCGGGTCCCAACACCAAGCATCCGCCGAAGAAATATCATTTGTATTTTTTCCAGTAGTTTCAGACTCTTGCCTTCAATGTCCAGGCAGATTTCACAGCCCGCAGTCAGGTAGGGATCCACACGAGCCATATAGAGAGTTCGCAAGCCCCATGTGGGTAGGGTGCCAACGAAGCGGTCGAGACCGAGTATCACGTTTGCAACTTTTGACGCTTTTCCGGCCTTTTCCTTGTACTGTTCCCTCGACAAGAATTTACATCCAAAACAGATTCCGAGGTAGCGAGCCTGTTGTTCCTGGTGTGTTTCCTTTCCGCCCAGGTGGAATGTTGGGTACCATTTTTGCCGAGGTCCAAAGATCTGATACAGGCATTTAGGGATTGACGTCTGGCAACCGTTTTTGTCAATCCACGATTGCGATCCATTAGATGCAATTGGAATCCTGACGGGCATGACAAAGCTGTCATCACATCGTCCGCATGTTCAATCAGGTTGATAGGTACACGTCATAAATAACCAGCAACAACAGCGGATGATCTCCGAATGCATCTGCAGACTGAGACTCATTATCCCAAATAAGGTACCGTGACTGTACCGTGATTTTTTAATAATTCAACTGAACTCTAAGCACAGGCTTTTTTATAGAAAGCCCCCGGCCTGTGGTGAATGGAACGAG
The DNA here is from genome assembly GCA_029378375.1 of Mycena olivaceomarginata. Taxonomy (NCBI): domain Eukaryota; kingdom Fungi; phylum Basidiomycota; class Agaricomycetes; order Agaricales; family Mycenaceae; genus Mycena; species Mycena olivaceomarginata. The sequence goes on along the minus strand of JARKIC010000182.1, from coordinate 331,967 downwards.
GGGGAGCGGCAAACAGTGCAACGATGGCGATCGACCCCCAGCTGGTCAACCTCGCTCCGGTATCCACCCCCGCACCGCCCAAACCAAGACCGACGTACACGGGCAGTGTCAAGGTATATGGATACAGCTGTAATCTTTGCGTTCAGCACACAGAGGACACCTTTCCAGCACACAAACGATTAAGCCCTTAAGCCTTAACCAAAATGTTTAGGGTTAATAAGGGCTTAATCTGCAACACTGCATCCTGATGCCGTCGACTGCGTATTTTGAGCGCGGGCCGCCGAATGGTCCACTTCCCGGGGCAAACGGCCATGATTTGAGCCCGGGGTGGCTGGACGACTGAAAACTCATCAACACTAGTCTAGTTGTTACCGCGGGGGTCGGATCGGGGTAGCTGCGCTATCACATAAGGCGAGGCGCCTCGATGCGTCGGTAATCGCCTTTTCGAGGCCGTCCCGCTGAGGTGGTAGCCAGCGAAATTCCACGCAGAATGGTCTCCTCAGATTCTTTTGTTGTTGCCCCGGCCATGTAAATTGTCAAAAAAACAGCTGCAAGCAATCAAATTTCGATTGCTTGACGCTGGTTGTTTAACATTTGTGTGCTTTACAATCAAATTTGCATCAAATCCAATGCCACAATCCCAGTTCAATCGCCTTTTCGAGGCCGTATTGCTGAGGTGTTAGCCGGCGAAATTCCACACAGAATGGTCTCCTCAGATTAGGGAATGAAACGAGTCTACCCGCGGATCACTTGGATCCGTGACCGCGATAAAAACTGCCGAACTCGGATCCGCGTTGATTTGACCCGCGGGTGAAACAGGTACCTGCGGGTTTCAAAATTCTCACGAGTATTTGCGAATACCTGCGAGTATTGAGCATATTTTATGTCTAAAACCCTGACAACAGGTGTTTTATATCAAATATGGTGCTGAGAACATGTTCAACTGAGACAAACCTGCGAAGAAGCCGGGACCTAAGCCGAGATCTAAGCCTCTCAAAGCGCCCAAAAAGAAGGCCGCACCAAAGCCCACAGATGGCAGCAACTCGGAATCAGAGATCTCTGATGTCGAGCCCGTTGTGAAGCCGAAGAGTGCGTACAAAAACTTGTGTCATTCTCTTGCCGTTGATAAGTGTGCTTCAGAGAAAAAGAAAAAGAGTGCCATTGAGTATGATTTGGACGGTGTTTAAGTTGTTCCCGTAATCGGTATCGTGTTTACTTTTATTCTTTCATTGATTCGTCAAATAACCCTGCCCAGAAATTGTCTTCATGGTCCCCGAGGCGACTTCCTATGGCAATCAGCGCGTTGCGCTTGATTCATCGCACTCTTTCGAGGATGTGGTCGAAATCATGCATGAGACCATAGGCGGTTTCGGATCTGACCAGCAAACCTAATATCATCGTGTCTCTTGACTTTGATTTTCGAGAGGCGCACGTTCAGCACTGCCGCTGATATCACCTTTTCTTCTTCGGACAGTAAGGGGTCGTTTTGTATTGCGTCGAGATCGGATTCTAAATTCCTCAGCTCCTTCTCTATCTTTGGGACTATGATCTTCGCTCGTTACCTGGCCCTAGTAACAATATCTGTCACAAAATCCCTCCAGAGTGTTTGCTGGTTGTAATTGGGATCTCTGTCAGGCCAACCTTCAACTTGTTCGGTCGTGCTTTGGAGCCTCATTCCTCTTCATGTTTGGTCAATTCGGGCTAGGTGAAAAGGGTTTGAGGGAAGTACAAGCAATTGGAGTGGTTGGATATGATACTATAGAGGTATCAAACCCATCTTCAAGGCTGTATTTTGTACAGTGAGTATTAGGTGGGTAAAGTACGGACGAGCCTGCATCAGCGTAAATGGAACCCACTGCCTATAAAATAAATAAAAATACACACAGAGCCCGTGCGCCCAGCCGTAGTTAATGAATGCTTTCTCATCCTCCTGTGTGACCTCTTCGACCGATAGAAATTGCCATACATCATCCTTGAGCATCTCCCAGCAGCTGTCAATATCTTTGAGAGGTACAGGCCTCCGACAAGAAAGATGTGATAGGTGGAGGCAGGATGTCAGGCGCACACTCAGAGGAGACACTGAATGGCGCTGGCAGAGCATAATGTCGATCATGGCCCGAGCAGCTAATTGAATAAATTGCAGTAGCTGCTGTAGGTTCAGCTCCTTCAGAGCTGTGTTTGAAGCACTGCAAAGACAGGCATGGTGGTGGAAGAAAGAAGCAGCCCCTATAATTGTGCTTTGACGTACCTGGTGACATTGAAGGCAGGGGGAGTTTAAGAGTACCAAAATCAGACAGCAAATTCAGATTTAACGTGCAATACCATAGCTTCAGGATGACCTACACAAGAGAATGCAGTATGACAATACATGCTGACGTTATGAGCTGATCAGTTTGCGGGCTTTCCCGAGACACTGCTTACTAAAATTTAAAGTCCGATCGTCATCGGATATTTCCGGACCTCTGCCGCCGCCACTGCCGCCGCCAATCAATGTTTGGAACGGACTGAGTTTGTGTACTCAGGTAATGCATGTAGCCGTAAGCATGGCAGCGACTCAGAGCACAACACGTAAGAATCTACCATATAAAGGAATTACGGCATTCAATTTATACTTATAAGGAAATGCTTCCAACACGAATCAACTACGTCAGTATCAAAAATCGACCCAGGTTGGCAGGAAAACATGACAAAATAAACGAGCTTAAAATAAATTTTAAGACTCGTAATTCCATGATAGAAAAAGACACTCGCCATATACCTCTTCTTTGAAGAGGTTGATTCTCCTGCCAACGGTGTGGCGGTTGAAGGTTCCCAATACTTCAAATGCTGGCTGGGAAATCGGGTGACTATTGAGATTCCATCGACTGCACGGCACAACATCTCAAGTGAGTCTGTTCTTGTTCAATTCTATGCATAATATTTTATACTCTTCAGAACTTAAAAGCCATCTCGAAGCAACATCGAAAGCTCACTATCGTTTATTTCAAGTCCTCCATGCTCGCCCTAGTACTGAGCCGGCGACCGACGTCGAGTGTGGACTTGCACAGGGTACCGTGACTATGACTCCGCAGTTGATCGCAGAGTACAAAAATGCAGCTGACCAAATCCCCGGAAACGTCAAAGAGCTGTTGGAGAAACAGCAAGCAGCATCGAAGGTACATGTCTTCTGGAGCTCAAATGGTTGGCGACTAAGTTCTTTCAGGTTCCGTGGGACGAGGAACATTTCAACGACTTGGTTGCAAAATGGGTCGCCACCTGCAACCAACCTTTCGCTGCTGTTAATAAACCCGAATTTCGAGAGATGCTGCAGTATGCAGCTCTCCATCCAGCGGACAAGCCAATCGTGATTCCGAAGAGAGAGGCTGTGAAGGCGAGAATACATGCGATGGAGAAAGAAATGGTTGAAGAGCTTTCTGCCATTTTTTTGGTATGTTTTAACCACAGCCATCAACGTTCAGCTGACCGTAGCATTCTCACCTTATACAGCAAGATATCAGGCATGGACTGGGCCCCCCATTCGTACTGCAGGATGGTACCCAAGGTATGAGCCTGGATGAGGCAGACTATACACCCCATACCCTAAGGTACGAGTCTAGATGGATAGCAGAGAACATCCTAATCCTCTTGACATAGGCTATATGACAGCCTATATTGCATAACCCAAGGTATGATGAGCCTGGATGAGGTATGGTATGCCATTCCCCAAGCCACACAGAACAAACCCATGCACACCCCTGTGCCCCAAGCTACAAGCCTGTCTGTGCCCTGCAGGCTATTACAGACCATATATAGCCCACACAGACCATATGCAAGGCTGTATGTGGCCACCACTGCTACCCGCTGATGCAGTATCAACAGAATGGTTGTATGACCTACAAAATATTTGAACATATGTGTTCTGACATTCCCCCGCATTCCTTCTCAAACACTGTACCACAATATCTCAAAAACTAAGCGCACCGTGACATTTATATGCTGTGAGGAAGAACTTCTGGAAGGTGATTTGAAAAACCTAGAGGAGAATATTTATGGCTGAAATGTGTGCGGGAGCCGAAAGATTGGACAGGCACATGTGAAATTGTGCAGGGAAGGATACATACAGAGTTGAAACCCGGATCCGAAAAAGACCCAGAAGCGAAAAATATGATATTCTAGGCACAATTTTGAGGAGGGTAACCCGATTCTTTTGTGTGAGACCCTTATAGAGATCATGAACAATCCCACTTGAGAAAAAAAGCCCATACCAATCGTCGGCTAGCACAGAAAATTGCAAACATGCCAAAAAGCAGAAATGTGTGGCTGTGCCAGAAGTCCTGAGAAGAGAATCATTATTGTGAGCGCCCCCTATTTTATATAGACCTGAAATTGTATGTGGGAAGGCTTTAGCACTTCCTATCCCTCCTCATAGTCTCAGATTGTCCCAAGGGTACAATCTACTCCCGTGCATGACCCCATTTTTTGGATCGGGGCCCTCCACTAAAATGAGTGATAAAAATAACGGGTTCATGTTCCGTAACCACCCATCGTAAAAATCTGAAAATATTTGTTGACACACTTCAAAGCCATTGTATCATATCCACCTATTTTGTTTTACAAGTACCTGCATTGCCATTGAGATATACGGAAGAACATTATTTTTTTCGGATTCAGGTTTCAACTCTGTATATGGAGCATGCAATAGTCCAGAGTTGTGAGATATACCGTCTCCAAAAGAGCCGAGCAACGTTAATAGTCTATCTAGACAGCAATAGGTTTACGGTAAACTGTCGCCCAATTTATTCCTCATTGATGAACAGGGTGCGGATTTAAAATTAAAACGGGACCAAATTAGCCGCAAAGTAGCTGGCTTCGTGAGAACCTAGGTCCTGCACAACACTGGTGCGCAGTGCGTTGTAATCAGGATCCGATAACATCTGCAATTAACTTTAGAGTAAAGTGATATGAAGAAGCGATGCTAGCTACCTGGATCATATCGTCCCAGATCTGAACAGAATTGAATGAGCAATGTGAATGGGAAAATATAGCCGGATAGCCTTTGACTCCATCAATATGAACAGCGAGTCGTTAGCCGGAGTGAGGCCAAATTGAACTGCGATACATAAAAGCACCGGCGCAAGATCAGTAGTTGCTATGATTATGTTTTCATGTACGCGACGCACAATAAGATATTTTATGAGGTTTTTCTGGAGTACGGGGAGCGACGCAGCGGCCTCGTAGTATTCTTGCATTTTGTCATGGAACTTCTCCGCGGGCATGCCGCTTGGGGCTTTCCACACCCCAAACACAAGCTTGCGCTCCTCCTGTTCAAATCCTGGGACATCGATCCTCTTCAGCACATCCGCGGTAAAAGCACGACCCAAGGTATTGAACCCGATGTGGTCTCCACCCGAGAAACGTGCACGATATTCGGGATCCGCCCAGAGCTTGGAAAATCAAACAGCTGAATACGTGGAACAAGATGGACCTACTTCCTTTAGATGGTCCAAGCTCTTAGTAGTCGACACGTAAGCTCGTCTGGTGGCAGCAATGTAGAAGAACGAGAAAAAACCTCGTACTCGTACAGGAAACACACAGACGTACGTCGCTGAGGGAATCCCAGATTCTCGAAATATTGGTCCAACTGGGTGGTCTGATAAATCTAATCCCGACTCATTGGGAGTAAAACTAAACCAGATGCCGGCAAACATACCGCCTCCTTTTTTAGAGCCAACTTCTGTGCGCTGGGTGTCGCCATGAAGGCTTTCACGAACGATGTGATATCAGCCTCAAAATCCTCTTTTGAGAGATGATCAGGCTTTGGGTAGATCACCACCACAGTGTTGCGCTCTTTGCTTGTAGAGGCGGACATTGGATGGATGGCGAGAAGGAGACGTTCCCAATGAGAGACTACTATGGTATTTTAATCAGTTCGGAAGTCACGCGTCAGCGGAACGGAATGCGGAACGGAATGGAATTCCGTTCCAGCATACTTATCCTTCTTCGTTGTTAGCATGACTGAGTATCATTCATTCCACATGCCAGAAGAACCAAACCTTCGGCTTTTGAGGATAGGAATCATTCAACCTGTTACCAATATGATAGAACGAAAATGGCTGACCCCCACAACAGCGGAGCCAGCGGCTAACGCCCTCCCTGCCAATCCTCTTCCCACTGTGCCGCCATCCGTCCATGGCCTTCCCACGACCCCGCCTCTCGCCATCAGTCCTCCCACACTGCGCATTGTCGCGGAATGCCGTATGGAGGTACATGTCAATGCTCCGTGACCGTGCTGCACTCACACTTGATCTTTTGTGCAGGTCTCGAGCGCCCATCGTCTCGGTGGACGCAGCGGAGAGGGGGGCGCTTGCAGGGATTTCTGTCAGATGTGTTGTGGGGACCCCGGTTACCATTATTGTTAGCTCGCTAGTATCAGTAGTTCTTCGGCAAAGTTAGTTTTAGACGTAGTCACCATGTACAGTTCTACGATTTGAATGCAATTCATTTTCCTTTACAACTTCGAAGTCAGATAAATAACAAAACTGCTACCATATTGCACCGAAAAGTTGCGAGAAATTCTGTAAATTTGTTGAATTTTGAGGCCGAAGAGGCGCTTGGGAAGCCTGGATGGAGGTAGTTGCCGGTTTGGAACCGCCCCTCCTACTCAGTTTTTTCTGGGTCCTGTGAAAATTGACGAGATGCTGCGCTGGATGTGCATGCATGATTCCTGAACCTGCAAAGATTTGTGGAAATTACGGGTGTTAAATTTCTCTGTGGGTATACCAGAGAGCCTTATTCCAGCGAAAAATAGTACCCATTCCGCTTCTGAACGACGACGAACCAAAATATTCCGGAGGGTTTAAATTGAGAACTGCCCGAATGCGGAAATATTACACAACTCGGTAGATACAGATGGTTCGCGATGAGACGCCGGTTCATGCTTTGAGAGTGTGGGTGCTTTGAAAGGCTAATTGTGCGGGAAAAAAAGACTCGGAAACCGTGGAACCCACGGATTCGGTGGCATAGGACATCCAGCTCATAAGAATCTAATATCTGAAACTAGTCACAAACGTCACTTACTGCTCTATCACGAAGCGATTCCAAGTCGACCTGTACTTCCCGATGATCGCGTTCAACGATTCCCAGATTAAAAGTGCATGAACTGGAAGTCATCTAATGGTGAAAAGGAAAAACTTTCGGGACGTGGCGAACGGATTACTCAATGTGGACCCCGTCGTATTGTCTGATTGGCCCGCAGGCTAGAAAAAGGTGAGCAGATTACACAGAAAACCGAAGACGAGAAAATGTGTTTTGCTTTACTGGAAGACTTAGATCATGTCGGCGGAGAAGTAAAAGGCTCGCTGACAGGGAAAAAGTACATGAAAAACGAGATGTGGGCAGTATCGTCATTTTTGGTTGCCCCGACTTGGTTTGTAACGTACTCGCCAGTTGACTCAAACCATCCCTTGTGCTTGTGTTTCGCGAACAACAAGATCGATTTTAGTCCGACCCTTCGAACTTCCAATGAACGTCTAAGGTTTATCGCACAAAATCCGGTGGCAGCTACTCGTTTCTTTGATTATATGTCAAATGCGTTCATTAAGCACGTACTCGGTGTCGGCTCTGGCCATGCTGGTTTGTATGGCGAGACGGCGGCGTGTTACGGAACGGTCGAACAACAAGGATGCCTGACGTTGCATATGCATATGTTGATTTGGGTCAAGAACCCCATGTCGCCCCAACAGATTCGCGACAAATTGGTTGATGACTCCAGTGAATTTCAACAACAAATTGTTTCTTACTTGGAATCCTGTCACGTCGGCGAGTTTCTTCCAGGGGCTATGCATGATGTTAAAGCCAAGGTTCCTTACGTTTCGAAGGCGAAACAAGGAATACATGACATTATCTCAGATGAATTGCAGAAGCCAATTCCATACGGTTATTGTGACCCTACCCAGATCATGCCCACTCCACGAAAAATGTCAGGAACTGAACCTTTGGTGGGACGAACAGAAAAACGTTATTGAGATTTGATATTGCGTTCCAATGTCCATTCGTGTCGTCGACCCGTGGTCGGTACGGATTTGTCCAAACCGCATGAACCTGTTGCGCGCGTGCGACCCGAGGTTCGAGGTTGTTATGCAGTGCAAGATTCCCTAGTAGTGGGGACGGGCATCCCCCGATTGATCCATGGCAGCTTTGTTCGTGTTTGGTTCGCAGAGAGGGTCGGTTCCAACTTTGGCGGGTTTATAACTTTCCTCGCATCCACTTTCAGTATGTGATTATATGGTAAATGTTGTTCGAAATCAGGCATTGAATAAAGGTACATAGCGATATCGGATAAAAACCTTTCATGCACAGAATGGGTATACTGTTTTTGACTGTTTGAGCCACAGCGAGACATCTTAAACATAATATTAAGGAAACGGCTACGTAGCTTTATTGTAGGATTGATTCCCTATAACCTTACCCGCGAAAGCTAAGCAATCCGCAGGACTGTTTCAACGTTATTAAGTCTGCAAGATGTCCTGTATTTGGCTGTGACATATATGGCATCTGCCTCGGATCTCCAATGTATCCACATGAGACCAAAAATCTCCCACTCTGAATGTGTTGTGTAGACAGGAACAGAAAGAAGTCGCCGCAGAAAGTTGTCTCAGAGATCCAGTTCTGTAAAAGTTGAGCATTTTAAGAGTCTGGACGACTTCTTTCGAGTCAGCACTTGCACTAAACTCTGTTTCTTCTGCGATCGAAAACTGATGATCCGCCCGGGATGCTTACCGATTCCCGCAGCTCAACTTACCAAGCCCGCTGTAGTATTACTAATGTGTTAGGAACATTCCAGATAGTTTGTAGAGTATAAAAACTTGTACTTAGTTGCATTATAATTCATCGATTCTTTCCATTCCTTTGATTGGATCTGCTCACAGGGTTGGATTTGATGAAGTAGAAGAGTACTGCCTAAGGTTAAACTGATGCCACAGGTGACCGTACAACAAAGATTGGACTGAGCTATCCCACGGGGCTTCATTTGGCTTTGGCTGCCACCTGAATCTATCGTCATTTTACATGCCGAAGGAGAGAAAAATGTAAAACGCACGATACTTACAGTCGGAAGACTTTGCAAGCCGAACGAAGCTGTGATATATTGGGTGCGCCATTATGCTATCACTATTTAATGAGTATATCACAGACTTGTGGGACCGGACAAACCTGAAACAATAGGAGCAAGTATCGAAGTCCGGGCAACCTCCGACACATTTCTATTAAAATTATGAGTGGGTTACTGTGACTCGTTTCCTCTTCCTTGGACCCCATGCTTGGACGTCTTGCGCTCACTCGAGCGGCCTTGCCTCAAGGAGATCAGCTCGAACCAAGGCGTGAACCGGAGAGGCACTGTTACGTCCTTTCATCCCCGCTTCCCCGTTGCTAACTGAGCTGCAGATCCAATAACGCCGATGTAGGCTCCGTCGCCCTCCACCACGGCCGCGCGCTGGTCCCCCGCTGCAACAACAGTTCTCCATGTGTGGCGCGCCCTTGCCACCGAGCGCACCGCCCGCCGCGCCGCGCGCACGCATCGTGCTGCTCGATGTGTGCGTGGCTCGACAGGATGCGGAGCTCGTCAGGTGTGTTCTGCACCTCGACGTGCTCGTGCGCATGCGAAATGCGCGGGATGTAGAGGGCGGGGACACGCGTGCAGCGGCGGGGCTGGAGCGCTTGGTGGCGCAGAGTGCCGCGCTGGAGGGGTGGAGGACTTGGGCCGGAGGGTGCGTGGCCCGTTTATCCGACATCCATCCCACCAGCTCGAAGGCCTCGCTCGCCACCTTACCAGCGCCATCGACCCTGACCGTACTATCGTTTGCGTGCGCGTATTGTACATTATTAATATATCTGTATCCCCCTTCCCATTCCTCTGTCTGGCCCTCGTGTGCTCAATCCTCAATCCCCCGCACATTTGCAACGAGTTCACTGTACGGTCACTCGACTCGCACGCGATTGGCCGAGAAGCCGTAAATTAAAACTCCGCTAGCTATCTGGCGAGCTATCATACACTGCCATCAGTATCGAGCCCGAATTCAGGCGACCTGAAATTTCACTTTGTCCGGTGCGATTAATCAGCGCAGAAGTGGACTATCAGTCTACTTAAGACCTGACTCATCGTCAGTCAGGTCGTCGTCAGACAGATTCTCTGGGCCAAATACGGCTGTGTGAAGCGTGGTCCAACAACTGTTAAAATCTAGCAAATATAGTCAGCGTTGACTGCTGGAATACTCATCTAAAATTCATGGGCTCCAAGGCGTCTTACAGCTCTTTGCAGAACTTAGGGCGCAGCCGTTTTTTTTTCTGATTTCGGTAATTTCCACCAGGTCCGCTACCCTGAGCGGAATTTTGATCGGATTGGCTCGGGGGTAGGTGCGTTGGAATCGCATTGAAAATCCGCAGTCAACCTAATACACAGTGGTGGCAAAAAGAAGTGTCCGAAGCCGTTTGGGCTCATTCCTTGACCAAATCGCTCTAAATAAAATGTTACTAGGAACATCTATCGGTTTCATGAGCTTTGACATGATTTAACCCATACCATGCTTATATTGCTGGCCGGTAATAAAATAAATGCGTGTTTTCTGAAAAATCGAGATTCCGAAATGATCATGTATGCAAAAATGATATGTATAGCATGAAAGTAATCGAAAAGGAGACCCCGGGCATATATTGGTTCACCTACATTCACTGCAATTTGGACTCAGAACATGCAGTGGAAGTTGGCCATTTTTGACATTTTTGACGGTAAATGGCCCAAAAAGACTGAAAATGGCCACATTGCTGGCCACAGTGTAAGCCCAAATCGCAATGAATGTAGGTGAATTAATATATGCCCGGGGTCTCCTTTTCGAGTACTTTCATGCTATACATACCATTTTTGCATACATGATCATTTCGGAATCTCGATTTTTCAGAAAACACTCATTTATTTTATTACGGGTCAGCGATACAGGCATGGTATGGGTTAAATCATGTCAAAGCTCATGAAACTGATAGATGTTCGTAGTGACATTTTATTTGGAGCGATTCGGTCAAGGAATGAGCCCAAACGGCGTCGGACACTTCTTTTTGCCGCCACTGTAGAAATGGTGCATGCCCCGTAAAAGTACTTGAAAAAGTGATCATATTCATATGTTGGCTGATCTACATTCATGGATATTTGAGCTCACACTGAGGCCCGCAAGTTGGCCATTTTGAGCTTTTTTGGGCCATTTACTGTCACAAATGCCAAAGATGGCCAACTTGCGGCATGCATATTGAGCCCAAAACACTTTCGATCCAGGTGAACCAATATATGGCTGGGGTCGCCTTTGAACAGAACCCTAGCTCGGAATCTTTGCCCCGGTCAAAATGGGATGATGGACGACACATACCTTCCACGTGGTGTCGTAGCGATTCTTCTGAAACCAAGTAAACCTACGAATGAGTCGCTCATAGTCTGGTCATAGATCTCTTGCAAGGTTAGGAGATTCTCCTCGAATAGTATCAGTTTTAGGAGAATGGCCAAAGGAACCCTCGGCTTCGTGCCGTCGGGTGGGTTCGGTATGGCCCTCATTACCTCAATTAGCACATGCTGTCCCTCTGCATGGATGTAAAGTGCTCACCGTAAGCCAAGATCCACACCAGGCATTAAATCTATTTTCTTCTTGGACAGTTCTTCCCTCAATGAGGCTTCCGCCACGGGTACAGCGTCTGTAGCTGATGGTTCGAGGGTGTGTGATGCCCACAAATCAGTGTCGGAGGAAAATATGGGGGTATGGTCCCGAAATGGGCCAATGTAGTCGATGCTTTGGGCTCCGCTGATCAGCTGAGATTGAAGAGGCTTGCCATCCTGATCAACACCAGCGGGAAATGCCGGCATATCGTTGAAATGTGTCAGGATGTCGAGGTCTACATACATATTGAAGATCAGGAATAGATTGTCTTCTTCTATGTTGCACTCACCATTTAAAGCTGACACGTTAAGCAGCTGCTCGACACACAGATGATCCTGGGTCTCCCCGTGAATGCTGAACTCTTCTGCGGCAGAAGAACGAAGTCAAATCCTGGGGGGGTTCCCAACCAGTTTGGTTGACTCTGCTGCATACTTGGAGCCCAAACATATGCAGCACACAATTTTTTCCTCACCAGTTGCCCAAACTGGGTGAAGACCCGGTGGTTTGAATGATACATCACGGTGAAACTTTGAGGGATTTGGACTTGGGGGGAAACTCAGGGAGAAAAATCCTTGATTCATCTTTTATGTCGCCATGAAATGTCCATAACGACCGTTCACATTTGTGTACATTACACAAATTCTGCTTCAGTCGCTTAGACACCAGGGAAGTCTTCTATCTCAGTCGGGGGAGACAGCGGGACTTTTTCAATAATTAAGAACCCCAGCTTTGGATTGGTTTCCACACACACACATCCCAGCTTCTAATTGAGCCTAACTTGGCCCTGTGCCTCATAATGTATTCCAGCTGTGTTCCGCAGGGATAAGGGAACCATTTTGAGCCATGTGCCTCACAATGGCATTTTGAACCCCATGCCTCACAATGGAACCCACCACCCAGTGCACGGGGCATTCAAATCCAAAATGCAGGGCATCTATTCAGTAAATTACTCCCTTATCCCTGCTGAACCCAGCCAAAATACATTATAATGCACTGGATGTTCCATTGTGAGACACGGGGTTCAAAATGCCATTGTGAGGCATGTCGTTCAAAATGGCACCCTTATCCCTGCGGAACACAGCTGGAATACATTATGAGGCATGGGGTTCAGAATTGATTGTGTCCATTGCCCTTGCTCGCAGGGCATTCAAATCCGGAATGCAGGGTGTCTATTCAAACCTTAAATACGTCAAGTGCTCCCTTATCCCTGCTGAAGTGAGCCGAAATACGTTATCCGCGAGCAAGGGCAATGGACACAATCAATTTTTGAACCCCATGCATCGAAATTGAAGCCATAAAGTATTCCGGCTGCGTTCCGCAGCGATATGGGAGCCATTTTGAACCACATGGCTCACAATGTTGAAACCCCGCCAATGCTATTCCTACTCTAGGACAAATTCCACAATTCTTTTTAGGTGCTGAGATTCAGGGGCGGCATTGTAATGGAAACCGGGATCGGCCGAATCCGGCCGAAGTACGCACGCTGTCAAGGTACGCGGTGATGAAGGGTTCAATGCTCTCGGAGCAGCGATATGAGAAGTAAATGAGGAATAGCAGCGTTATTGGGGCCAAACTCCCTATATAACCAACTATGATCTTTGTCGCCGGACAGCCTTTTCACTGAGAGCGAATCTTCAATGAGGCAACTTGGGAATATCACCAAATTGCAGGCTGCAGTTCTAGCCAACTCAGCAAGTGCGTGACGTTACTGAGGACTAGTTTAGATGCGAATGCTGAATGCGCTTTAGCGTCACTGAGGATCACATGAAAGGATGTGGACAATGGACTGCCTTGATTGTACGGGCTAAGATGGGTTGTCTTCACAGCGAGGAAGACTCTCGTTTATATACGTAGAATAATCTATTTATATGCATGACTCGACTGGAGTCAAGCATAGCATTGACTCCATGCCCGAGCCATGCCCGAGGCGATGCCGCAGCCGCAGCTCCTCGCTCGTGGAGCCATGCCTCCGGCTCTCCTTCACACAGCCGACGGTATCCACCTTCATCGGGGGTGGTGGCCTGTCCCGCACCACGGTTGCCACTCCCGAGGAATGGGTGTCAAACCCCAACGACCGCGCTTAACAGTGTTTGGGAGGATCACATGCAGCTGCTGGGGGGAGTTTGCGCCCTCCAGAGAACGATTGGGGCCAAGCGCACGCAAAACGCAACTTCCGGGGGAATTTGAGTCTTCTCCAGCAGCAGCTCAAGCGCGCAGAGGAGGGGGGGAAAGAGGCGCAGCTGCGGGCAGAGAATATGAGGCTGACCACGGAGCGTCGGGGAAGTCTGATTTGTTGTTTTATTTATTTTTCCAGGCCTTCAGTTCGAAATGGTTTCCATTAGTTTGCACCGGAAACCAGTGGAGACCAGTGGAGAGAGGATTTCCGGGGGATGCCAGTGGAATGAATTGGACAGTACTAGAAAACGGTGCAATTACAGTATATAAATGACAATTTGGCATAGTGAATCATTAGACTATGAGGGGCTAATGACACACACAAGTAAGTCTCAGGGACTGTGTCAAATTGCAGTGGTATTCAAGGTTCTGAATTACTGCGCAGAAGATGTAGGGCGTGTTTTGCGGCCCGAACTTAGCAGGATCAGTGATCTTAGACTGGATGCAGAACTTGATGAATATCCGACTTTCTTCAAGTTGCCACCCTGTACATTTTGAAAAGCATGACCGTATTGCCAGCATTTACATTTTGAAACGCGTGACTGCAAGGCCACCGCCGCAATTCCGACACGGTCCCGGTCGCGAGTTCAATCCCAGGCGACGGGATGGATGTTCCGAGCATTTTTCAGGCATTCCGCAGACAATGAACACACTGAACATCATCAGGGCACATTTATTTTTAAACCTTCAGGACCATGGGCATGAGAGTGATAACCGAGCAACACTCAGCAAAGAATTTGACAAGGACAGTCATGCTTTTCAAAATCTAATGCTTCCTGAAAGGACTGATTTCCTTCTGGTAAGGTCGCGGATGACGCAGGGCAGTCATCAAGGCACAAAGGGCTCTCATAGTCGTCGGCCTCCGTGAAGCCAGAAAACCCAGTCTTCCAGAAGACATGCCATGGGAAACAGGGGTGAGCTTGGCCGCGAATCGGCCCTGATAGGTCCGTATAGCGAGGGACCGAGAAAAAAAAAAAGATAGCGCCAAAAAGCTATCCACATCTTGTCCAAGGCGTACCAATAAACAGGAGTCGCCAGTCAGCCTGCTCTGCCGTTATCCGCGAGCTCGGGTAGGGATGGCAAAAGAGAGACACGAGATTGTTCCCTGTGCAGGAAATATTGGGCTAAAATCTGGCTGACAAGACACCTGCGTCCCTGCGGTTGAGACGTTCCAACCTTGAAAATTGATCAACGCCGCGAGGATTTTGACTTCGGTCGAGCGAAGATAGATACAATGGAAAGAATGGAAACCTCTGAAATGTGAAGGATTAGATCAGAAGCTAGGTGACTGGAAAGACGACTTACGAGATGAGAATAAAAAGTATGATTCCGGCACTCCAACTATCCGCACTCTTCCTGCGCTCAGTTTAGCAATTCGCAGGTATGCAATGGTGGTGGCGCTAAATCGACAAGGATTTAGGCTCACTAGGCCTAGAGAGGCGAGACGAGTCAAGGAAATACAGAGATTTTCTCGTCAAATCGATCTCTTCGTCCGAGCTGCAGTCCTGTAGCGGACACATTCCGAATTCACATTCTGTGCCGCTCTTGGATTCTTGCATGGTGTTTGCCACTGTTACCTTCTAAACCGAATCGGTGAGTCCTGCCGCGATAGAGCAGGGAGCTGACCTACGGTTTTGCGATGAAGTGTGAGAACAAGAGCAAACGCGTCACGGGCCTTGCTTCTTTGCCTCATGTGCGAGCGGAGATTGAAATCCCGCCCACATATTTATGTTATTACTCAAGTTAGGTACTTGTATTCTTGTGACTTTACGATAAGATTGGACATGCTATATGAATGTAGGCGGACGTTATTCACTTGGTTTCTGCGCTCCGTTGATGAAAATATAGGTTACGTCTCACATGCAATGAGGTTTCCAAGGGCAGGGAGTGTCGCGCCGGGTTATAACTGCATCCGAGCCCGATGCCTGTTCACAGCCTATATACAGCAGTGAGTTCCCCATACATCAATTCGCGTGAATGTGGTGCTCACTGGGTGGCTCATGTTTCGTATCGACCTCCTTCCCCCGCTCATGTTTCGTATCGACGGCCTTCCCCCTCATCACGGCGCCCGAGCCGAGACGCAATCTGGAGTAGCGGGTGTCGCACTCAGACGTGACATTTGAGGTCGGAGAGTCGGGCAGATCGGTTGTCTCGATTGGGAGTTTGGGTCGGCGGTGGATAACTAGGATCTAGATATTACAGTGAATATCAGTGTTCCGACGATACAAACAAAGTTGAGCTGAGCCCTTTCCTTGGACGTGATTTGCAAGTCTGTTTCCGTGGTAATGGAGATATGTAAGCTATGCATTGGTCACGAAAGATTCAATGCTAACCGATGGTATTGCCCAAGGATTTTCTCTTGGAAGGACGGCACGGAGCTCGCAAACAGTCATTGAGCGACATGCGAGGCTTGTTACGCCGAGGGGGTGAACGCGGTTTCTTGTGGCGACTTGTTGCAGCTGGCGAGCTGGAGCAACTCGCCGCGGGGCGATCCCTACGCTTGCGGCTGATCATCAACTTCTGGTGAAAGGGACGTTAAGCACGGATGGATGTACAGCAGATGAGATGGATAACTCGCCATCTTTCCACCCGTAATACTATGTGCTTTGTGCTGCGGAAGAGTTGTGGTGGGCGTCGCGTACAATTGAACCGTTGATCGCTCGGTGCCGACATTTCCTCCCACCCTCGATTTGGAAATCCTTGACGCGGCGGTTCCGGGCACCTACCCCGCCCCAATATAGATACATATCTGATGCCGTGATACCATCATGGCCGGGCATCCGAGCTGTATCACAATCAGCCGTATGCCTAGCTCGCCATTATACCGTCCGTAATTGTACCTTGGGCCTCCGCGCCCTCCGCCGGCAGGATTCGGCAGCTAGGCGGGCCTCGGCACTTCCCGATCAGGACAGCAAGCGGTGCGCAACCCAAAACGGCAGTGGTTACCGCCGCCGTCACCGTCGTCATCACTCTGTCACCTCACTGCCGTGTTCTCCTATTTTGACCGTGTCTCAGGGGTGCCCCTGATTTCATACACCTCAAGTAACTGAGTCCATCGACGGTTTCCGCATCTGTAAAGCTGTCGTGCCTGCCAGACACCGAACCGTAGCCGCCCAGAAGGTGTACGATGATACCATCGCAGGTAGGTATCATTTCCCTATTTCACGTACCTCTACTTAACACCTCTGTCTGCAGGACTCAGCTTCGTGCAGCGTGAGAAAATGCTGAACCTTCAGGATGACTAAGACATGCTTTGTGCGTATTCCCAAGACGACTGGTTTGAACTCGGTGGGAATGACCACAATGACTGGGAGGATTTGGTATTACCGACCGGGGTGCATATGTTCCCGCCGGGCGAGGAGGCTCTGCTGGCAGTGAGGCCATCATGCACCAGATAATGGAAGGTATGCGACCTGGGTAAGTCTTTCTCTTTCCCTTACATCTCCCGCACTGAATCTGGATGTGCGTAGCCGTGGCGATCCCCGAACGCGGTCATTTCGTGTGCAAAAGGAAGTCGACATGTGGCAGTCACAGCTCCCGCTGCTTGTCGACGCCTTCTTGCAATTCAAAGACCGTGGGGTGGAGGAGATAGAAGGGCAGTGGCATGCGGTGCAGGCGTCCCGCAGAGAGACTGAAACTTCGGCGAATCCGCGCTCGCACCCCGACCTCCACGACCATGGCTACACGCACCATTCTAGCATGGCCAGAACATGTCCCAGTGACCTGATATTTTGGAAGGGACAGCATCTATACATTGAGAAACACATGACAGAGCCAGAGTTTTATGAAATGGCTGGATAAATGCAATCCTTTCAATATCTCTGAGTGTCAAAATCACCAAATATATCTAATGGGGGCAGTCTTTTGTCGTCTTCTGGCCCTGCCGAGAACCTCAGGCCGGCTAATTAACACAGAACCCCATCTAAGCTGACACGGATGGCGGACACATTTGATGATATCTCGTGAAGCAGCTTTGTCCTCATTCAAAAGTGGGATGCATATGTATTTCTCGTTTCAATCAAGTTAGTGGGCATGGAATGAGTACTCTGAGAGACCCACAAACTTGTAACCTTGGAAATGGTGCCCTTTCGAAGTTGCACCCATCTGAATGTCGAGTTGTCCACAGCTAAAAATCTTCAAAATGGTTGCCCCTTCCTTCAAGTTGTCTTTTATTTCAGCCAAAATAGTGAGCGCTTTGGAGCCGATCTCAAGAGTTCGGGTCTTGGTACAGATGCACCTGGTAGTAAAGCCTGGTGCTCTGCTGGCCGAACAAGAGGGACAGACATAGTCTGTGCATTTCTTGGCATCTGCCCATGATATTGTGCGGTGGGCAAGGCCATCCCGGATGAAGTGTGGTGCTGGACGTCAACTCGAGATTCCTTTCTCAAGGGAAATTTGGGTAATAGAGTGAATTTACTACTTCTATGTACATGCCATAAATACCGGTCTGCCTCAGGATTCAGTGTCGAGATTCTGCGGGCTGAAGTTACCGAACAGGCTCTATGATGGTTCTTGCGGCAATCACAGAGGCAAAATTAACGCCCAAACGCAGTGGGAATGGTATATTTCGACGCGAAGTCCTCAAATCTTGGACCTGAATTCGAGGTGATTGACGTAGAGGCCTGAACTGAACTGAACCGAACTGGTTTCCATTGGTTGCCGTACCTGGCCATTAAGGCTACGGAGAATTACTACTAGACGAGCAAGTACGGGGACAGTAAACAAGTGACGGTACTGGATGATCCACCGGCGTATCACCACATCCGCACACCGTAATTCACGCGATCTGACAACGGTCACCGCATGAACGCAACCCATAAAACATGCTACGAGCGTCTAAACTGCTGCAGCGCCTAGCTGATAGGCTCGAATCCAGCCTGTCTATGAAAGCAAGCTTGTCGATAGACAGGCTGGTCGATCTGAGTTTGAATTTGGATCACAAAAGAGTTACCAAAAAAGGCTATTGGATAACTCACTTGTTTCGGCATATAATTCCGAGATTTTTCATAGGTGGAATCGCATTGCATCCCGGAGTGTATTGCGCTTTATTCGAGCGAAAATGGTCCAGTTTTGAATGTGCTAGGTGAGCATTTGTGTCTGTTGTTGCTGTTTGTGTGTGACGTCACCCCGCTCGGAACTCGGTCCGGAATGACCTTTTTTGGTAAAATTTTTGTATTGGTGATTCAAACTCAGATCGACTGGTCTGTCTATCGACAGGCTTGCCTTCATAGACAGACCAGTCACTGGTCTACCTAGCTGATCGAGGGCTCGCCGAGCATGCCCGGTTTTTACTACTCGACTGCTCCCACCGTACTTCCCGGCAGATATTTCCAACGCTTTTCAGCAAGGTGTTAACTGCCGGACAGATTTCCGAAAGATCCCGCTGAGGGACATATATCTCCGAGAAGAAATTGGACCCGCGCATCGTCGCGCTACGTGATCGAGGTCCCCGTTTGCCAAGTATACTCTACGAAAATCGAAGGCCGCAAGTCAAACATAGCGGTGGCTATGTACCCAAACAGTACAGTAGTTGGAAGCCCAGTCCCGATGAGTTAACCGTTTTGGAGTAAGAGCGGGTGCCAAGGGTAAGGAGCTTTTTCGGAGGCCTCTGCGCTCGACGAACCGTTTTCCATTCGAATCTCGGCACCGCCGATCCGACCTCTGCTTGAACTCCGCTCCCCCTTCACGTTTCGAGCTCTGCTCGCTGCCGTTCACCTTTCGAGCTCCGCTTGGCCCCGCGATCACTTTCCGGTATCATAGCACGGCACCGATCTCCTGGCATGGTGCTATTGTTTTAGCGGAGGCTGTGTCGGGAGGCAATCGGTGCTGGATTTCCGGCCTTGTCGAGCTTCGATGCAGAGCTCCTGATGCGGTGCTATGGTCGTAGCGGAGCCCGTGTCAGGAATGGAAAACTCGGTGTCAGATTAAAGACTCGGTTTCCCGCCCCGATACCTATGTACATATATATGGGCATTTTACCGACTATGAGCCCCGCTCCATCCTCGAGCTCTGCTCGCACATTTTCTTTTCACCCACCCACCACTCCCTTTTCCTTCAAGTTTTTGGAACAAACAATTATTTCGAGAGGTACCTACACTATTTCTACTACTGTTTCCGCTGGCGCGACGGCTTTTCGCTGGCACTGCCCCTCCGCTGTCGCTGGCCTTTCTTCACGTAATATTCAATTTTTTGCTCCATTTTTTCACTGCTCCACTTCACCCAGAGCACGATTGGCAGCCCCGTCGACTTGTTGCAGAGCCCGACTGCGTGGAGCCTCTGCTCGCCCTACTTTTACATTCGCTCGCCTATGCATTATGAGCCATATGCATTGCGAGATTATTCCCACAGTGTGACATATGTGACAAATGCCACAATATTGTCACAATTCTACCAATTTTCACTGGAAAGACAGGATTTCTGGTCCCAGTAACAGAAAGAGGGTGTCTGTACTGTTGTTTGTTGTTTCATGGTCTTTCTCGAGCATCTCCAATAGGGGTCGGTGATAGTTACATAATAGTACTATTATAGTAGTGTCTGGTGATTTCATCCCAAATATGCACTGGAGGGTCCATTCAAGAATTTTTCTGAGGGAAATACCACCACAAAATCATTTTTGCCCTCCGAATGCATGAAACAAGACAAAAAAAGTATAATTTTACTGCTCAAAATGTATAAAATTGCTCCAAAATCCTATGCATTATGCGTTATGGGTAAAAATGCATAAACTCCAGCCTACCAAGTTGGTGGACAGCCAAATCCTATGCATTATGAGCATTATGCATTACGACCTAATACGTTATGAGCCAGTCAACTGTACATTCATTCTGCCGCAAATGCTTTCGGTGATTTCGGACCTTGTCATTAATTTGCAAACCTCTGTAAACTGTTTAAAACTGTTTTAAACAGTATTTTTTTGAGCCCCAAGACAATGTCTCTGCCGTGGCTTCATATCTCCAAAAACATCAAAAGGTATACAGTTGACTGGCTCATAACGTATTAGGTCGTAATGCATAATGCTCATAATGCATAGGATTTGGCTGTCCACCAACTTGGTAGGCTGGGAGTTTATGCATTTTTACCCATAACGCATAATGCATAGGATTTTGGAGCAATTTTATACATTTTGAGCAGTAAAATTATACTTTTTTTGTCTTGTTTCATGCATTCGGAGGGCAAAAATGATTTTGTGGTGGTATTTCCCTCAGAAAAATTCTTGAATGGACCCTCCAGTGCATATTTGGGATGAAATCACCAGACACTACTATAATAGTACTATTATGTAACTATCACCGACCCCTATTGGAGATGCTCGAGAAAGACCATGAAACAACAAACAACAGTACAGACACCCTCTTTCTGTTACTGGGACCAGAAATCCTGTCTTTCCAGTGAAAATTGGTAGAATTGTGACAATATTGTGGCATTTGTCACATATGTCACACTGTGGGAATAATCTCGCAATGCATATGGCTCATAATGCATAGGTTTTGTACGTCCACCGCCATATGCGTTATGAGCCAGTTAACTGTACATTCGGACCGCCGTAATATGTAGAGTAAGGAGAAACGTGAGTAGCAATGAGTGCTTGAGTAATCAAGAACCTCTGAAAAAAAATTGGATAAGCGGATCACCCAATATCTTTATGGAAGTTTGACAGGAATCATTAGGAATCCTCAGGATTTGTCTGGATGCTCCGCTCCCAGCACCCGCTTCGTTGTCTCCATAACGACCAGCTGGAGCGCCTCGGCCTCGTTCCAGCGGCCCTGCTTCCGGTAAGTGGCCGCGAGATGGGCGTGGCCGTCGGGGTCTCTGGATGCTCTGCTTCCAGCACCCGCTTCGTCGTCTCCATAACGACCAGCTGGAGCGCCTCGGCCTCGTTCCAGCGGCCCTGGTTCCAGTAAGTGGCCGCGAGATTGGCGGTGGCCATCAGGGTGGAGGTAGTCTGTAGTTAACCGCGCGATCGTGTATACTTAGGTCGCGCCGTTATTATATAATCGTCGGAGTTTGAATTCGTTCCCACGACCTTTCTGTGCGCGCTGTCATTGCTCTCCGGCGTTCCTGGCCTCCCTCATCCACAACCACTACCAATTGCACCTACGTATCACTGGCGCGGCGCCCAAGGGCATCGGACGATCACCAAAATTGTCGAGAAGCTGATCCCTCAGTGGAAAAACGACCTCTACTTATCCTGCCCAGCATAATCTGGTCGCACGCATCCTGGATGGAGAGGATATTATGTGCTGTATGGCCACCGGTGGCGGAAACTTCGCGGTATTCTTGGTTCCGATTCTCATACTCCGCGAAATGGCACCGAATCCCCATCCATATCCGGACCTGCCGACTCGCACGCTCTCACAAGGAATTGTTATTATACCAATGAAGGGCCTTGCTACCAACATCGTACGATTCTCTCTCGCCTCTTTATCTTGACCAAAGCTTCTCCAGCTCCTGGAACGGAAGAAACTCGACATTATGGCGCTCACATACTGCCACGAGACCGTGACTGAAACGCGGATGACCGGGCACAATCTTGTGCAGGAAATCCGTGAATGCAAGACCTGGAACGTTATCTGTGTCGACCTCGAGCATCTACGCGACAAGTTATGGCCCGAAATCATCGCATACGACACCTATGGATGTGTCGATAGGGCACATCTGATCAGCGAATGAGGCGCCGACTTTCGTCCACTCTTCAAGCACTTTGGCAGATTCTTCCGCGGTCGTCTACCGTCGTCCACCTCTATTCTCGCCCTTTCGGCAACGCTTCAGCCTGGTTCTGCGACTAAATCTGTGCTCTCGAGTCTGGGGATGCTAGGCAACAATTTCTACGTGTTCTATAGCTCAAACGAACGCCTGAATACATAATTTATTATGGAGCCTCTCGAGCACAAGAAATGCTAATTGCAGTGTTCAATCGCCTCTACCAAGACTCGCCGCTTGAAACCTCGACGCTTGACTGAGTCTGCATCTCTGCCAAACGACGCTTTCCCTGCTCTCTTTGCGCTACTCGTCACAACATAGAACTCGAATTCCCCACTCCATTACTCCCCCCCGGAATAGAACTTCCTTTGTTTGTCGATCCCACAATCCAAGCGGCAATTCGAGGCCGCTGCTGGTATATTGGTTCCGAGCCATGGTGAAGGAGCTGATAGCACCCACTTGGATCTGAAAAAAAAAGAGCGTCAGAATGTAAAGGACTATGGAACATGAATCACATACAGTGGGATGGGGCCGTGTTTCTTGACGATGACTTTGCCACCCTTGCGCGAGGCCGCAAGGCACTCTGTTACGTACCACATATATTTGTCCTCGTCTTAGTACAGAGCTGCGAGCTCTTCGACAGAGAAAGCGACGTCCTCCCATTCAATAACCTCGGTGTTTTTTGTGCGCTTATTGGTGGTTGCTCCAAGATGACGACGCTTGCGAGCGTCGGTACGTTTTTTCTGTGTGAGTTTACCGACTCGACAGTAGATACGATCACCAACTAGTCGTGCTGTCTACGCTGATAGGCATGGACGAGCGTAATGAATCTCGGAGAGAGCTTTGGATGGGGAAAATACTGCCGAAGACCGATGGGTGTCACTCTTTTTCGGATGGCTGTGACGATGATTAAAGACGAGAGGGATGATATAGGCCATAGTGATCTTCCATTGTCCTTCAAGAATGCAGCAACGGCCTGCCTATGTCTTTTGGTTCGAAGATTGTTCCCTCCACTTTTACGGGGATGGAAAAGCACCGAGAAAAATTCTCGAAGCCGTGGTGGTAAGGACATCATCAATTTTCTGCCAGCACGTGCGCTTTGGGGCTCGCAAGGAGATCTGAGTCGATGCAGACAATGGAGAAAGAGCAACAGGACTGTTGGATGTGAATGAGGCGCCTTTTGCGCGGATGGATTCGATGGTAGGGATGGGAAGCTGCGGCACCCGCTTGTATGTGCGAACCAGCTGCACCGGCGGTGGTGGTGGAGGATTTCCGTCCATTGGAGCGCTTCAGGGTATAGTTACAGAGGTTTAACGCGTCGGATTCGAGGTTTGGCGGTGCTAGCGATGGAGGAAACGCGAGAAGACGCGTGGCTGTCGCCTGTAATGATCGTGGGAAGATATTCAAACTCCGATGATTATATAATAACGGCGCGACCGATAACACGATCGAGCTTACTGACAGACTATAACAAACCGAGGTACGAGGTCAGTATTGTTATAGTGTCTGTTTATAAGAGACTAGGGTGGAGGGATGCTCTGCTCCCAGCACCCGCTTCGTCGTCTCCATAACGACCAGATCGAGCGCCTCAGCCTCGTTCCAGCGGCCCTGGTTCCAGTAAGCGGACGCGAGATGGGCGGTGGCCGTCAGGGGTCTCTGTATGCTCAGCTCCCAGCTGGCAGCACCCGCTTCCTCGTCTCCATAACGACCAGCTGGAGCGCCTCGGCCTCGTTCCAGCAGCCCCCTTCGGAATACACACGACTCACTGCAGACACCACGAATGTGTCAATCTCCTCTGGATCCAGTGAGTGCCCAGCTCTGTCAGCATGTGCCAAAAGTGTGTGGGGCGCGAGCCGATCCGGAATGAGTCACAGAGGAGGGACTATCGTCCTGACGGTGCGCGTGGTATTCCGCGAGATACCCCGCGACCTGAAGGAGAAGGGAAAGGCGGAAGTCACGTTAAATTCCGTCCATACCCCAAGCCGTCGCAGGGTGCGAAACCCCCAGTACCGCAGGCAAGTGGATCCGAATGCTATGGTTGTGGTGGTGCGCACTACCGGAATCAGCGTCCGCAAAATAAGGACGAGACCCTATGGCCCTATTCTGTACCATGGACACGAAATTGTTGACGATATTGAAGAGGGAGAAAAGAAAGCTCCCGAATCATCTGAATCGTTGAGGTCCGAGGAGCCCGAACACATTTTTGCTCAGAATTTGAAACCGACTTTTTGGGGAGGGTTTTTATGTAAGATCTGATTCCATAGCCGAAAAGTACTCGTTAAGTAGTGTAGAATACCACTTTGAATCATATTAATACCTTGTGATTTGAGCTCACAATCTCAGTCAGAAGATGGTCATTTTCAGTGAAAATAGGCAAATTTGAGCAAAAAATGGCAAAAATGACCATCTTCTGACTGAGATTGTGAGCTCAAATCACAAGGTATTAATATGATTCAAAGTGGTATTCTATACTACTTAACGAATACTTTTCGGCTAATGCTCCCCTTCGGTGGTATGCCAGAGAGATTGGTAGCAGGTACAAAACTCAGCCCTGGGATTTCCGTGACTGGCCCACATTCACTTCCCCTCTATGGGTTGCCGCAGCAGCGAATTTGGTGGACATAGCGCGATATGTTCTAGCTCAAGGAGCGTCTCCAAATTGCACAGATTTTGAATATATCTCTGCTCTTGGGGTGGCTTCCCACTACGGGCACGTGGAAATTGTCGAATTATTGCTTAAAAATGGTGCCACTTCGAATCCAGGCGGCGTCAGTCCATTGAAATTGGCCTGCGCCGAGCGCCGCGTTGATGTCGTCCGGATCCTGCTGAAGAAGAGATTCAATGTCAACGCAGCTGGTGGACGGTATCCCAGCCCACTTGAATCAGCGGCGCCCATCGGGCTGTCGTGGCGTATTGGGCATCTGGAGATAGCGCAGCTGCTGCGGGCCTCCGGCTCTCACCGCCGCGAGAACGGTAGGAAGGGACTCAGAATCGCATCGGAGGATGGACAAGCGGAGATGGTCTCTTATCTGCTCGACCACGGTGAACACGATGAAGACGGATTGGCATTGAGAGCTGCGTTGAGGAGAGGCCACGTCGATATCGCCAAGATGCTCCTTGATAGATTTGCGGATCTGGGCGGAATCGGCTGCACCAGACTCACGGCAGCACTAGAAGCTGCGTCGAGGGGAGGCCACATCGACATGGCCAAGATGCTACTTGATAAACTTGCCAATCTGCACACAATCGAGCACTACAGCGCCGCATTGAGGGAAGCAGCCACTTACGGTCATACGGCCGTTGTGGGCCTCCTTCTCGAAAGCGGTGCCGAAGTTAACGATCGCCCGCCGAAGGGTTTGCGCTTTAGCAAAAACAGCAAAAAGCGGGAAACGGTTTCAAGCTCGTTACAAGAGGCCGTTGGACATCACCAAAAGTGGGAGAAAAATGTATTGTCTTATAAAACCTTGCAAAGGTCCACATTCTGCGAATTCTTCGTAAAGTGACATCTAGTTTTTGGCCGGTCGAAGGCCTTTATATACTAACTATTTTTCTGTAAAGGTGCCGAAAAGCATCGCAAACCTCGATCTCCCTTTCCGATCCACACATGCTATGTATGTTTCCGCATCTCATGTAGGTTCTCGACAGCAATGTTCCCAATCTGCAGACTCGACAGCTAGTTTTTGGAACCATAACCGCCTTTCCAAGAACTACAACGCCTTATATACAAACTATTATATTACAAACCACAGCGGACCTTGCCTCACCGTACATGAATTTCCGAGAACTGTAGACAATACCACTCATTGCAATGACAAAGAAAGTTCAGCAGAAATGTGTATTCAATTCTACTTGAAACATATATACTTGACAGATTGTAATGGCGCAGAAAATGTAACAGAAGCACAAATACATTGGAATCAAGGAGCAGTCGAAGCCGTGGCGGCGGACAGGCGGGCACGCTTGGCTGCACGCTGCGCCGCAAGGAGGTCGAAGCCCGAAGGTGCCGCGGACGTCACAGCCTCTTCGGCGTTAACGTTTGACGATTGCGTACCGAAGACATGACTAGTATACAAAGGATCAGGGCATTGCCGATGCAGGGAACATGGAGAACTCACTAATTAAAAATGTCCAGGATTGCCTGGCCCTCTCCGCCCTGGAAAAGATCGACGATGGACCAGTAGAAGTCTTGATAACTGGATTGTTCCCAAAGCTTCTCTGTCACCAGTGCTGAACAGAAGTTGGATGAACTCGTGCTCCCAACGGAGTTCAATGGGCAGGTTGTCCCCAGATGTCTCGTCCAGAATTCCGTTCAACTGCCCGGCTTAGTTGAGTTTTTAATTTTTTTCCGAAGGGTTTGACGTACCATTCCATCCAATTGTGCCGTCCGGTGAAACTCCCGCGTCATAGACACCTCGAGAAGTCCATTTCCCCAATTATTGCTGTTTAAGTTTTTGAGAACCTTGTTCAGCCGCTCGGTGAGAAAGGCCCAAATGCCATACAGTGGACCATAATCCAGTGCTTGGTCCGGGATATGTACGGCCCAGTGATGATTGGGCTTCATCTCTTCCTCGCCATACAGCTGATCAGAAACATTTGTGAGCGTGAATGACGATTGAACTGTAGCTGGAAGCTTACCTCGGAGAAACCCAATAGATAGTCGCGCAACAGTTCCTTGGCTCTATCAATTCCTCTGGCGGTGATGGAACTACCGACGAGAATTTTCAACGCTGCAGCAAAACGGAGAAAATTCCTATCTTCTCCTTCCTGCATGCGGGGAACCGGTAGCTTCGGTTCGCGCGGCCGACGAGTTTTCTTATCGCCCTTCTTCCTTGCCGCCTCCCACGCTTTCAGCTTCTTTTTGTACTCGCTTAAGGACGCCGGGTATCGTGCAGAGGCGGCTTTATAGTCCGCCTCAGCTTCGAATTGAAACCGCTCCCATACAAGAGGTATCTGCAATGAAAATAAAAGTAAAAATTATAAGTAATGATCACCCGGCGGGCGGAATGCTTATACCACGACTGCCCAGGGGCCGATTGTCGCAAATTTGTACTCATCGGCTGTTAGAGACCCTCCTGCGGCTTCTCCGACACGTAAGGGCAGGCGGCCGGCCCACAAAGGGGATTCAAACTTCGGAAAATTAGCGTGCGCCTGAGCCATAGGTCTATGGACTCACACTTTACAAAAATTCATGTACAATGTTGAGTTCACGGAATGTCTGAGGTGTGTTACCTCTTAGAGCCCCGGTTTCTATCCAGCGAGTGAACCATTGCGTTTTCGCAACGCCTAAAGTTTTAAAGTTGAGGCACCATCATTATACTAATAACATCCCGAATGCGACGTACCGAGGAGCAAATTATGCATCGGATCCACAATAGTATATCGTACGAGGTCGAAATAGGCAAAGACTGTCTTCAGAGTACGCGGCATCGCCGAAGCACCAACCAGGCCACCAAACAACAACGAAAATATCAATCCCACGCAAATGAGAATGAAGGGAAGGGTTCGCGGCCTTCAAAATGGAGCTCGCGCCGACTTACTGCGAATCGAGGTGGTGCGAGGTTGCTCTGCGCATCAAATAGAACTAGATAAAGGTCAGTGAGATAATTGTTTATTCCGCAAATTTGAAACGCTTCCTTGTGGCTCTGATCATGATGTGACCGAATCAACTTCCCCCCAATTAGAAGTAATCGTATCAAATCCAGAAGAAAATCAGAGGCGGTTTGGGAATGCCATGTGAATTCCTCCTGCGCAAGTGACCTGGATAAAACCGTTTTCAGATCAGGGAGAGAGAACCCATGTCACAACGCACATAACCTGCATGTTATGGAGAAGTTTGAGTACAGGTTCACTGAAAATTGTCAAGGAGCATGAAGCAACTGTGGATCAGAATCAAAACTGTGTTCGTCGGAATGCAATGACAGTTCCCTGAGAGGAGAAGAGCCCCCGTGCCTTGGGAGTCTTCTCCTCCCAGGGAGCTGTCATTAAACTTCGACCAGCACCGCACCTTTGGAAGTTGACCTTGGAATTTCTTGATTAGTGTGAGGTTGTCTTGTCTTCCATTTAATGTAATCAAGATGAACGGTGTACTAGTGTGGGGTTGCGACGGACCTTGACCTCATTCGATGTCCTGACGTCCATAGTCGTTTAGGCCATAAATAAGCCAATCGCAAATTCTTGATCCTTGTCGCCGAAATGTCTTCCTAGGTGACATTTGTGAGTGACATCAAGGTGAAGAATAGCAAAACAGGATTGAAACTCAGCCGCGTTTGGCATTTTTCGGCCTCTGGGCGCGTGGGCGGACAAGAATCCACAACCAGTTGACACAACAGAAGTTGTGATTGATCCCCCCATGCGTGCCTGCAGGGACTGTTGAGGTGACGTATTAGTTGATCTTTTGGTTGGCGGGGATTTATGATCGACGGCGAGGAATTGCTGTATTACCCATGAGGTTTTGGCCGTACGACCTACCTGTTGTGGCCCCAACAGGTTGGAGAGATCATTTTATGTCTAGCCTTTCCGCCCCTCTGCAGTAGTGCATGTGTTCTACATAAAGATCGGTAACCTTTTAGCCTACAAGCAGTTACCAAAGTCTTCGCAGTAAACTGACTGTTCCAATTGTCAGACCGCCTCAGTATAATATATCCTCCTCCTCCTAACAAACATCGGCTAAATTGATGTCCTGATTCAAGTGATTGGAAGGGCCACAGGCAATTCGGAGCGAGCAAGGATCAGGTCTCGGCATGATGCTTTGGGATGTAGTTTTCATATAGGATACTGACAATGGCGAGTAAAAAGAATGCCCGCTGTTATTTTGACTCATTGCGGCTATCGCAAACCTCAGAATCTCAATTTTGGGCTCGGCATCGCAATGTTGAGGGTATATTGCCCGGTGACATCAAGTGTCTTTTGGCCCGGGAAAGCAAACAATTGACTGATTTAAGCTTTTTAGTACTTCCAACTCTGGTGAGTTTGTTTCTGAAACTTAAAAATCCAAACGCGCTGAAATCAGAACTGAATCCTTAAACTTTGACTACAAATTCAAATTGTATTAGTCTTTGAAATTAAGTTACAAATCCACTGCAGCAGTGAAACTGTAAGATTCAGTTACAAATTCACTGTAGGTGAAATTATTCATTTTCCGGTGTGCACCACGCTATGGGAGACTATGTCTCATATATTCGTCAGTATGGTACACTTGACTCCTACTCCACAATCGCGGTCTGCTGGACAGTTGCATGGAAATATTCTGGTTAATTGCTTTATGCGCAGCATGTCCTTCGAGGACGAACAGCCCGGATGGGTGTCCTGATTCATGTATTCGCTGTAAGGTCACACCATTAATTTTCAATGTGAGACAGGTGAATAGCCAGGGGCAAGTCAACAGAGAGGTAGTGTCCTCCCTCCAGTGATGGGCGTCCGGGACGCCCAGATTCATGTATTCATTGCAGCCGTTCATCTTCCTAGGGTCAGGCAGTGCAAGCTTGGGGGCCGCAAGAGCTGACTTGCCCTAACTATGCATTCACCTGTCTCATACCTAGTGTTGTTGGCAGAATGCTGCCATTCTGCCCGGCAAAATGGCAGAATGGCTTGATCGGCTGTTGTTGCAATGTTAGTATCGGGTGTCCTCACGCCCATCACTGCAAGAAACATGAATTTCCCATGTATTACTGTACCAAGTGGTATATTTTCATGCTTGGCCCTCTTTCTAGTTGTGTATGAACTCAATCATGTGGGAACATATTTCATTGCAATGTTGGTATTGGTATACGGGCGTCCCGAATGCCCACCACCGCAGGAGAGATAATGTTCCCATGCTATGCCGCTCTCTCTGATGGGCGTCCCGGACACCCATCACCAAAAAATCACAAGCCTGTCAATACCTCACAGAGGTAACCAACTAACTAACTAGCTAACTAACTAAACCATTATAATTATTGACCCAAGGTCATTATATTTATTGACTGGGATTTATGCAGTTGTCTTACTTGCTCTCTACAGTGATGGGCGTCCCGGACGCCCATCACCAGAAGGACGCCAAAACTCGCACGCCTGGGAGGCGAGGCTGGAAAACAGAATGTGGCTGAGACGAGGTTGCAGGGACGGGAAACGGAGACTGCTGGCCCGAGCGAGCGAGCCGAGCAGCGTTGGCGCGAGCTCGATGGCTCACTCTGCCGAGGACCTAGGTCTTCTTGGGGCAGGCAGAGCTCGGGTGGTCCCCCTCGCATGTGCGGCAGACATGCCGACGCTTGGCCGGGCACGGCGAGGACTTGCATATCCCGTTGTTCCAGTCGTAGCAGACTTGCTGCTCCACCCCTAGCAATGACGTCATCTTTGCTTTAGAAGAGGCGCCCTTGGTGGTAAACTGCGTGGACGATGACGGCGGAGGAAGGGGGTGCATATATACGATGCGCGAGAGCAGGTTGTGGTCGGGGCGACCCCAGCCCGAATAATCCCCAGACTTCATGTCCTAGAGACGCGTGTTGTGGAATTCGACATGGTATATCACCACAGCAGACCACTTGTACTGCTGGTGGAACTCACTGAGGTGCGAGACATAATCCGAGAGGGACCGGGTAATCGCGAAGACTTCCCAAGGCTTCCCGGATGATGTGGCAAAAGCTCCGAGCACCTCGAAGTACTTGAGCAGGGGGCGAAGGAGAGCGTGGAATGAGGGGAAATGTTTGAACGCGAGAGTGTGCTCGGTGGACGGGGCGGACGAAGGCAGGGCAACATAATCCTGCCGAGCGGCAAGTGGCGACAGCAGGCGCGACAAGTCCAGCGGCATGAACACGTGCGATACGATGTCCAAGATGATCTTGGACTCGATGGATGGAAAAAGTGCCGGGAGCGACTTAGCTCCAAATTCCGATGTCGCAGCGGAGCCCGTGAAAGGCGGGACGACAGGCGGGGGAGGCGGCGGGGGAGGCTGATTCTGCTGGGAAAAAGCGGTGGCAAACGCCGCGATGGCGGCTAGCGTTTCCGGTGTGAGAGAAGCAGAAGCAAGGGCTGGTGCGGTAAATGAGGTGCCTCGGTCAGCCATGCCGTCGAAGTGGAGGATATCAGGCGACGGAGCGCGGGACGTGGCTGAGGATGGTTGGCGCGCAAAGCGACCGCGGACGCGATGCTGGGTTCGAGAATGACCAGTCGCAATTGTTGCTCGATGTCCTCAAAGACAGAAAAGAGAAACTCGTCCATCGAGCTGTGTGAGTGTGGGTAGAAGATGAGGACCAGAATCTACAGAGATGATAGAGCATATATATACATATGCGGGACAACGGAAGCCAATAGGGTGTCTCGCCTGCATAGACCATGTTTGGCTCGTCAAACACCTCTCCTTTGGGGAGCTCCAATACTCTCAGGCAAGCATAGGCACAGTTCGGGCGGTCACTTGGCAAAGTGAACAACTGTCAAGCCAGTAACGGCCTCGGTCAACCTTTGAACACCGTATCTGGTGAACAATTGAGGTGAAAGGTGGCACCCCGTGAACCTTTGGTCAAAATGATACAGTAGGTCCATCAGGGAAAACCTCCTTTGGTAATTTTCTCCGCTTACCTGCCGATTACCAAACCTCTAATCCGATTAACGGTAATGCTGTTCAATTACCAGGATTACCAGCAAGTTACCAGTGAGTTACCATATTCTCTTTGTCACGCTATATAATTACCAATATTTCCCTGGCTTACCAGATATTCCTTCATGATTTCCAAAATTGATAAAATGTTGTGTATATGTGTCTATCCGAAAGAGAGTTCACAAAGAAAGTAGAACACAAGTCCAAAACATTGCTAGAAGTCCATTCCTGCGGTACAACGGGTCTGAATTTTGAGAGGAGATGAACGCTCCACCGGAATGGGAGCAATGATAGCAAGACGAGCACCATTCTTGATAGATCTGCGAACTCTGTAGAGTAGATGGTGCAGCTCAGGGTGAGAAGTGAAAGGTGAGAACCACTTAACATAGGCTAGATGTTTCGGTGGAGTGATGCCAGAGGGAAAAAGCGTGCTGTGTGTGTGTGTTGGAATAAAAAATACAACTCGGACTTGAGCAACACAATATCCTGAAGTCAAAAAATCACGCTCAGCATAGTACATGCCGCGCATGGAGGCGAGATAACGATGGAGAGGGGGGTAAGCCTGCTGACTGTAACGTGCCCGGGCTCCAACGAATGTCAATGAAAGGTGAGGTAAGTGACAAACAGCAGGAATTTACAGCTCTTTGCGGTACAACAGGCGCGGTCGGTTTTTTTTTTTTTTTTCCTGTTTTTGGCAAATTTTCATGAGAACAGCTGGCCTGAGCTCAATTCTCAACCGTTTCCCCTCAAAATAGGCTCATTCAATTCGCATTAAAAATCCACAGCCAATGGGATGCCGGTATTTTTGATCCTTTTACGTAAAATAATTTCTCCTGGAAAATTTTGGTTTTGAGTAGGACACCTGTAGCACTCGGAATACTGCTCCGATTGGCCTAATCTTTGGATATGCTATTATATCTGATGTGACCCTAGCCAATGGTGTGTTTGTTTATATTACATGCGGAGTAATTGTGATCTAGCGCACACTTTAGCGAAGTCGATATCCAGACACTACCATAAGTAGAGCTGTCCATGGAATTTTAATTACATTAAGCTTCATAAATACCCACATTGGCTAGGGTCACATCAGATGTATAGCATATCCAAATATTAGGCCAATCGGAGTAGTATTCCGAGTGCTACAGGTGTCCTACTCAAAACCAAAATTTTCCAGGAGAAATTATATTACGTAAAAGGATCAAAAATACCGGCATCCCATTGGCTGTGGATTTTCAATGCGAATCGAATGAGCCTATTTTGAGGGAAAACGGTTGAGAATTGAGCTCAGGCCAGCTGCTCTCATGAAAATTTGCCAAAAACAGAAAAAAAAAAAAAAAAAACCGACCGCGCCTGTTGTACCGCAAAGAGCTGTAATTCGCATTTTGAACCACATGCCTCGAAATGCCATTTTGAATCACATGCTTTGTAATGGCATTTTGAATGCTATTGAATGGTTTACTGCTATTTGCGGAACATAAGGCGCGGGCAGTTTTTTTTCCGTTTTGGGCACATTTTTGATCTCAGATTTCTTTTCGCTCTAGCTCGCTCAATTCTGACCCGTTTGCTTTGAAAAATGGTGCGTTCGATTTGTACTGGTCGATTACAGTGCGTGAGGACAAGAATTGAATTTTTGAACCCGTGTATTTCCTACTGTGTGAAGTTGGTCGGATTTCAGCTGTTTGCCCTCCCACAACCGGATGGGTACTCGGAGCTGTCCAAGACCTTTTCAGAATACGCTCACCACCTCCGAATGATGCAACAATGACTTGGATTTGAGATAATGCAGCGAGAAACCATTGAATGAGGAAATCAATCTGTGATTAGATCCGATTTTGAGCCAAATCTGTCGACCCGCGTTCTCTAGCATGTGGCGTCAGGGCATCCTAGTTTTTTCACTGAATACTCGTTTTGGTCTATAGTATTGCGCCATGGCGCCGCTTTGGCCAGAAACACATCCTGGGCTTGGAGATGAGACCTCAAAAGCCGGGTCAATCACAGGATCACTCATCAATGCACTTTCTTGCAAGTACCTGCTCCTGTAGCAGCCCTGAAAAAAATCGGAGCGCGTAGGGGTGTACAGCAGTAGGGCCTGTGTACAAACAAACGCGAACACGGTCTCAGGACGCGTCCTGTATGGAAAAAAGACGCGTCCAAGCGGCATCAGTCACACTCCATCACATCAAGTGACGTGTCTTTCCATCCGTCGCCGGCGCCTGCTGTACCAATGGCTCCGGGGCATGGCCTGTCTGCACCCCGCAAACAGAGAACCACACGCTCCAAGAACACCTCTACCCCGAAGCCCAGCCTTGCTCCCTCTTCTAGCACACCTAACCTTCAATTGTCGCTTGACGTGGACTTCGAGGACCCAGATCCCAGGGATACTCCTTACTCTCCGGGGGAAGCTCTCACCCGCTCTTCTTCCATCACTCCGCCTCCGAAAATACCTCTTCCCACGAAGAAGAAGCGCGCTGTCAGTAATGACAGCGATTCCGAGATCGAGAAGCCAAGGAAAAAGAAGAAGGCCGCGGAGGTGGTAGGCCCGGAGGACCGTAGTGCGTGCAATGATTTACCCCATATTCCTCTATCTGAACTAAATCACAGAACTGGTTCTCATGATACCTCGCGCTGAGCTTGACGGCAGTCAGCGGGTGCTTTTGACCCATGCCACGACATTTGAAGAGGCTCTGGATCTTATCCACGAGACTATCGGCTGTGCGGACATAGCGGTGAAGCCGGTTCTCACGTACAAACTTAGTAATGCGACAAAATCGACGGAAGCTGTCTGCCTGGGCTCAGACGCTGACTGGGAAGGGTGCCTCGAATCGGTAACGGCTGCCGAGAAACCGTCAAAACCGATTTCGGTCAAGATCAATGTCACGGAACAGGTGAGTCCTGATCTGCAACACTTTGTCTTGTTCTCAGTCGTCCAGTACCTCGCCTCTCTCCGTGCTAAGCTCAAAATCAAGCTCCCCGGTGCTGTGGGAGCGAAAACCGGATGAGGGAAACAGAAAATTCAGATTATGGACCTCGAACATGCTGAATCTGGCGACGATGATTTCGACGACGGCCTCGGTATCATGGAGAAAGAAAAGAAGCGCCTCGGGGAACTGCAAGGCAAGTATAGTCGCTGCCAGCTTTGCGGGCCCGACAAGGCCTGCAAAGTCGATATCAACGGTAATCATCACAAGCTGAGTAACAATCAGCTTCGTGCATGGTCTACGGCTTTAGTTCGTGTCTTCCTTTCCTTCAGTAGGGCTCAAACTGATACCTTCCAGGCGCTTGAGACACATGGTGTGACCCTGTCGACTCCTCCAAATGATTCGTTGTTTGGAATGTTTTTCAAAAATTCGAAACCCACTCCGGCATCGTCAATGGCACATCCATCCTTCCCCTTCCATCCCTACATGCCAATGAACTCGATGAACGCGTATGGGATGATGCCCTGGGGCATGCCATCCTTTGCGGCCCCCGTGTCTCCAGTTACACCAACCCCGAACCCGCAGGCAATGCGCGCCTCGACATCGAACCCTATCCCTTCCAGTGATCCACCCGACATGGCTACTGCTAACCCGTATCCGGAGATCGATGATTTTATTCGCAAGCTGGCCGAGTTCCATCCCAAGCGCGACCTCCTCCGGTATATCCCTCTGTTCGAGGCACTCGATGTTTTTAACATCGACGAGATTGCCAAGCTTGGGACGGCTAGTGCATTGTGCGGTGCAATGGACATTACTCTCGGTAACGCGACATTCATTTTGGGGCAGGTTCGAGGGGCAATAAAACGTACCGACCGCGAGAGGAGGGCCCTCGCGGCGGCAATCTGATGTATTCGATGATATTTTTGACTCTCCTGTCTTTACTCGGTTTTTTCCACAGTCATTATTCACTATTGTTAGCAGAATCAATATACCCGTTTATGATTCACCCCACATGCTGTCCACTGTGTTCGTACATGATGAAATAAAATACTGCTAATTAGTATCCAGAATTGGTGAACCACCCTTTCGACGCCTCTACAGTAACTTGTTCTAGCGCTCCATACAAGAACATAAATGGTGCTGCAGCATCTCCAACCTCAACAACATCACGGAATGTCTGACCATGGCGCTGGATGTAGGCCTTGACCCAGGCAAAGCATTCTTCAATCGGATTCAGGTCTGGTGAATACGGTGGAAGGAAGATAAGCTTGATCCCCCTAAGAAAACTGTCAAGGACTTTCGGCATAGCAAAATGGGGTGGTACGCACGCTGCTTCACACATCTCCTCTACGCCATCGACATGATGAATACGGCAGTTGTCGAGGATGAGGACACTGTGCTTTTCTGGATAAGGATTCATCACCGCCAACAGACCTTTAAGCCACAACAAAAACTGATCTCCATTGTATCCCCCGTCTTTACATGGCTGTAGATGATCCCGTCGGTTGTGAGAGCAGGTAAGATGGAGTATCTAGATCATACTTTCAGACGAGACTTCACCACAGAAGAAAACAAATGTGTTACCGAGTTCCACGAACAAAACAACAGCGCTTGTGGGAACGCAGCCCTCTCAGCGACCACCCATTTCGGCGATAAGAGGTCAGGATGTTGACGGCAGATTCATCAGCGCAGACGATGCGATCCGCAGGTTCATTGCCAATTTTCATGACAAAATCTTGACGAGCCTCTGCGCAACGCTCAGCAGCTTGTTTTGAGAGCTGCAAACCATTAGCTTGTGCAAGCGAAGTGCATAAATCATACCTTCTTTGACCCATATCCAAGACGGTGCAAGGTGCGACTAATGGTAGCAAGGGATACGTCTACATCGTGCTGCGTGTACAAATATTCTTGAATCTCGTCGAGGTAGATGTCCGGTGTGTGCTCGATGAGCGCAAGCATAAACTGAACATAATTAGGCAAGGAAATGTGGTTACGGAGGTGCAGACCTTGGTATTTTGCTGTGAGAGCAATGCAGGACGGCCCTTGTGCCGTCGATCTCTGCAAACTTCACCAATTTCTGCCCAGGTCTTTTTGACCCGCTGGACGACACGCAGTGGCATATTTAGATCAACAGCAATGTCCTCAGACCTTTTCCCAAGGGTATACGCCTGGTAAATGACTCGCATTTTGAGGTCCTTGGAGTACTGTTGACGGAGGGCATGCAGGGGAGCTTTGCGCGGCATGGTGGTTGGTAGAAAGACGCGTCACTTGATGTGATGGAGTGTGACTGATGCCGCTTGGACGCGTCTTTTTTCCATACAGGACGCGTCCTGAGACCGTGTTCGCGTTTGTTTGTACACAGGCCCTACTGCTGTACACCCCTACGTGCTCCGATTTTTTTCAGGGCTGCTACAGGAGCAGGTACTTGCAAGAAAGTGCATTGATGAGTGATCCTGTGATTGACCCGGCTTTTGAGGTCTCATCTCCAAGCCCAGGATGTGTTTCTGGCCAAAGCGGCGCCATGGCGCAATACTATAGACCAAAACGAGTATTCAGTGAAAAAACTAGGATGCCCTGACGCCACATGCTAGAGAACGCGGGTCGACAGATTTGGCTCAAAATCGGATCTAATCACAGATTGATTTCCTCATTCAATGGTTTCTCGCTGCATTATCTCAAATCCAAGTCATTGTTGCATCATTCGGAGGTGGTGAGCGTATTCTGAAAAGGTCTTGGACAGCTCCGAGTACCCATCCGGTTGTGGGAGGGCAAACAGCTGAAATCCGACCAACTTCACACAGTAGGAAATACACGGGTTCAAAAATTCAATTCTTGTCCTCACGCACTGTAATCGACCAGTACAAATCGAACGCACCATTTTTCAAAGCAAACGGGTCAGAATTGAGCGAGCTAGAGCGAAAAGAAATCTGAGATCAAAAATGTGCCCAAAACGGAAAAAAACTGCCCGCGCCTTATGTTCCGCAAATAGCAGTAATTCAATATTCAAGGCTTCTTTTTGAGTGTCCGTGTTCTAGGGGAACGATAGTAACTTATAAGTTAACTTACAGCACTTTGCGGAACATAAGGCGCGGATGCTTTTTTTCTGTTTTCAACAGTTTTGACTAGAACACGCGCCACGGGGTCAATTTTGATCGGATTACCTTGAGAGTAGGTGCGTTGGAATCGCGCTGGAAATCTGCAGGGGATCGAACGCCGGTTTTTTTTATGTAATCACATAGTGTAAAATCTTCCAAAATATCATAGTCTCCAGTAGGACAGGTGTAGCACAAGGAATACTTGTCTGATTGACCTAGTTTTTGGATATGTCATAAGTCCTAGCTGGTGCTAGAGGAATATGAGGTTTATAGGAATGGGTATAGCCAAAGTCCCATAGAGAGCTCTACTTATCATGGGAAAGGAATATTGCCCTACCTAAAATGGGCATCAAATCATGCTCACTCAGAATGTTGCCTATAAAAATATGTCATCCTTTAGTAACATCCTGGACACATAACATATCCAAAAGCTAGGTCAATCGGACAAGTATTCATTGTGCTACACCTGTCCTACTGGAGACCATGATATCTTGGAAGATTTTACACTATGTGATTACATAAAAATAACCGGCATTCGATCCCCTGCAGATTTCCAGCGCGATTCCAACGCACCTACTCCCAAGGTAATTTGATCAAAATTGACCCCATGGCGCGTGTTCTAGTCAAAACTGTTGAAAACAGAAAAAAAAGCATCCGCGCCTTATGTTCCGCAAAGTGCCGTAAGTAACTTCAAGCTACAAAAAGTACCTGGACGCTAGAGTAAGTTAACGTAATATCTGTGTCTCTGCGTGCAGAGTTTACTGCATATCATGTAAATCACGTCCCCACTGCTTGTCCGACAAGGATTCACATAGCAAAGGAACAGTTTTTACTCTGCTTCTAGACTTCAGTAGCTGTAATTTCAGTCTTAATTTACCGAGTTAATGAAGAAATGGGTCTTTCCGACGGACAATCAGCATGGTCTAATTGGTTCTATGTTCATTTCAGTTTGTTGTAACTTCGGCAAGATTCTTGGCAAGTTAACCTCATCAAACATTGAGTAGAACTAGAGATGTTGAATAACAGTTCAAGGCCTCTGAATACGAATATGATACAAAATGTATACGATATAGCCTCCCGCAAATACGATATGACGAGACCGCTCTCGTCCAGCGATGCACTCTCCAGCGCCTTGATGAACAGCTGGGCTGCCTCGATGTCGGGAATGGAAGATAAGCGCTCATAAATCGGACGATCGGGGCCCGGAGGAGGAGGAGGAGGAGCAGGCGGTGGATCGGGGGGTGCATCATCGGGTGGAACTCTCGGAGAGAGCGGTGGTGTTGTAGACTCGGGGCGAGGTGATGGAACATCGACGATAGGATCTGGATTGTCGTCGTCATGCAGCTGGTTGGGGTCTACTACACTGCCGGGGTCCGGAAAATCATCCGCATCGAGCTATTAATGAAAATCAAGCAATTGTATCATATAAAATCGAAGAACGCACAAGGAATTCTCCAAATCCTTCAGAGTCACCCCTCGCGAGTGGAGGAGGGTCGTCAGACGGCAGCATAGTCGCCAGCCCGGAGTCTGAGTCGTCTGAGTCCGACTGGACAGGGCTAGCGAGGCGACGCTTCTTTGGCAGTGGTTCTCGTGATGAATTGTGGTCGGCAGCACCAATATCACCATCTAAAAATAGGCGGAGCGCAGATTCATGCTCGCCCAGGCTCCGCAAAGGGTTGCGATAGGGTGCGTGCTCATAGAAAGTCGTTTTCTTGACCGCTTTCCGGACTTTACAATAGCGCGGGCAATCACAGTAGTAAATGGTGGGAGGACGCCGTTGGGGAGAGCGGGCCGTGGCTGAATTCATAGAGTGGGAGCTGCCGGGGTACGGGGGCCAGGGTGACCAGTCTGTGGGCTTTGCAGAGGGCGTGAAAATTTCAGTGGAAGACTCGAAGAACGTGGACGCAAAGGATGTGCGCGCGTAAATTTTACGCAAGTTCACGCATCTAAAAGGGCCGAGAAGAACTTGAGATCTTGAGGACCGGCAATGCAGTTGAGGACCGGCAGTGCAGAACCTCCGTAGAATCTTAGCTCAGGATTTTGGTAGTCAGGAAAATAGTAGGATGCGACACGGATATTTGACTCTCCAAGGAAGTCCAGGACCATAGACCAAGCCAAAGCTTTCGGTATCACAGAAGGATGGCCAAAGAAAAATTATACCATAGTCCACTGTCGGTTACAGAGCCCTGCTTGGCTGAATTGACGTGTGGAAGCTCTCGTATCGCAAGATATGAATGGGTGAGCCACTGCGAAAATAGATCAACATCGCGGGAGATTCCAAAAAATTGCTTTTTTGAGTGAACGCGCGAAAGTGCAGAAGGGCAAAAATTTGATAGATCGCTCTGAATCGAAATGAAATTAAAGCGGATTTAGCTGGCGTTTTTGTGTGGCGAGAAATATCAAAAAGTTGCGTGATCTACGCATCGATGGACCTCGTTCTACATCAATACCCCTCGATTCCTCGATCTATCTCTACACGGCTCGTTTTGCGTAGCCGGGATTCTCACTGGGGTTGACGGCCGTCGACGGCGCGACGGATTTAACGACGGCGAGTTCACAGATCTCGCATATTTTGACCAAGCGCACCTTGGAATTGGTTGTACTCTCCCGTGTTAGCATTGGATAGTGGCCTATAGTGCTCGCCACCAATTCCAACCTGCGAAATGCGGATTTCTAGACCAATTCCTTGAGCGCTGTCCCAGTATTTGGTTCGAAAACTTTGCTCTTCAGTTTTGGTTCTGTTCTTTTTTCAACAGGGAAAACAAATCAACGCACATAGAAAGTGTCTATATCCTGGCAACATACATTTCAAAGAATCAAAACAAGGCAGCGTTCTTCAACCGAGTATAGGGGTCCCAATCTGCTATAATTTCCCATGTTTGTGCCGACATTTCTGTGTAGGTGGGTTTAAAGTGCGTTCACGGAAGCCAACATATCGATGACATACTTTTACCTCTCTACAGCGTCCTCTGCACCTTGGTCCGCGATTCCTCAGCCTCATCCCTCCTTTGATGGATCCAACCCGAAGGGAGCTAGAACTACTTGGCATACGTGTAATTTTCTTCCTCCGATCCTCCTGTCGTACCGTCAGTATTACGCTATTTGCAAGCTGTATTATTTGATGGCTCCCGGGAGACGTTTGTAAAGTCAGTCCTTCTCATGGAGTTTGAGAAGACCTGGGACTTCGCCGGGAAGGGATACAACATGGGTGACTTCAAAAATGTGCGTGGCATTCCTTCTCTTTGCATTAATTCTGACTAGCTCAGAAATTCTGGCTCATAATCAAAAATCACTACAACACCAATGACAACCCATCGCGCAAAGTCAAGATGAAGGCGACGACTCCTACAGCCAACAAACCGCGTGCCGTCAATGCCCTCAGCATCTTTCGCCGAACGCACGGCGTAGCAATCACCGAATCCGCCAATGCGAAACTTAGTGCGTCACAGGTGACTCGGTGAGAACCCAATACCGCACACGCATGGGTTAGCTGTCTACCACTCAACCGCTCGCGAGATGTACAAGAGCTGCGACGACGCTGTGAAAAAGAAGATGGAGGAAGCAGCACGGCTCGAGAATGAGCGCATCGCCATTGGACCCACGGAAACCGATATCATCAGGTACGATGATGTGTGCGAAATCCTGGATCGCATAATCACCTTTTGCAGGAACAGTTTCGTTGCCCTCATGAAGCAGCTCAAGTCGGTAATGGGTCATGCTTGGGGTGGACACGGTGACATGGTTTTTTTTGTGCGTGCTGGATTCAATAAGTCGACCGATCAGACAGTTACATTCTGGTGTGTTCCCTCCCACATGTCCCCGTTCTTGCTGATGACTTCGTTGCAGCCTCTCACTGGGGTCACACCAGTCAGTAGAACCATAGATCTCTCCACATGAAAACGAGGAAGTGGCCGACTTCAATTCTTTGGCCACACACATTCTTTCTGGTGAGATTCCTTTTGACGCAGAAGCGACTCGTAGCTTGATACGTGGGACAGCCAATGACGACACCGCGCCCGTACCTGTTCTAGAATTTCACGAAATCGGAGGTGTGCACGTGCAGGCCCGCTGACACTCCCTTGGAAGCTTCCTCCGCGATAAGGTAAATCAAGGCCCAATTTTGACCTCTATCCCGCTCCTCAAAATAAGGTAAATCAGCGGCAAAATGACGGATGCCGCTCCGCGCATAAGGTAAATCACTCTCCGTGCGAGAAATTTTTTGAATACAGTGTGAGGCAGCGTGGCCGTCCCGGGCAGCTAGCTCCGCCACAATGTGGCGAGATGGCGGAGGACATCAACACACGGCGATACGAACGCCAGCCAGTCCCACGAGTGCGCGTCGCCGTCGGCCTTGTAAATTCTCTGAAGAAAGGTCAGTGAGAATATTTTTGGAAGACGGCTCGACAACTGACTTTGATCCACAGATTCAAGTGCTCCTGGACCAGATCCACCTCCAAAAATGCGTTAGATTTTCCTGTGGGGCACAGCAGCCAGTTGTGAAGGATAGTACGCCTGTCGGGGCATGAGAACTCACCGCATATTCACGAGAATAATAAAAAAAACATACCGGAGTCCGTCTGACCACATGTTGACGATATTGTGTAGAATGTGAAGCATCTCGTGGGCATATTTCGAGCGGCCATTGCCTCGATAGGTGAACGCGAAGAGCTTGAGGATGAGCACGATGCGGCCCGAATCCCCGGCCTTGATGGCGTCGACTCGCGAGTCAAAAGCGCGTCTCGTACGAATAGGATCGCGTTCTCGAATACCATGTCGCCCTTCCTGACATGCGGCGGCTCCTCCTTTTGCTGCGGGGTTGTTGATTTCTTCTGTAGCTTGGCTTTGGCAGCAAGTTCAGCGTCGCGGCGCCGCTCCTCGGGTACACGAAGCTCCCGGAGCTCTTGGACGGTGTCGGCATTCGCAAACTCGTCGTAAATCTTCTCCGCGTGCCCCACCAGGTTTTCCCAGCTGCAGTCCTCGGTGTACTCTTCAAGTCACTTCTTCTTCGACACCAGAAGGAGGCAGTGGAGAATGTGCGCGTACAACGAGACCATGATCAAGCACTGCGTTGAGGCCCCCTGTAGACCGACTTGTATCTACCCTCAGTCTACCTCAGTCTACCCTCTGTCTACCCGGGCCTGGGTAGACATATGTCTACCCTGACATGTCGACATGTGTTGGTCTACCTCAGTGTACCCCTGTCTACCTCCGGCTACCCAAGGTGAACAGCCTTCGGCTACCTCCGGCTACCTCGGTCTCTGTTGGTACACTCACCCTGTCCAAACTTACATTGCTAATTTGGGCTCACCCTGGCCTTTCCTGTGTCTGGGTGCCTCTTTCTTACTTTGCCCTAGTTCTGGAACACCAGCAGATTTGATATCATGGCATTGCCCAACACGTGCACAGACACTGACAGCGGTGGCAATCAGATCAAAATATCACTCGATTTCCCTCTTC
Organism: Mycena olivaceomarginata; assembly: GCA_029378375.1. NCBI lineage: Eukaryota > Fungi > Basidiomycota > Agaricomycetes > Agaricales > Mycenaceae > Mycena > Mycena olivaceomarginata. The sequence continues at coordinate 288,379 of JARKIC010000182.1, read as the reverse complement.
AATAGTCATGGCAACTCGCTTACAGTTCACAGTTCACTGTAAACTTCTCGTCGACCTGGGTTGAAAGCTCTTTGGAAAAACCCGGCCTCTGTCTATCTTGGTCTACCTCGGCCTGGGTCCGTCTACCTCCATCTACAGGGTAGACGGTAGACTCAGGTTAAACAGGTGCGTGTACCCAACATCGATTTGGGTAGACAGACAGGTCAGTCTACCCTCTGTCTACCCGGGTAGACTGACCCTTGGTCTACGGGGGGTCTCAACGCAGTGAAGTCGCGGCATGTTCGGAAGGGGGGCAGGGAGGTAAGGGTGATAGGGAGGCGGTCAAGGACGGTGTTGTGGAAACCGAGACTGCCTGGGCTCCTGAATCCTGCGCTGGGCTTGCCGAAGTGGGTTTGAAGAACGCCATGGCAGTCTGCAATCTTCGCGTGGAAGAGGCCCGGCATGAGCACGATATGTTTCCATGACTGAGCCCCCTGCTCGTGTCCGAGTCGTACCTGGAGGATAGAGCGTTGACGAGCAATGGTGAGCTGATCACCAGCAAGAATTTTGACGTATTTGACGTAGTTGGGGTCATTCATGTCCAAACGAGCTCTTTGTTTATTGGCTCCATGACCTCGATGTTCCCCTTCGTCGAATTCTCGTCTATTTCCATGGCTGGAAGCGGGTGAATGAAGGACTGGTGAACTGTGATTTTATCGGTGCTGACAGGCTGGGCATTGTCGAGGTCTTCCTTGAATTGGGAAAAATCCTCGCCGCCATAACGAATGATGATGCGCAAGATCGTGTGGACCATGTTCTGGCGAAAGAACTCGGCCTCTTCCTCCGTGAACTCGAGGTTTTCCACGGTCAGCGGGGGCGCGTTCGCGATTCCCTTGTCGAGATCGGTTGTCAAGAGATCTTCAAGCTTCGCATTGTGCAACGCGACCTCGGTAGCGCAGGTCCCATTTTACTGCCCACATGTCAGTCTCTGTTTCCTTCCGATTTTGTGGGACCGTGAACTTACTCTTCCTCCCCAGAATTTGCTCCGCAACGCGGACCATCATATTAATGTTGTCGTACATCACCAGGAATAATCCGGTCGAGGCAAGCGCGTGCGCTGTGGCCCTGCATGCTTGCGAGAGCTGCCAGAGGGTCCCAGGAGCGCGGACCCTCTTCTTCTTGGCTTTCTTTGCCTCGCGGTTTTTTTTTGTTCTTCCTGGCGTGTCGGCCGGGTTCCACGCCATCAATGTCGTTCAGCGTGTCAGCCTGGGCTGATTCGTGAGTTATGAGTTGACTCTTTGCATTCATGAGCTTACGGTTGTCAATTCGGGCGTAGCCGACTTGAATTGTGTCCCCTGGCCGATGATACTCGAATAACCCATCGAAAATCCGATGCCGTGGAGGACACTAAAGTGCTGCCATTGGGCGCCAGTGGCCATCGGGTATGTACCGCATACAGCCTGCGTAAACGAGTTGTTCTGACTCCGACCGTTGAGCAGCGCGAGGGCGACCGAGCCCGATAACGTTGGGACAGTAAGAACTTCGCATTCCTAGTAGTTAAATTGAATACTCACCACCCTCGCGTCTCTTCAGGAACCCGTTCAATTGAGTCTTCACCTGGCGTTTGGTCGAGGAATATGCGTCAAATGCGGTCGGCGAGAGCGAGCGCAGGCTCGCGCTGATCCCGAGTAGACTGAACTTGAGGAAAAAGTCCTCGTTGACTGTCTTCTTCATCTTGCTGAGCATACCAGAGCTTGTGATGTGCCGTGCCTCTCGAGCTACAACCTTCCGCACAAGCTGATACGCCCAATCCCAAATGAAGGTGCGTGTAGTGTGCGCCCGAGTCGAGCTCCAATAATTGAGGAGCTGCTTCACCGTAGGCTTGTGCGCGAAGAAGCCACGCCATCGCCAATCATATCCGCTCTCGAACCGCGTCACGGGTTTGAAGACATACTCCATGAAGTCTGCAAGACTATATCCCCGCTGTTCAAGACCGCCCAGCATCTCGTCAAAATATATCTTCATCTTCTCCGCGTCGTCCTCTAGCTGCCGTGCTTTTGCCGCATCCTCAAGTGCCTTCTCGGCGGCCGCCATTTCTCTGAGGTTCCGCACAGTCTCCAGGTTGCCCTTTCCGTCAGGAACTTGCTCTCCGCACGCGGTGTATACATTGGACTCGACGAAAGCAATGAATTGCCAAGAATCATTGTAGGGGTCTGCGGTGCTGTTGATGGTGCGGCGGACAGCGACAACGAATCCATGGTGAGCACATTTCTCGTGATGGGGGTGTTCATTGCTGAAGGCACCTCCGAAAGCGGGGACGAATCGCGTTTGAATGGCTTTGTTGCGGAGAGGTCGTCCTCCGAGTCAGAATCTTCTTCGCCATCTGTGAGCTCCTCCTCAGGAACCGCCAGCAGGGCTGGGAGATATTCTTCGTCGTCTTCTTCCACCTCCAATCCGCAATATCATTCAAGGTGGGCATATCTTCCCCCTCGGGCTCGCTCATTGGATCTGACGGAGGTATTGGGGACGAATAGACCACATTTCGACGTCGGATAGTAGCTCGCAGCGCTACAAGGGGCGAAGAGCTCGCTGGCGCATCCGCCATGTTGTCGTTGGTAACAAGAGATAAAGGAAATTTTCACCGATTGTAATTTCAATTTCCTCTTTCGTTCCTCCATCATGTCGACGACCCCTTGTCCTAGTCCCTGGCGCCGCACCCCGTCACCTCCACTGTCACATCGGGCTAACATCAGTCACTGACCTGATAGATCAGTGGTTCGACGCCAGAGCTTCTCTGCTCGTCATGCCCTACGACCGGCGAAATTGGGTTCAGAAATATTGTCCGCTCTGCGCCGTATTTTAACCACAGCGTACTGCATGTAAAATTACAGCCATTTGCGGAACTTAGGCGCGGCCGTTTTTTTCGTTTTTGAGAGAAAACGCTGCGGGCTACTGGTGCACAGCTTCTTTCCACGTGAACTCATTTTTTGTCAAGTCCAGAATGTATACCCCAGGAATAATCTTGACTTTTTAGCAGGCGTGACAGCGGTCTCGATGTGGGGAATAGCGGTGTTCAGATTAACGCCACTGGTCATCCATTGGTCAAGTTCCGTGATGAAATAAACTGACAACGTACGAGGAAGAAGCGGGTTGACGTTGGGAACTGGAAGGGAACTGAACCGATGCGCCTCTAATGTCGGCCATTGTACCTGTGGCTATGCAAAACCCAGACTGAGCAGCGGAAGTAATATCTCCAAGCGACTTGAGCATTTGAGATGTAAATAAGCGGAACTCCCCTGTATCAACAGGCTTGAGAAGGTGGTCTCACCCATGAAACTTTTGTCGGCTTCCCTAGGGATTAATGATTCCCAAAGCACAACTGTTACGCTCTGCAGGTGTGTCTTTAAATGCTATAGCAGTAGTGGGAGCAGCAATAGTGGGGGGCAGTTGTGGGAGTAGCACCAGGGACAGGAGTAGCAACAGCAGCAGCAGTGAGCATCAACCACAGTAGCAGCCTGAATTACAGGTTCCAGCAAAGTGAACACGCCCTCTCGGTGCAGCTCCATTTGAGCATTAACTCGGAACATTGGCCAGTCTTCTGCAGCTGAGAGTTCAGTAGAAGCCAGAATAGCTGTGTTCGACATTCTGTGAGAAGTCTGAGGTGATAATGGCAGGCAGCAGGTGGGATGATTGATGCGAGGCAGTGCTCGCAATGTTTCTAGCTCTGATGAACGAGCATACGGGTCGCCATGTGGTGCTCCTTCACTGTATGGATTGAGAGTCTGATTCCAGCCAGTAGAATTGCCCGCAAAGTTGGTAGTTCATGAGGAAAGCCAAGACGAGCATTAGAGGAGAGGAAGAAAGAGGAGGGTGGGAGAGCCGCAGAGTCACCGCTGCCTCCATTCATGGCCCAGGGTCGACGGGAGAAGTCTCTAGAAATTAGTGGCATCATTTTCCGAGCTAAAATGATTGGATACAAATATAGACCGCATATGAGGCACTGAATGAAACAAGCCTCAATGAGGAGAGGAATGAGTATGAGTTTCGTCCATTGATTATATAGAGAGATGGAGGGGATGTTGACAGACGTGGACAGACTGGTCGACACAGTTAGGCAGAGTCTTGATGGGCCGACTGTGCCTAGCGGCATTTGGCATGATCAGCTGACCTAGACCCACCTGAACCCAGTTAGGCAGGCTGTGCCTGCAAGCCCTCAGAACACAGTGAGTATTTACGTACAACTGCAGAATGGGACATACATGGTGGATAAAAACCCTTTTGGCTTGGAAAGAAAAAAGCACAAACCAAAACAAAGTATGATAATATCAATTTTGCTGCTCAAGAGACTATATAGTATACAGTACCATGAAGGCACCAATGGTTGTGTAGTTGGTCTTCTTCGAAGATGTTCGGTGGTGATTGTACCCCAGGGCAGACATGATAAAATGCACCCTGCAAGTTCCCACTCCCCCTCTACCTTTTTTTTTCCCACTCTCACATGCCTCCTAGTGTTCACCATTTCCTCAACCTACAAAGTGCTCTTGTCACCGGCAAGTCATGGTGTTGTGAAAGTACATACACTAATATGCCATCTTCCCTAGCTTACCCCTTGTTTCATGGGCATTCAAAAAAGAACCAGAAGATCAAGGTGTACATAGAAAAGACCACAAAGGAGAGAATAAACACAAGCCAGATTGCTGATTGGATTTGTGAATATCTTTTCCAGAAATATCCATTCTCGTCTGATATGTCCCATGTAGATCACTTGCGCAAACTTGAAACTCAAGAAGAGGTAGCAAACTCAAATGGTTCGCATTCCCAAGGCATAAGTGGTAGTGAGTGAATGTCATCTTGAATACTAACTGTCAACCAACATTGTAGATCTTCCTGGCTTCACAATTTTCGCAACTGGTGCTTCTAACGATGACAACAACGGGATCATGTTGTTGAAGTATGGATTTGTTCCTTTCACACTATTGGCAGAATAGCTCAGTTGGTAAGAGCACTACTGGTGGCACAATCACCTAGAGGTCCCTGGTTCAATTCCGGGTTTTTTCGGTCACGGGTCACAACCCCTGCTGAAATGAATGAAATAGTACAGTACACAGTGATGGGATCAAAATCCTGCGAGTGCCGGTGGCCAGTGGCTGCACATTTCATGGGTTTTAGGAAGCCTCTTTGATCCCTCAGCTCATTCTCGTGATCAAGAGGTTCTTGCTTACTGAAACGACTGGTAGCTAGTCTGCAAGACGCGTCAGTCCCGCTTCAGCTCTGATGGACATCATTTGATCTGTCGTTGGTCGTGAAGCGTTTCTGAAACCTAACTTTCCCTCGAGGACACCGATGTCCACTGCACCATAGATCTATCTCATGTACTAGTCTAGTCAATTGGGCAGTATTTCAAATTATATTTCATCTAGTAAAGCTGATGCTTACAACCACAGTTGAACTAAATCTACTTTGGTGCCCATTGAACACTAATGAAAGTCCATTGAAACCCACTGGACATGAATGATATTCAAGTGAAATCCACTGTACATGGCTTGAAAATACCGTGGATTCTAGAAATACCAAGCTCGGTGTATAGTTCTGAAAGGCAAAATTTTACGGCTCTCATTAATCCGAGGAATGGACTACACTCCACTATAACTCTCTCATGCGGAGGTGTTGTTAATTGGAACTTGAGAAAAAGCTCCTGTAGAAATGTGTCAGTCATGTCAGTTGTCCCTTGAAGCTCAGGATGAACTTCCTGAAGTTCGAAAGGTGTTTGAAGATGCTTCTCTTTATGATTTAATGATGACATAACCAGAAGCCGGACAGCATGAGGGCAACTTCTCAACAGTATAAGGGAGGATATGGCCCCTGTCATTACTGACTCAGCGGGACCATTGAAACTCGACACATAGGTACATTCCATACACGGCTCATTGCGCCGCATGTGCAGCACATTTCTGCAAATCCGTACATTGTGCCGGGAATGTGCCGTGCCTGTGCGCAAACATGGCACATTCGGAATGGTTCACGGTACCGGCTTCCGGGATTTACTGCGCCGGCTTAGCATCTGCATGCCTCATAATTCTTTTTTGTGCGCAGGGTCGACAGACTCAGTGTCCAAGTGAGATACCAAGAGTTCAATCAATTAACAACCCTCTCTCTAGAAATAAAGAAAAAGCACAAGGCTTGTGTGCCTGAAGGTCTCAGCTGAAAATGAGTTCAGGTTCCACTACCTCCACTGAGGCTATACAATGATGCAACCGGTTGGAATAAAGCTATCAATCCTTCTACGTGATTCATTTAATAAGAAAAAAGATTCAATAAACAATACACCGCATGCAGCGGTGAATAAAAAGCCTAGGAATGTTGTGTGTGGTATTCAAATTGTGCAGAGACTCACAAGTCCTGCGTGTGATCATAAGGATGGCAAGGGATTGCAGTGCGTGTTGTGGAGGTCGGAGGTCGAAAATGTTAGAAAGTAGTTGTGCGCGGCTTGTTCGCTGCGAAGAGGAAATGTCTGAAGTGAAATGTTATGCTACTGAAAACTCACCGTGCACTTGCTGCCACTGGGCTCCATGAGACAGAATTATGTACAACATAGGAATATATCATCGAAATGGATGGAGAGTGGGGGCGCTTGAAAGCGCTGCAGGCATTGTCCTCTTAGTAATAATGCCATTGCAAGTGCGTGGACGCACTTTTGCCTATTCCGCCTACAAGTCCTTCTGACCTCCACAGCTTTTTGCGGTGCAATGTCGCCGATGCCTAGGGGCGGTTTGGTTAGTGAGTGGGCATTGATGGAGATGGCTGTAGCATGGAAGGAAGAAGTATTTGGTTCAATCCCAGTTACTGGGATATCCGAAGGCAGAGTCAACCGATCCACAGTATATTGCCAAATGGCAAGTGCCGCCTTTGGATCACAGCCGGTACTTTGATTTGAATGTGCCGAGCCTGATTCGAATGTGCCTGGTTCTGCAATGGACGTACGTGTCGAGTTTTTTATATCCCCAAACCATCCAACCAGGTGGAAAAGAAAACTGTCAGAACACCCGATGAGATCCAGGGAACCAGATTAGTGCACAGTGGTCAAAACACTGTAAAGGTTGACATTGAATAGCTTCTGTCGCCAGCTCATCTTACCACAGGAACGATCTCAGATGAGCCCAACAGTGGAGGTACTGTATTTTTTCCTTCAAATCGACAGTCACGCATCACGCACCCCTGTCGATCACGAAATTTGCTCGTGGTCACGCATCACGCGGGCCTCTGTCGAACCTCCTGGGTGTCACACCAAGCCCAAAATTGCCTGAAAGACACAAAAAGAGAGAATTTCCGTGAGAAATGTCAAAAGTTGGGTGGCGTTGCAACCAAAATTTGGCCGGTGTCGAATTGTCGAATAGGTAAATCCAGTCACGCATCACACCCCCTGTCGATTTGAAGGGAAAAATACAGTACGTTGACCCACCTTCATTCTCGGTTTGCATTAGCTCATTCCCCATTAGCTTCTCTATCAGGCCCCTGAGAAATGGACAGAGGAATAGATTTCCAAAATCTCGTCCAGCGGGTAGGTGTCGAGGACCGCAGTGCGCTGGCTCCAAATGCGGTTAAATATCTGCTCGTCCAGGATGTCACTTTCATCCAGGTTCCAGCGGCTGCCGTTGAATAGCTCGCAGTACAGCATAATGCGATACATTGAGCGGCGGAAGCGGTGGGATTTCTCCCAATTCAAGACGCTCGTCTGTGAATTCCGGTCTTAAACCTAAGTACGGTCAGTTCACATCCAAGGCCCCAGAATGGGACGCACATTGAACTATATAGATTCTCAAGTGCCTCAACCAACTCAGAGTCGACCTGGAGGAGGATTTTTTCTTTTGCAGTTATCAAACTGCCAGTATCATGTTCTTCAGGGCAATTGGTGGCAAGGATGATAGGGTCTATAGCGGTGCTGGCCTAATCGTTTGGATACGGATACCGTAAGAGCCGCAAGGCCTGGGGTAGCGCAGGTCCAACAATATTATATGCTATGGCATATGTTATGGACTGGGTCAAAACAAAGATTAGTGGCTTGACCCAAGCAAACAGCCACCTGCCTTGGGGTGCGCACTGAAGACACGGTGAAATGTGTGGCAGACAAGAGTAGCTGAATGAAGACTGCCAAAGGTGGAGCAAAAGGTCATGATATGGGCCACAATATCATCATCCAGAGGAAATGCACTGAGAGCACACATGGGGGGCGCTGAGAGGAGGACCAGCACGTCATGATGGTGGGAGAGAATCATGAACAGTAGATTGGCGCAGATCTGCTACAAAACATAGACAGGGATCTGCCAGTGATGGTTCCTTTGGCCATCCATTCCAATGTCATTGAGCATGGGACCATTTCCCAACAGGTTTAAACAAGCGCCCAGGCATGCTCTGATTCCAGAAAGGACACATCACCAAGATCATTGGTAACAAGCTTTACGGGCCGGGCGACAGCTTGTTGGGGGCTCTTCATTTGAGTAAATTTAAGAACATATCTATATTCATATGTACATAAAGTTTAATCGGACCCGTATCTTCGCCACAGAGAGGGCTGCACACACGGTGGATAAAGAGCTCGCTCGCACACGGCGGATTCCGAGTTTGCCCGCGGACGGGAGAGACCGTGAGAAACGCCTCGTGACTTTTCACATGGCTTATCAGAAAAGCTGTGCTCTTTGTCTCTTTATAAAATTAAGCCCGTCTGAAGCTTTTAAAGTCCGGTTTTGGTTCATCTACCCCAGAGCTTTGGAACTCACTCATGCTTGACAGATCACGCAGCTTGGTCGGTCTGCGCATTCAAATCTGGCGGTGTCTCTCTTAATTCCGCTCTTGACGAATATCAAGGTCTCTTTGATTCAAAATTCACACAAGTCATACTACTCAGGCAGGAAGGGGCTGTGAGGCCACGAAGCGGCCGAGCGGCCACTTGTCATGTATAGGATTCTTTCTCCCCACAGGCATCAAACTCGCTCCGTGACTCGTACGCTGGCTTCCTGTAACCACTATGGCCAATTTTCGGTTCTGGCCGCTGGGGACCCATGGGACCCAAATACGTCAGGGGTGCTGAAACGTAGTTAGTCTCTCATAGACAGATGCTACAACAATAATGCTTGTACCTTGCATGTTGTAGTCTGTTGATAACCTCGATCGCGCGATCGCTGGCCAGCTTATTACAAATCACAAATTTATTTCGGAGGCCGATATGCATTCCAGAACATGTTCGTTCACAAATTTGAAGTATTTCCATACAACTCGGGCGAAGGAACACACTGTGTGCAGTAAGTGAATACCTCGAGGGCTTGCGATTTTTTACAGCACTTTGCGGAACATAAGGCGCGGCTCATTTTTTTCTATTTTCGACAGTTTTGACTAGAACAACCGCCACAGGCTGAGTTTTGGTCGGATTTCCTTGGGAGTAGGCGCGTTCAAATCGCATTGAAAATCTGCAGAGGATGAAATACCGGTTTTTTCGATATAACTACGTAATAAAATTTCTTCAGAAAAATCATGGTTTTAACTAGGACAGCTGTAGCACAATGAATAATGCTCCGATTGACCTAGTTTTTGGATATGTCATGTATCTAAACTCTCTCTAGGGGACCACGAGGTCTATAGATATGGGTATACTCCAGTTCCAATCCAGGGCTCTGCTTCTCATGGGGCATGAATATTGCCCTCAATAAACTGAGCGCAAAATCACGTTGGGTCAGGATATTGCTTATAGTAGTGCGCCATCCTCTTGTAACATTCCAGATACATAACATATTCAAGAATTAGCTCTATCGGACCATTATTCATTGTGCTACAGCTGTCCTAGTCAAAACCATGATATTTCTGAAGAAATTCTATTACATTGTTACATTAAAAAAGCCGGTGTTTCATCCTCTGTGGATTTTCAATGCAATTTGAACGTGCCTACTCCCAAGGAAATCCGACCAAAACTCAGCCTGTAGCGGCTGTTCTAGTCAAAACTGTCGAAAATAGAAAAAAACGAGCCGCGCCTTATGTTCCGCAAAGTGCTGTAATGATATTTTGCTCCCTGATGTGATGATACGCTGTCGCCACCGAGGACGACACAGGGCAACATTGTCAATTCAATTCAGAAACACGGGCTTGTAACACTCAGTGTAGTCTCCTCGTCTTTATAAATCCCTTGCAACCAAAGGGTTTCTCACAACTTGAATTTCTTGTCTACCGGAACCAATTTTTCTGTGACATGTTAGTATGAGTTGTTGAAATGACCTAAAATTAATCCATTATGCCAATGCCGCCTCCTAAAACGAGGGTCAGCGAGTCTCTGCCATAATATCATCCCAAGATATCCATGTGCTGTCTCCAAGCCATTTCGGCAGCGGAAAAACGGAGTGAACACAGAGCATATTGAATTTCCAAACTCTTTCTGAGCCATCTTTGAGTAGGAATACTCAAAGACTGGTGCCATACATGATTTGGAGGCGGCTCAGGTGTAGGCGATGAAATCTTGAGTTGACAGACACACAAGCCCGACTGTGTGATATAGTTGAACACAAGCCCGTTTGTCTGATGCCATCAGACAAACGGGCTTGGGCTTGATCTTGGCTGCGACAATGTTCATGTGGGAATGAGCTTCAGAAGTATAAATTATCATTCAAACTTGATGCTTCAGTTGATTCAAATACATATGATACAGAATTCCGTTGCATAGGCTTGAAAATCCCGCTGATATCGACCTACAAGTTGAACGCACGTTTGTCTGATGGCATCAGACAAACGGACTTGTGGATAAATCAGCGTCGTCAAATTCAAGTCCTCGTACATGGTCGTATTGTGCGTGGCGTCGATACACACCATGCCTCCACCATACTTTTCAAACATTCGGCGCTGCCACTTCGTTTGTATCATCAACAGAACTTGGGGGGAGGCCGATGCTTCGCACGGCATAACTCGTACTTTGAGATAGATTTTTTTATGAGCAAACCATCTGTCGTATAGTGGAATACAATCGGGATTGGTTTTTGAAATAGAGTTGGTAGTCGGCCGAATGCATGACAGGGTTGCACCTGAGCATACACCACAGCAAAACTGAGATCATACTAATTGGCAAGGTTCAATTTTCGATTTGACATATAGTAGGCCTTTGCCGATGGGCTTGCTTATGCTTATGCTCTTTCAGCTATACAAGGAAATATCTAATAATAAAAGGTGAAGTCAGGGGGGAAACTATGATAAAAGAGTAACGCTGCAGGGCCGGGGTGGAATATACTAACTGGGGGGTGAGGAAATATGGGAGTGTTTTATAATTTGAGTATTATAACTACATACGAAAAAAGGAAAAGAGAAAATTCAGCTAAAGCGACGCGTTTGAGAGACGAACCTGATGAGCGGCGTGAGGAGTCTGGGATCATTAAGCAGGATGCGGACGTCGACGGCTCCCAGATGTATGAGGCGAGCTGGAGCGGCGGACGCAGGTGCTCCCAGGCTGAGCAATGGAGAAGATAGTGTGCCCGAGTCTCCTTAGCAGCGCCACACGCGTCGCAGATAGGCGAAGGCGCGAGGCGACATTGAAAGCAGTGAGCATTGAGCAACGAGAAGTTGGTGCGGAGTTTTGCGAGGATGGAGCGATGGTGGCGAGTCGTCAATTTCGCGAAGGCCCCGAGCCAGTATAGGGCGGCAATGGGCTTGTGGAATAATGAGCGAAGGATGGAGAAAGCTTAGACTCAATCCACTCAGCGCAAGCACTTGTGCTGTTTCACCCCTTTCCTTATCAGGGGAAGGGTAGGGGACTTTCGGGTGATGAATGTCTCAAGCGGAAGAAGAGAAATGGATCCAACCCATTCATTGCACTCCTGGCCCTCCCCTTGAACTCAGACACCTAAGAAAGAAGTGCCAGTAACTTTTTCCTGAGTAATGTAGATGCAATTCTAACGTGACAAAAGTCTTGCACACCTTGACATGATGGGGGAACGCAGAATCCGTAACTTCTTGTGGGCGAAAAGACACCCCACCGTGGCAACCACAGCATGCTGGCTCCCATTTCATAGATGAAGCGTTCCAATCTGACCCCATTGAACGACGAGAAGTTTACATAGGACAATTAGTTGGTTTACTATTTCTCTTGTGATGCAGCAATGACCAGGAAACAAATATTTGAGATAATCTTGATTGCGATCTTGCAGGGTCAACCTATTCTATATAGCTGTCCGGCCCATGTTAATCCCCTAACTCCCGACTTATCCGGTCCCCGAAACCTCCGGCCTTACAGCGGGACTGGATTCGAGGTCTATACTGCAACACTCCCCCTGACCTCGCTATCCAGTTCCGCTGCTCAAACCAATCATTTGACGACACCGCATCGTCGTATCACGCGGGAGGATTTTTGTGAGGAGGTCCGCTGGATTCCCACCAGATTGGCAGCAGTGGATTGTTATGTCTTTGTTGTCGATCAGGGTCGCAGAGGTAATGATATTTTAATGCAATATGCTTCGCTTTATCGTGCATGGCTGGATTTTCTGCAACGGATATCGCAGCCTGATTGTCGCAATGCATAGGGGATGGATGAGATAGGGGTTTCCCCATTAGCTCGCCAAGCTGGTTTCGGATGAACATCAGGTCTCTTCCGGTATGACTGCCCGCAATGTACTCTGCCTCCATGGTGGATTGAGCAGTAACACTTTGCAGGCGACTGATCCAGGATACAGCCCCGCCAGCCAGAAGAACCAGTGTGCCCGATGTAGATCGCATCTTGTCCTTATCCCCGGCCCAGTCTGCTTCGGTGTAACAAACCAACGTTTGGGAAATTGGCATCCCCAGCCGACCGCTCGCGCCGAAGTGTCGAACCTAAATTTTGGGCCACTCTGGTTACCACTGTTGAGCACCACTCCTCGCCGAGCCCGGAACTACCCAATTCGGCCCGATCACTCCGCGCCAAATACAACCATATGGGTCACTTCTTGATGTTCAAACGACACTTCTCACGTTCTCCTTCGTTCCCTTGCATCTCCGAGCTATCTACGACATCTCCATGTGCCTTAGCATTGTTCCTGCCTTGAGTTTTATTGTCCCTTTCATTTTCATTTACACGGCCTTATTGTCTCGGATTCCGCCGCCATCGCATGTACAGCCTCCAGGTACTCCTGTGTTCATTTCCCCCTTTTCTGCCTTATTGCACTCATATATATTACACTTTCCTGTATTCCTTTTGAAATGCTATTCTACCGCTTTTGCCCCAGATCTCGTATGCCACCTTAGTCCCTCGTCGCCCCCCTCGATGCTCGCTTTCGTCTCGTCCCTCGTCGTTCATACGCTTATATTGCTCATCTCCTTTGTCATCTCCATCCCCGCACATCGTCTCACCAATGCCTCGTTCCCTGCCTTCGCCACCGTGTCCTGCCAGCCGAGCACTGAGCATGGATTGACCAGCTCGCACATTTATCGTATTGCGGCTGTTCTCGGAGTTGCCAGCTTGATTTATTCAGCTCGCGCTCTCAGACGGGCCGTATGCGTGTCACCACCATGGAAAATCAGCAATTATATTGATTTTGCCATCGGCAAGTCAACTACACAAGCAGACTTGAATACTTTGCTTTTGTTAGTTGCTCAAAAATTTTAGTTCCGGGACCGGTATAAAATATACCAAATACATGGAATTCTGGGAGACTTTGTTGTTCAACACAGTTTCGACAATTGACAAACTTTTCCAACATAGGAGCATCCGAGACAATAACTGTGATCCAGTGTTGACAAACATGTTTGTGGGAAACCTGCATATTTAGGCAGGTGGCACAAATGTCACACCAGTGCTGCCTGCTCTGGCACTATGGTACTAGCAATATGCTAGAAATTACCGGGTGTGATCAACGCGAACATTTCTGGAGATGCCGCCAGCTATCAACATGCCTCTGGACGGATCGCAAAAGGACAGGTTACATCAAAGTGGGGTGCTCAACCAGAGCAGAGCTCAATGGCATCGCAGGCAAGTACAGTCTTGTTATTAATGGAGGACACCTAATTGTCTAGATTTATTTATTTTTCGAAATCTGAAACAGCGCGCTGCCAGGGCCGGGACCCGTAGACTAAAGATTGAGAAAAAAAAGAGGTCTAAACAGGTGCCGCTATTGATGCATGGTATGTGTTCAACGTGTCTCGGTTGGTGATATTCAACCAGTCACCCAGCGTGGGAGATTTTTTGAACGAAGCCATGAAACGGAGCTCGGGATAGCCACCAATGATCGGCCCTCAAATCTTTATTTATTTCGAACAAATCATAAATGGGCCAAAATCGGGTGGGCGGATGGGGATACGTGGACTTAGAAACGAACATCAATCGACCTCCTAACACAAGTATGTGCTCTGTTGATGTTGCCTGCGCCGCTCAATCTCTGAATCGGAAGTCCTTTTCGTTTCTTTTTTCAAAGGACTTGCTTTAAACGCCATTGCCTAATCGTTCGACAGGTTGTTTCCGACCATGGTGAGTACCGGTCAATTTTAGCGTTCAAGTCTCTTATCCCTTCAACTTGGTTCTCTGTATACACCTGCAGGCCTGCGTTGTATCGGAGAACTCTGTGTGGAGTTAACGGAGTGGTGAGTGCTTTACAGCCGTTTGCGGAACTTAGGGCGCGGCCGTTTTTTTTCTCATTTTGACAATTTCCACCAAGTCGGCTACCCTAAGCTCAATTTTGATCGGATTGTCTCGAGAGTAGGTGCGTTGGAATTGTATTGAAAATCGTTAGTCAACGCAATACCGGTATTTTTGATGCCATCAGAAAATGAAATTTCTGCTGAAAGGTCTCAACTTTCAGCAGGTCACCTGTAGCACTTGAAGTACTAATCGGACTGACCTAGTTTTTGGATATATTATACCTATACATATATTCTGGTCAACATGACCTTTGGATGGACAAAATTCGAAGTCACTGAAATTCATTGTGCACTTTATTGAAACGGTCATCCTCCGCCTTCAGAAACTAGAGCACTCAAAGTGAGTTTGGGTATGGCAACATGTAAAAACGCAATGGTTGACTAGAATGTCCTTATACACTTAACACATCCAAAAACTTGGTCAATCTGATCCGAATTTCAAGTGCTACAGGTGACTTGCTGAAAGTTGAGATCTTTCGGCAGAAATTTCATTTTCTGATGGCATCAAAAATACCGGTATCGTGTTGACTAACGATTTTCAATACGATTCTAACGCACCTACTATCGAGACAATCCGATCAAAATTGAGCTTAGGGCAGCCGACTTGGTGGAAATTGCCAAAACGAGGAGAAAAACAGCCGCGCCCTAAGTTCCGCAAATGGCTGTAATTTATCTAATTTACGTCCTGTATCGTAGTGTACGCCAATATAATACCATTTGAGCACTAGTGACCTGACCCCCGAAAATTAGTACCCCAAAGTACCCGTGACTGAGGTAGAGTTGGATCCAACTCCACTGCACCGGCCCCGCGCGCTCTCGACTCAGATGCAAGATACTGTGCACCCGAACTGGTGTGTGCGCGGGATCATATATCTTGTCGCATTTTTGCACACAAGCCACCATGTGACCTTCCGTGCCTGTGCTCTCATTCTCTCATGCCTGAACTTGGTGTTGGGCGCTTTGCCTGTCAAACTCCTGGGAAATTCTCGCATGCCTCTCACGCTGAAGACACTTTTTGCACAACTCGGGGCCCGGGACCGGTTCACGGTCCATCCAGTCTGCTACAACTGCAATAAGGTTTTCCTTCCTGGGACCGATTCTGATACGGTTTGCCCCACCTGCGAGCTGGAGCTATTCAGACCTCCCACGCGTCGCCTTTTTGACGCACTGGATGATGTACGCCCCATCCAATCTGACTCTGCCGATAGCGACAACCCCGATGACGATCCACCTGCTAGGGTCAAACCAGAGCCCCATATGGTCGCTCCGATCCAATTGCTATCTGTTGCACTTCAGGAATTCTTCGCTCAGCCTGGAATGGTTTCTGCGGTTAATGCGTGGAAAACTCGTACCGGCAGGGTGGAAGGGGAGCTCAAATCCATGCAGGATGCAGAGGTGTGGAGAACATTACGCGGGCATGATGGAAATTTGTTCTTCTTTGGCCCGAGTGCCGAGGAAGAACTACGACTTGGTGTGACTTTCTCCCTCGACTGGTAAAATACCGATTGATTCATCTACTCGTGTCTAATGCAACCCCTTAGGTTTGGACGTAAAACCAGTAGCTATGGGCCTTCTCATTCGTCCGGTGTCATGTCATTCTGTGTCCAAAATCTGGATATGTTTCAGATGTGAGCCTGCTGCTACACACAAGTTAGATTGTTTTATACATATCTGGACCAAAGGAGTTACCCGTGTAGGTTAAACTCTAACGGGATTGGTGGGTGTTTGATCTGACGTCTTTATGGGTTTTATTTTATGCCCACTCCATCGAACTATGTTGGATTCCAGTGGACTCCACTCCGGAGCCAAATGCCATTGGATTCCATTGGATTCCACTGGAAGTTGGATTGGCAACCAGTTATTGCCGATGCCGAACGATGCCGGTCACTACCGTTTCCACCGCCGCGTGTATTACTGCACCAAGCGACCTCTCGCTTCCAATAAGCGAGTCCTGATGGAGACCAGCTGCGAACTATTACGTGGACAATGTCACCTCCGCCACGTTGGATGAGGTTAGATGCCTGAATCTGGGCACATAGATGTGCCTTGATGTGCCTGATGTGCAATGCAGCTGTATTGAAGCACTGGAAACATTGTGAAGGGTCGGACCCTCACGTTTGCTTGGTAAACAGACACTATAACAAAATACCTGGTGCTTGTTCAAACCTTGAATGCTGGCTTGATTTGGTCACGTGTGTATTTATCAGCTTATGGCATGTTTGGGCAGCTTTGTTTGTATTTCCCCCCCCCCTCCCATCATTGATTTGCTTTCCTTTGCTGCTCCCATTGAAAGGCATCAATAACGGTGGCAACAAGATAAGACCACCAGCAGCAATGGATACATCAGAGTCCATGTCCCAAAACTCTGGAAATCAGCTAAACAACTGGCCGTTGCTTGCAGGTCTTGGTATGTCTGAAACTGTATCCCATCTATAAGACTTTCATATTTCTACACAGTGCTCCTCCTCTATGACTATCTGCTCACTCTTCCCACTGAAATACGCATCGTGTGGCCACGGCCGCGGCCTTGGCTCCTGCTCATCCGCTACCTGGCCCTTGGTACAAATCTCAGCATGGTGGTGCTGACCTTTGGAATCTTCGGACTTCAGGTGTGTGACAGGCAATCATGACATTACCACCAGTCGTTGATTTCAGTGGAATAGATGGATATGTACGTCCCTCAGCAAAAGAAATTGTCTGGGACTTAGAGGGCGGAATAGCTGTAAAGCGCTAGGTCTGATGCAGAAAATCTGTCTCCTGGTTCAGGACATAATCACATACGGTTCACTGCTTCGCATATACTCAGTTCATGCAGCTGATTACACTCTTGCATTTTGCTCCCTAGCAATTCTCACTCTGCGTGTCTATGCCCTGTTCAACCGCAAAAGAGTCATCCTCTGGCTGCTCAGTCTTGCAGGCTTGGGATCCCTAGCCGTAGGAATAGTGGGTGCTCTTACGGTTCATTTTGGATTGTATTTAATTGCATGTGCAGTGGCTCGGAAGCGCAGCCGACACCACGGCCCCGCTCCCCGGAAGTTTGTGCATGCTTTCTCACGTCTCGTGAGTCTTCCTCTCAATTCTCATGGAATCTATCTGGACAATGGCATTATCCATCATTTTTTCTCATCTCATCCAATTCACGCATCCGTTGTTGATTCTCTGGACAGAGTAATCCGTGGGTTTTTCCGTGGATTTGGCGCTACAACCTGATTACCAGTGAAAATATGCACAGGCATCGCAGGTGCGTGGGAGGCAGAGTGAGTCACAACATGGAATATCAGATCAGCAGGTTGACCCACCACAGGGTCTTCCGAGACCTGCTTATTTTTGCATTCACACTTCTGCATGGTATATTGCATTGGCGGCGTGACAACTATCGCTCCCCGCTTGTGAAATGTTTTGTCCTAGATGGTGCGTCACTGCTCTAGAAGTCCTGTGTGTGTGTCTCAACGTCTACTTCCATTAAATTGATGGTTAGGTTTTGTCTATTTTTGGTGGGGTTATTCAAGTTGAAGTGGATCCTGTGGACTCATAAATGAAAAAAAAACATGATAGTCTCATAGCAGCGGTGGACGTGGCCAATATTCTGAATTACTATGTGCGTCAGTAGCTCACTTATATATTGTCCATCTAATAGGATCATTCACTCATCAGTTCGGCGATGTACGTACTGTGATAGTCGAAGACTAAATGGCTAACCTGTAGAAAGCCCTTCTTAGCCGGCAGTCTTGCATGGTTGGCGAGCGCGTGAGTCCTGTATTCATGCTATCTATTTACCTCATTCAGACCGCCGTGTTCTCCAGTCTCTCCGCCGTCCTTACCGCTCGTCTGATACTAAACATGCGTGAGGTCACGGACACCGACAGCATGGCAGTCGGTGATGTTTCTAGCGTGGAAGCTAGTACCGTGGAGTGGAATGATATAGATGGCATCCCGATGGAGGATACAAGGGGCCATGTACGGAATCGAGCCTCGAGGGGGTATGGTAATTACTTTGAATGATTGAAATTGCATGCAATTGCCCAGCTGCCGATCATTTGAACTCCAGTGGCCGACTGTAAATGAATCTCGAGGTTAGAGGGAGCTTTCTCTCCTCTTTGATTCCTACAGGAGGCAAGCAGGCATAACCGATCGCAGACAGACCTCCTTGATAAGGCCCCCGCATTTGGAAAGCTGTGCTGATGGACTGCTTTTGTGAAGTTTTTGGTTAAGCATTATCACAAAACCACTGCTGGTGCATTATTGCAATTTGTACTCTGCAGCTCTGAGGGTGGCCCAAATTGGAGCAAGACAATAAGAATCTTTATCTTTGTCAGGTTGCAGTCAAGTTCAGAAATTTATCCCCAGCCCATCCCTCAACGTAAGGGCGGAATTGATGAAGCTGCAAGTAAATTCAAGTCACTGGCGCCGGTTTAGCGCTTGAATTAGCACCTCGGAAACTTTAATGGTGAGCGAAAAGCGCAGTTTGGCATTGTGTACACTTTTATAGGCGCGCGTGCGCTTAAAGTTCATCATGCGGCCAAAAGCCCCGAGCAAGCGCCGTTTATTGAGCGCTTCCAAAGCCTCGGGCCTGATCTCCCAAAAGCGGAGTTTCAATGCTTCAGACAGACACCCTTAATTTTATCAAGAGGGAGATTTATCAAAGACCAGTACTTGCTTATGACTTCGTCTTCGAGTCTATTTCGAATCTGAGTATTGAAGTTTGGCGAGCTTTTCTGTATGGACCGCGGCAGAGAGCTGTTTTTCCTCCTCCGACACTTCCGGGTCTCCGAGGATTGTTTCGAATTGTAGCTCAACCTGTTTTATTTCCCTCGTTGCGTTTGGGATTATCATTTTGGCCTTCGCCCAACTAAATTGAGGGAGAGGGATGTCTGTTCGGCCCTTCGGATGCTCTCCTCGGGTCGTGCCAAGAATGCATCAGACCTGCAGACGAAGTTTTTCCCCAACGTGCACCTCGTTGAACGGTCTGAAATAATTATCGCTGCATTATAATGTATTTCGGCCAGGTTCAGCAGGGATAATGGGGCATTTGACATATTAAAGGTTTGAATAGACACCCTGACTTTGGTTGTAGTGGTCCGATTTGGCTAGAATTTTGATATAATGGCCTTCAATATATTTTGGAGGGCGTGACCAGTGGAATAGCCAATGAGATCACCATTGCCCATGCAGCGTCCAGCTTATTTGGGAGCTAGAGGTGTTTTAATCGATTTTTCCCGATGTGACAGATTAGGTGACCTCGCATCCGAGTTTTTCGGGGTTAATTTTTCTAAAACTTTCCGACGGCCTTGATTCGATCCTCGTTCGATTCAGCCTCTAAAAAAATTCTGGAATTTTTCCGACGGTCAGAATACTCCAAGCGGTGTTTCAACCGTTTTTTCCCGATGCGTCTGATTACGTGACCTCGCATCAGACTTTTTCTGGGTTAATTTTTCCAGAGCGTTTGCGAGGGCGTTGGTTCGCTCCTCGTCGTTGAATTCAACCCCTCAAAAAAATTGTGGAATCTGTTCGACGGCCAGAATACTCGGAGCGTTGTTTCAACAAATTTTTCCCACGGTGGCAGATTGCTTGTCCTGCCATCCGAGTTCTTCTCGGCTAATTCTTCTAAAACTTGGCGAGGGCCTTGTTTCGATCCTCTCTGTTGAATTCAACCTCTCAAAAAAATTGTGGAATCTGTCCGACGGCGGGATACTCTCAGCAATGTCTCAACCGATTTTTCCCACGGCGGGATCCACATATGTCCGACCGATTCTGTCGATCCGACGTCGGCATGGCATGTTTCCCAGGATCTGCATCGGATCTGCATGGATCCACACGTGTCTCGCAGGCTGTGCAGACGACCCTCCGGAACGCAGTGTCTTCATGGATTTATAGGGTCTTGTGCTAATCTAGAGCTGACATGCACCTTTTTGGGGTCTGCCTTGCTCGAAAACACATGTGTTTCGATGTTTATGAGGTCTGGAGCAAAAGTGTAATTCCCTAAAAAGGGAAAAAAAAAACTCTGCGAGCTTTTGTCTGTATAGCGCGCCTAAATGATGGCAAAAATTCCGGGGCCTCCCGCTGCAAAATCCGATTAAGTACAGGTCACACCCAAAAGACGAACAAGGTCAGCGAACCATTATCCCTGCAACGAATTGTCGTTGCAAACCCATCAGGGTTGGTACAGCGGCGTGAGAGCCGTCGGGCTCTTCAGTGCTTCACTATTGAACAATTTAATTTGCATTTTGAACCCCATGCCACTGAATGGCATTTTGAATCACATGCTCCGTACTGCCATTTTGAGCCCAGTGCTTCACTATTGAACGGTTTAATTCACATTTTGAACCCCATGCCACCGAATGGCATTTTGAATCACATGCTCCGTACTGCCATTTTGAGCCCAAGTATCACGACGCATCACTATGGACACGCTCTCCCCGCACTAGTTTCTCGGCCCTCAAGGCAACCGGGCTCCGGCCAAGAGATATATAGCAGGGGTTTCCGCCCCACGGCTGTTATCTCAAGATGCCGAAAGTCAACAGGGCCTTACTTCCAAACAAGGTGAGATAATATGTCTGGAGAAGGTCGAAGTCTCACTCCCCTTTCAGGCCTGCCTAAGCTGCAAGAGGAGGAAGACTCGATGTGATCCCCATTTACCGTGTCTCCAGTGCAGGCCGGTGGCTCATTAAATAGGGAGTTTGTGCAAAAGCCGCATGGGCCGCATGCAGCTTTTGTGCATTGTGCAAAGCCGCATGATAAATCAAGGGTTTTATGAGTGTATCTATATTCATTTTGATGAAATACTACTGAATTAGGTGCTATACCGTATATTGAACCACTTACCAACCATGATGCAGTGATGTTCCATAAGGCCTTAATAGCAGGTTTGAATAGTTCTAAGGGTTAGTAAGGCCTAAGCCTTACCACTAAGGCCTCTGTTTAAGGCCTTAAGGCTAAATTTCCCACGCATTTGCGCGCAGTGGTACAGTCCACTTACTTCGAAATTGGTACTCAGGGGAAGGTAAACAGATTGAATTGTACTAGCGATTGACATGGTGCTGGACAGGCTTTGCAGTAGGTCTTCCAGTGGCTGCTATTCTATGGCACTGAGCTTTTTTCAAAGTAATTCTGGCCCAGCGGATTAGAAGTCCACACGCCGTCGCTGGCCATACTCACGGGAGTGGAGACGTGGCAAATTGTCAGATTTTTCAACCAGCGATTGATCCATGCACCATGATCAGTAGCTTCTCAAGCTGTCATTAGCGCACAGGTTTTCGGCCCGCGCATTGCTCTAAGGCCTCTAAGGGTACCCAAAATCCCCCAAAACTCCTAAGGCTTACTCTAAGGCCTCTCTAAGACTTAGAGCGGCTAAGGCCTTAGCCCTTAGGGACAACACTGCCATGATGTGCATCATTTTGACGTCATTATCTGGCTTCTCTGCAGCCGCTGTGCGGCTATGGCCGTGATGCTGCCAAAAGAAGTGCTACATCTCAAACGCACGTGATGCGCATGGGCCTTCGATAACCGTGACCGCTAAGTAAGCGCTTTTGATTCTTGAAATTGAATTCACTCTAACTTTGCTCTAACTCAGACGAATTCCAACATCGCCGCTCATCTTTCCTTATTATTATCTATCCAACTCGTCCCTCGTGATCCATCCTGCAAATTACTTGAGAATCTACACCACTTTCAAGTTTTGACCCGGCGACGGCGGAGCTGAGACTCGGAGGATGACGAGGACAAAGTCTAGAAGAGCCTGAGAGGGTTGAGCAACTTGATGTCTAGGCCAGTTAGTAGCTGCCTAGATCTCAGTGAATGTTGATTACTATTCACCTCCCTCGTTCTCACTCAAAAACCCGTTTTGGGTCGAAAATGATTGATCATCACCTTTGTCACAAATGTCACTAACTCTCCGCTCTCCAAGCTCTTCCAACGATGTCAACATAATCTGGCTTGAACAGAATGGCTCCCAGACCCCAGGGCACTCATTCGGGTCACTTTCCTGCCGAAAACACACCCTCAAACCGGGTTTATCGAAAGTGATCCACTTTGGCGGCTTTCCTCTTTTCCTGCACAATGATGCCGGAAGGGTGTGTCTAAGGCTCCAACCGTTTCCGTTTATAAATGTTTTCAAATGGTTTTAACTGTTTTTATTCCATTTAGTTTGCCCGGAGGTGCAAACAATTTACAAACGATTTATAAACGGTTCAAACGGTTGTCAATCCCACCCACTCTTCTGTCAATTTATGGTCAGTTTTCAGCCTCATATACCATTTGAATATTGGTTTAAGGATCATTCGAGGCACATTGAACAGCTACTTGCTGTGAAACATTGATTCGGATGGAATCCGAGCGCCTCCACCTTTGGTCAGTGTCTGTGGCCACACGGAGAGTAGTGTTGAAACGGTGCACCAGGGTGCAGCCGTGAAATCAAAAGATCTAAAACTAGAGAGCACAGCAAAAGAATCACTAACACAACCCAATCTCAAATCCAAATCAATACACAACTCCACTCAAATACTATCATGTGTGTGTTCGGGGGAAGTAGGGTACGTATCACCCTTCAAGATGTTCTTCACTTCAAAGACGTTGCGGACAGAGAGCTAATCCAGCTCAGCAGACCAGATGCAACTCTCCACAGTAAGGAGTAATTCAACAAGTTCAAGCTCAATGTGTTACGGTACAGTGTATTCTCTTTCTGTGAAAGCACAAAATCTCGAGTTTTGTCTGTACTGCAGGCAGCAGACGGTGGAGAAGGCTTTCGAGAAAGGGAAACGGCACCAGCAGCGTCAACCCCCGGCCAAGGAAGTATCAGCAAGGATGACTGTCAGCGGACAGATTTCTACTGGGAAACCACTGGACGGGACAGATGGCACGACCTCAACAGGAACAGAGCTCTCACACAGCTGGCACGGTTTGGCTAAGACAGTGCACTTATGCTGATGGCGCGGAACCTCTGGCGAGCAGGAGCTCTTACTTCTGAAGGCATGGCTTTTCGCGGAACGGAGCTCTCACATGGATGGCATGGCTTAGCTACAGCATGGGCCCAGGGGCTTAGCTAGCGGGGCACTTATACCAACGGCGCGGAACCGATAGGCGAGGGCACTCACACAGATGGCTCAAGTTTCTCGGCTGGGTGGGGCTCTCACACTGAACGGTCACTCAGTTCACTTCAAATCTCAGTTCATTCAGCCTCTCCGAATATCAATCCTCTAATTGTCACTTCAGAAGAGTCCACTTGTATTGCCCTAATCCTGGGTAAAACAGCCTACTCTGAGCTCAACCGCCCACCGCCTAGAGGCAGGGGGTTAGATTGACTCCTGTACCGTAAACTAACCTACACTTTATATACAAAACGGTGAAGCATAAACGGAGATAATAAAACTAAATGATCAAACGGAACAACTCCCCCGGAGTAGATAGCCGATGGTGTTGGATGCATTCGCCACCGTGGGTATAATGGCATCCCTCCGGAGATGTACTGCATGGTTTTCGGGTATGGTGCCATTATGGCGTGCTAGTTGCTAGGTCCCACAAGGTACCGTAGCGTACATCTTTGATCCTCTCTTCTGATCCACCGTACTTGGCCGAGGTCGGTTGAGGTTGGCCGAGGTTGGCCGAGTTTATCTCGGCCAGGGTGAGCGAGCCCCTGATCTCTGTCCCAGCGCCTCCAGCATCCCTGGCGCAGTCAGCCGGCCTTCCCAGTGTGGGAGCCAATAGTTTGCCGATGGGCTGCCGGAAACTGCAAATTTTTGGCGAAAATTTTATTATGTAAGGGGGTTAAAAATACCGATATTGTGGCAACTGCAGATTTTCAACACGATTCTAACGCACTTCCCAAGGGAATCGGATCAGAATTGAGCCCACGGCAGCGTTTCTCATGAAAAACGTTCAAAACAGAAGAAAAAAACGTCCCCGCCCTAAGTTCCGCAAAAGGCTGTAACAACTGGTGCACCGAGTAAAAGCAACTCCAATGACATCGTGAGTTAACACATACATACACATACCTCGAGATCGGCCTTTTGTTGCCGAGCCCCAGTGACCTTCTTTGTTTCGATACATCAGCAAATGTATACCATTGAAATACAGAAGACTTACGCGACGTGGTTCAGGTTCGGGGCCTTTTGCTCTGAACCCTGAACCTGAACCCGGCGTTCGGTTCGGGCAGTCACTGCGTTCCCACCCCAACATAACTTCATACAAGATGCAGGATATCAACGAACGACGAGCCAGGAGGCTGCGGACGTAAAACAATAAACACTTGTGACGTGTAGGACGGGAGAACCAACTGGCTTCACCAATGTGAAGTCTTTTCTGGGCACAGTTGGAGTAATGAGGATGTTCCTCAGGGACTATACAGTTTTGATCTGGCCGATCAATAAATTGACTTGTAATGAGAGTAACGATTCAACCTCAAGACCTGGACTCTCTGAAGGCCTAATCTCTTTAACAGTCTTGATTGACCAACAGTTTCTTGACAACCTTGAAGCCTCGATTCAAATGGGACTTCGAAGGGGACAGACGGCCATTTCGGGGAGGGACATGATGTGACGAGAGGGAAGAGAGACAATGTGGCAAGGTGCCATTAGGGCTGGGCGCCGTACCGTTACGGTATATGGCCGTATACTTTACGAGTTTTTACAGGTACGGCAGTGCCGTACCGTACCGTAAAATGCCTCGCCCAGGGCCCCACGGTGCGGGTACGGCGCCGCTACAGCTGTATATGGGGTTTACGGCCGTACATTTATTTTCTGAACCAAATATATATTTCCAACCCACCATCCGCGCCAAGGGACACATCGGGCCCACTGCTGGGAACATCCCCCGCCGCAGGCGAAGCAGCCCCGCCTCGAGCTCGCTCGAGGCTCCTGCCGAGCGCACAGTGACGTTCCCAATTGAATGAAGAGTATCGTGTTTGAAAACGGTGCGTGATGAGGACTCGAGATAGACGAAACTTGGGCACGAAAAAAGCACCTCACAGAGGCCGTGCCATAACCTGCCGAAGGTCAAAGATAATAAACCGACGGAAACGGACCTGTGCCTCAGCAAAATTACGATGCCAATTATCGGCTACGATGCCGGAGGTATATGCCGAGAGATTTTGGAGGGGAGATCAAGAAAGAAGAGAGATCACAGCTTACGCAAAACCTGCTGACGAAAATGTGATGCACGGCCAAAATCTAAAAATCATGCTCGCTATAAGACCCGTTCCTTACGGTAGTGGGAATAAGCGAGTCTCGATGGAGACCGCTTGCCAACTATTACGTGTCACGTCCGGCCTTGACGTCCGCCACGGACTCTATAACAATGTTCGGAATGCATAAAAATCCTCCCTCACAAAAATCTAGGTCATTTCAACACGCCTAGATGCCGGTAGACCGAATTGACCCCCCCAAAATCACCCCCAGACCCATCTCGCCGACTATAAAATATTTTCGCAACTTTTCAAGCAACTTTTCTATCATTAAAGCCCTTTGCGGAACTTAGGGCGCGGTCGATTTTTTTTTTCCTTTTGGGCTTTTTGGTCAAAAGTTTTCCTTTTCGCTATTGTGAGCTCAATACTTGTCGTATCTCTCTGGAAACTATATGTACAGAATGGGAATGCGGATCCGGAGGGCATGACATCCTCCGATTTTTTATATCACACATATATTGAACATGATTCAACATTAGGCTATTTCTAGAGAAATCACTGATTGTGCGATGAAATGAGGTCCTGGATGTCTCCTGTTAGGCTTAGGGTGACCACACTGGAAATATAACATGGAGCAACACCTCCGTGACCGCCACACCAAATTGGGAGCTTACAAAGTCAAGGGAAGAGCGGGAGGCTTTTTCCTCCACATTTGATATCTCTGACCTCGAACGGCGCAACTTGGGCGTTGTCGAAGTCTCACCACCGTCACCGGGGCAATCAGAATCCGCCGAGGGGTCAGTCGGTGATGCTAGAGGACAGAAGCGCCTGCCGGTATCCCCCGCCGATACCCCCCGTCGTAGTCGAATCCTCAGAATTTCTGCTCCGGGTTCAGACGGTAGTCGCACTGTGACAGTAGCTATATCATCGAAGCCAGTAGGTACTAGGCTCGAGTGACCGGCCCGAGAGCTTTGCGTAAAGCTAAACAGTCCGAAATGTTTGCTGCAGACCAGGAGGGGGAGTGAATGAACGTTGAAGGAAGACGAACGTCCTCGACAGGCTCCTCATCGCCAGTTCCTATGTATTCCTCTTCATCCGTGCCACTATGTTGGTTGAGACGGATGTATGTGAGCCGCGCTTCCTTGATCGTACTCCAGGCATCGACCAGATATTCACCTCAGAATTATAAGTAACACTAAAAAAGCTTGTGGAAATCAACCTACCAGTCAATCGAGAAAACTTTGACATTTGCTCAGCATTCATGAAAAATCTTGTCCGGTACCAGCGAGCTTGACTGAACTTTTGCCTGCCGCATTTAGACGATTAGGTGACCATCCCAATGTCCCATATGGAAGGAGAAGTAGGTAATGAAGAGGTTCCACAAAAGGAGAAAACAGATCAAGGAAAATTGGTGCATCTGTTCCCTTCCGCTGAATAAGCAGTTTTCGGCGTGTGGGAAGAGACGCTGGAGCTAAAGAAATGACGGCCGTAATTCAAAACTTGGTACGTCCTCAGAATATTGAAGATGGAGCGCAATATCATCGTCATCGTCATAAGCATTCAGATTTTCCAGCTCAGAGATGAAGGGGTTAACTCGTTCCAGTCCTGCGAGTGCGCTGTTGATCCAGTGATATGGTATGTCAAAATCATCTCCCTTCGCAAACATTGCCAGAGGATCGTGAAATAAACCAGCGTAGAGCATGCTGTCCTTCATGCGATGGAAGTAGTCGATGGTAAGTGCGCCCACCAGCTAAAGTCACGGCAGATACACCAGTGATCCGGGTTCCTAGTAGTCTGTTGTTAAGCGGCGGGGTCCGATCAGGGTAAGCGCTTGTTACATAATGTACACAGCCACCGCGCCCTTGACCCTCCAACCACGGAACCGCTATGAACATTGTCTTCCCATTTCAACCATATAAATGACTTATTTGCTATTCAAAACCTTCTGAAATTTATTCAGCATTTTATGGCGCTGTTCAGGGCTCGGTGCTTCAACAGAGCGCGCAGTCACGTGGGATCTTGGAGCACTTTTACCACCCCGTTGCACAGCGTATTAATTTTTTTTTCCCGCATAGTAATCTCACGAATCAAATTCACACGCGGCCCGGCATTGAGGGAAAATGGAGCCGAGATCAAGCGAAGATGGCAGAGGTTAAAAAGCTTCAGACAGACAGAGAGACATAGATAATTTTATAAAGAGTGTCATAAATGGTCGGAACATTACTGTATTCTTAAAATCAATTGTCAAGGGGGTGACGCGCCACTGAACTTACCAGCACAATTCTAAGACTTTCTGTCTGTTCAGAATTCTGTTCCAGGCAGCGAAAAGCTCTCCATACTGGATCAGGTGATTTGTCTGAATTTTGCATTTGTTCCAGACAGCCACAAACTCTCTATACTGAATCAGGTGATTCACTTGAATATTGCATTCAGAGCGCAGGAAAAACAGTGCATTGGGTCGCACTATCCCAGATTGTAGCCAGCGCAAATTCTAAGACCTTCTGTCTGTTCAGAATTCCGTTCCGGGCACCCACAACTTCTCCATACTGAATCAGGTGATTCACTTGAATTTTCGAAGGGCAGACGAGGTGGACCGCGGAACGCCAGACGCAGTCATCCACGCACCATCAACATCATGCAGGTTACGATTGATTGTGCCGAGGGTAAGGGTCTCCACAAAGGGATTGCGATCTTTTGGACCATTGTTTAATTTGGCAAGAATATTTTTAAGATATACAAGCGGTTGGTCGGCCGCTTCGCGGCCTCCCCACCTCTTTTGTGAAGTCGATTTTCAGTTGCCTGCTTTGCTTTTGATTTTTTGTTTGAAATTGGACGGAGCTCTTTTGAGGGGATTATACTGTGCACTCGTGATGGAGATAGATCTAATTTTGCGGCTGCGTTTGTTTCAGATCTGTCTATGTTAGCACCCGGGCAGTGTCTGTCAAAGCTTCTTCGAAGGGTGACGTCAAGGGTGACGTCACGTGCCGATGATGCCGAATGATCGATTGCCCGTGGGCCGGCAGGAAAGCGCACTCCGGAACCCGGCGGGCAGCTGCCGCGATGTACGGCATCAGCGGAGACTCAGCGGAGCTTGAAAAGCTTCGGACAGACGGACAGGCTTAATTTTATAAATAGGGAGATTAACACAATTCTAACCTGGGGCACTGCCAGTCTGTATCATGTCCACATCCATAGCGTCCCTCACTGCCCGAGTTGCGGAGTGCAGTGGGAAGCCATTTGGTGGATGCATTGCACATTGCCAGTCGAGCGGAACGACGCCCAACAACAGGAGCAGGCGAGGATGCAACTGCATCAGGACATATGATGGCGAGGCCCAGACTTCCGTGTACTGCAGCATTCCTTCCTGGATGTAATTTATATTTCACTTTCACGTTTGTTTGCCGGAGCGGAGGGTGGCCCGTCTTGTACTGTACGTCCTTGTAGGGAGGCGACGGTCACGGTCACACTGACCCCCGTAGCGTCGCCGACGTCCAGGCGGGTCACGGTCACCATTGGGACCGTCGCCAATGCGCCGGCGTGACATCGGAAAAAATTAATAAAATACCAAAAAAATCCTCTACAAAATATACCAGTGAAATCATTGCTTTCAGCATTCTATTAGCCCTGTTGTTCTACGAATTCTCCACAGTCCTCCAGCCTACAGTCGCGCTCTGCCCAACTGGTCGTCGTCCAAAATGCGACGGTCACGGTCACCCTGATCTTCGTCGCGTCGCCGGCGTCAAGTGGGCCCTGTCACGATCCCGGGGCCGTCGCCTCCCTACAAGGACGTACAGTAGATTGCCGGTGTGCCTTATTACGTCAGTATTCCATACCTGCCCGTGACAGTATCATGTGACTTCCACGTTGCAACCCTTTCGGCATCTGCATTATGGCGCCAGCCAAAACGAAGAAACACCGTCTAGGCCCAAGGACGCGGAGCATTTAGAAAGCGACGAGGACGATGACAGCGAGAAGGAGGACCACGAGATTGAAGCGATCCTAGACGCAAAAAGGGGCCATTTCAAGAAGGTAACCTCGCTTAGCGGCTTCGCGCCGCTCGCTCTCAGAATGCGTGGCAAACTGAGTCACTGGTCTCTAGCATCCTCAAAAGCTATGGTACTACGTCAAGTGGAAAGGATACGACGAGACGCAAAACAGTTGGGTAATGGAGGATGACGCGTAGGTGTACATACTCGGCGGATGTGTGTCGCTCGCTCACTTTCCGCGCAGAAACGCGCCGGAGCTGATCAAGGCCTTCAGGGCGGAGCGCGACGAGAAGAAGTCCCTCAGAAAAGCTGCGGGGAAGCCCGCATTGAAGGGCGGGGCTCGCATGTCCCTCGCAGCGTACGACTTGGACGCGGAGGCATCCCCGTCCGCGTCCGCCGCGAAGAAGCGCGGGCGCAAGTCGTCGGTCAAGACGGCCGACAAAGAGGAGGACCTCGACGAGCGGCCGACGAAGAAACCGCGAGAGAACAAGACCCTCGCGTCGGCGTCCACAACGGCGAACGAGCCGACCGAGAACATCGCCATCGGAGACATGTCGCACACGCCGACCTGGGAGCACCTCATCAAGAGCATCAACAGCGTCGAACGTGTGGACGAGCATCTTGTCATTCACTTCACGCTGTACGTGTCTTCGTCTTTATCTTTCTCTCTGTCTCGGTGGATTTCCTAATCCGCGCATCAGCCATACCGGCGAGCACGTGAAAGAGGACTCGGAGTTATGTCACGAAAAGTTCCCTAAAAAGGTGCCTGTCCGCTTGCCCTCCCACCCGCATTCCAGCACACTACTGATATCCCCCGCAGCTGCTTCAATTCTACGAGGGGAACCTGCGCTGGAAAGAGTCCATCGAGATGGTGTGAGAGCAGATAATAGGCAGCCGTCTTGCGGGCGCAGTGCTCAGGAGGAGTAAAGAACGGTCGATAGGTCAAGACATCGCCTGGAGTATAGTAGTGGCGAATGGATTCCTAAATAATGGCTGGTGTATCGTCGCAGTAGTTGAGTACGCTTCACTGCACCTTCCACTTGTTATCATGCGGGTTGCTGCACCAGGGAAACCTGTCACGGAATTCTGCATAAATTTCACGTAGTGAAAGGCTGAAAGCGACCCCGTGAGGCTGGCATATATCACAAGTTTGATAAGCAGAAGCATCGCGACCTCCACAAATATGACCTAACGGCACTTGACTGGGATTCAATTATTCTGGTGACAGGATGGTTGAAGTCTTTTCGAACGGCGACCACGCTCATGTCCACCACCAAACGCCCGATGTTGTCGTACACACACGCCATCTTCCGTGGTCTCCAGGACGATCTTCGTACCAGTTTGCGAGAGCTCCCGCTCTCCACGCCTTCGGTACTTCGCAACGGCCTTCTAGAGATGTATGAAGAAATATTTATTCATTCTTGTCCAAATCTAGACAGTTAATTCGTGGAAAAGACAATTTGATCATTTGGACAGCAGGCTAGAGACAAGCGGCACAACTGGATACGTGGTCTAATGTTGCCGCGACTCGGTCGACTCAAAATCGACTCGTCGGACTTAAATACATGTGATACCACACAACCAAAGCATAACCGAGACATTGACTATGTATTAAATACTTACAGGGTGGGTTTACAATATATCCCTACCACTAGGTGTGCCGACACCTGGGTGTTCAGAATAATAAAAATTAGTGTCACGTGAATCGGCAACTCGGCCAAGAGAGCAATAAATGTTATTTCTCGACGACGAACTGGTGGCACATATAATGCTTGGGATATGTTGGGCACACCTATGGTGTCTATTTATATGAGACATCATATTTAGGATAATGTATGGTCTTGTTAAGTTACATGTATTTAAGTCCGATGAGTCAATTTTGAGTCGACCGAGTCGCGGCATCATTAACGTGGTCCAAATAAAGAACTTCTCATGTGGGTGCCACCAGAATACCACAAGTTCTTGCAGGTCCCACCCCATTCCATTGGGGACATCTGCCAAAGTTGTTGTGGACCTGGATCACGTCGTTCACGGTACTGAATGGGTCAAGTGTTACGTTAGATGAATTGATGTGGATTTTACTATGTAGTATGCATCTGTACAATAAATGACTTTCTGTGCCATCTTGTGAGCGTGAGGTCATATGAAGTGCTCAAGGTGTGAGCCGCTCACCCGGACGAGCAGACCTATCGGACCACTACATTACCTTCGACGGTGAACACATCTACCCGTCGGAATCTGTGAAATGGCTTGGTGTCTGGCTCGACCCGAAGCTCAACGGCGAACTCCACATCAAGAAGCGGGCAGGCTCAGCGGCGAGGGCTCTCAACGCGGCCATGGCGCTCACTCACGCATCCTGGGGCCTCAAACCTATCCTGGTACGCAATCTTGCACGGGTGGCTGTCTTTCCGCGCGCCGACTACGGGTCAACTGCTTCTTCCCCCTCCCGGCACCGGCCCTCAAACTTCTCGAGCGGGTCAACAAGACCGTTACATGTTGTATCACGGGGGGCTACCGCACCGCATCTCTCTCAGCTCTGGAGAAGGAGGCGGCGATCCTTCCGGTCTCCTTGCGCCTTGAGTCACAGCTTCTCCACCGCATCGCCTCATCTCACTTTGCCGGAGTCGCACGGTATCACCCCGCTCATCCGCGACGCCATTCAAAACGCGCCTAAGTACACCCACCGAGCATCCGCCCTGCACTTCGTCGAACGCATCCCCCTCGTACGGTGGCCGTCAGCAGTCCCGCCGCGCGGCGCACGCATTCGACCGCGACGATCCGGATCCCCCACAGATGTTACGACGGAATCGCGCGCAGGCCCTGAGGGTAGCGGCGCCCGTGGAAAGCGAGGGGGGGCAGTTGATGAGCTGCCTCCGCCTCCCAGCGGTAGGCAAGTCTCGTCAACTGCTCCCCCCGTAACATCTCACGCACCTCCCACTCAGACCTCCGTGTCCGCGCTTGCCGACGTTGACTTAAGTCTGGGGATGGAGCGAATCATGCCGACCTATGTGCCTCCATGGGTCGAAACCGCTACCCGTCAACACCCACATCCCATCGAAGGAAGATGCCATCGCGGCCCTCGGCGCTTCTCTATCCATTGACACTCCCTTCATTTTTTCTGACATCCAAAAACATGTTGTCGTCATTGGGTAGAGAATCCAAAGTTATCCATCTTTGCCTACACCGCCAAAGTACCCGCACATTACCTCCACCTGGAACAATCACCTGGTCGCAGCTGAGCTTGATTCTGGACACAGCTGGAGGGAGGCTGGATACCAGCTTCCTGTTCCAGCCGGATATTCCAGCTGTGGGCAGCTGTCCCACCATGTTGATACCAGTCTTGACATATTCTGGCGGACATGTGAAACAGTAATAAATTTATCAATCTGAATAATCGTCTTCGGAGTCGAATACGTCGCTGTCATCCGAACTATGGTGCGGGTCACCTAGCTGCCGCTACCCAAACTTAGTGGCCAATTGGCCGGAGAATTTTTTTTTGGCCCTGTACACAGCCACAATCAGCGCAAATTTCCGTTATTTCCCCCGCTTGTGGCCAATTTGACGGCAAGAAAAAAGTTTACCTCCTTCAGTTTTGCTTTAAATACAAATCCCTCTTTAGGATCAGCTTGTATCGCCAAAAGAATCACTTTCTAAAGAGAGATAAGAAATAGAGGCAAAACTCGGCCCGGAAAATCTCAAGCACGGGGGTAGCGGCAGCTAGGTGACCTGCACCATAGAACCATCTTCTTCGCCACCATCATTGCTCCCCGGATCATTTTCCTCGGCCTCGACAGCCCTTCTGGTGCGTGTAACTGTTCTCCTTGTGCGACAACCTGCCAACCCTGGCTCAAGGGTTGAACATCACCGGCAGTCGTACCGATAACAGCCGGCTGATTGTTCGGTTCTGGGTGCGGTGAGGCTCAACGCGAGCGTTTAGAGGGCTTGCTCGGACCAGTGGCGGCAGCAGTGGCAGCATCTTCATCTTCGTTCCCAGGCGGCGGGGGAGCTTTCCGCTTCTTTGTCGTTGCTTTCTTTTTACCTGCTGGTTGAGCTTTCTTTTTTGCAATCTTGGTCGCACATTTCTGGCGAAGTGCCTCGGCAAATTCGTCATGCTTTTCCTTCCGATCCTCAAAAGAGGAATCGGAGCCAGAAAAGCTCGGGGGAGTGTGGCGCGCACAAGGTGAGCGTTGTGAAAGGCATGAGAGTTGATAATGAACCTGTCGAGGGATCCATGCACGATGAAATTTTCGACATTATCCGACTCAACACGCTCCTGCATGCGGAGACGTTCACCGGTGGCTTCACATTTCGCAGTGTAACAGTCGTGTTGAACGTTGATTTTGAACTTGATGTTCTGCGGTGGTGTACGGGAATCAGCCATTGTTATTTAAATCATAATTGTTGTGTTGAACACACTAAATACCTTGAAGGGAACAATTTGGAAGGTTATTTCGGAGTTCCGGCGAACCAGAACTGGCATGCCATAGAGGGGATCCCTGACCGACAGAACTTGGAACAATTCCAGCACAACAATAGTTGCGCGTGCATCATTCGTCAAGATGTCGGAGATACGTCCCGATATTGTGGAATCCTTATGGGTCTGTTGTAAAAAAATTGCAGCCTGCTGAGCCTTACTCACCTTGTCGATCGCAGACCGCGCAAAAATCCACGACCCAACAAAGCACTCATCCAATGATTCGCTCACCACGGAAGTGCAGCAGATCCAGTTCGGTTCAGGAGTGTAATGTCCATAGTTGAGTGCATGCGCAGCGGTCGTATCCCTGAGGGAAAGAGGAGGGCGGACTTTCCGACCACGCTTCAGAGGAAGAAGTTTTGTATTGCCTTGAACACACATCATTTCCAACTGCAATGCAAACAACACATAAATAGTGAACCGTGTTTCAGAAGCTTCTCCTCCGTCCATCCGAGAAGCTTTTGCAACATGGGATGTGCCAACATAAACCCACGAACACCCGTACCAGCTCGCCGCCATCCCTGATTGGAAAGCCACCAGCCACCGGTCAAGCGGTGTTTGAGGCCTTCCTGATCACCGTGCGGAGAGCAATGTCGCGGCTTGGTGCCAGGTGGTTTGAAAGGATGGAACAATAACGAAAAATGGCGTTAAAACACTCAAAGATTTCGGTTGCAACCCCGATCAGAGGTCCAAATTCAACAACGTCATCCTCGATATGCGCCAGCAAGTGATACTTGATCTTGGTAATGATTTTGGATGGATCTATCAAGGCAAAGATGTCGAGGACATTGGCAACAGCAATTCGAATATCACACTGTTATTAGAAGATCAGTGTTGAGCACAATACTCGTAAGAATCTTACCCTGTATTCCGCCAAATTTCCGATCTCTGGCACCCAGCTTTCCGGTCGCTTTCCAAGCCATGAATTGGTGCTCGGTCACAAGGCCATGGACGTGGAAGACATTAGTTTGAACAATTGTTTTGAACTGTCGTCCAATCAGGGAATCTGCGTATTGCGTTATATAGTTTGCGCGGATGGCGTGGATTGACAGCCCGTCCGTGGCCGTCGCTTGAAGGCGGTGCGAATACACTTTCTTCTTCTCTGGCGACCAAGCTGTATGTGAAATGTGCCAGATGTACTTCACGACACCTAGCAAGATGGTGTGAAGAAGTTCGACTGGTGTGTCTTTCGTTGGGTCGAAGCCTGGCAAATTTGAGCGAGATTGATCCGAGAACGGGAATAGTTGGATGTACCTTTAGTCGTCAGAAATGCGCTGTAAATACTGTCGCGGTTATCGAGTGTCCACTGCACCAATTCGGCTGTGATCTCTTCGTTCGATCGGTCTGGTTCTGCGGTCTTCATTTCACTGAACCTCGACAGTAAGTGGTTGATCCAGTGTTGGGTATACATATCTTTGACTCCTGTTCGAGTTTGAGAATCCTTCACAGGCTTGAGGACTCCAGAACAGGCGAGTTTGATCTGGTTCTCGAGTTCGGCAACAATCTTCTCCTTCGTACGGGGAACACCGGCCTGTATAAAGTCAGACATTCCTGCAACCATGAGAAAGATAAAAATAGATACTGGGAAGAATACTGACATCAAATAATGCATGGTACCCCTCGCTCGTCGCCTTCTCCTTCTGTGTGCCGCCAACTTCGCACTTCCGACAAAACCTATTGCCCTTTCCCCCTATGTGCGCCGATACTTCACTCTGCATCGGATTATCCGACGGCCCTACGTTGACACGGATGCAGAAACAGGTGATGTTTCCCTCCTCGTCTTGAACCCGCACTGGATCTGTGTGTGTGGATCTGTCCAGATGAATTATCGACCATTTGGGATCCATGTAAAAAGCCGTACTCCACCGTGCTTTTGAACTCTCGGAACTGTTCCGAGACGCTGGCATTTGGCGACGTTGAAACAAAATGGACATGAAATTCCTGCTGAAGGAGCTTGCGAGGTAAGTTCCGGTGCGTCATATAGGCATTCCAATGCTTGTTCCAGGACTTCGTCCGATTTCCAGACACGCCATCCCCAAAATAATCAACGAAGCTGGTGTACAAGGGATTACCTCCTGCGATCTCCCGTTTGGGATTTGGCACTCGTTCTGGGCACCCAGATTCAATCGCGGTAGCTACAAAAGATCAGATACCGATTGTTGAAGGACCTGAGGTGCGTACCACTCCATTTTGGAAGTGTTCCTTGGTGCTGAAGGTCGAAGTAATTGTCGGCAAGATCATTGGCGCAGATAAGGGTGGTCTTCTCGTCGACAATTGTTGCCTCGTTCTAATACTTGGGTCAGTAATTTAATTTAAAGTCCCAAAGAAATATAACCTCATCGTCAACTTGACCGTGTATGCATCGCAATAAAGTTTGGAGCGGAACATAACCAAACGAACAGGAATAACAAGGTCGCCACCTTTGAGACGAGCGAGCTCGTTCACATAATAGTGTTTTCCCTCCGCATCGTACGTCGGGCTCAATGAATCAAGATCCATGTTTTTGCGCCACTTGTCGGCATGCCAGATCTCACGAATGATTCCGTCTTCCGGAATTTCTGGGTAGACGTGGACGAGCTTTCGCGTTGTGGGGTTAGCCCTGAAAAAATATTAGTGGAGTCCTTCCTTGCTGAGAGCTGACTCACCTGAGCAACTATGGTGCGGGGATCATTCATGAAGAACACATTCCCGAGCGGAGATTTGCACGGAATACTGGGAATCCCGGTCTCAGACCTGATTCGTTTCTGAACCCGGCGTAGGGCATCGAATGAAGGAACATTCTTGCATTTTGCTTCCTTCAAAATCCAGAGGAACACTCTCATGAGCGAGTTTTGAAATACGCAACCTCGGCAAATTGTCCAAAGTATCAAGAAGGAACTGTCGAAGTAACAGATAGTCCTGAGGTGGACTGAAAACGAGGGAAGGTCGTGCAACACTTCGCTACAAGGCTGTAATAGACAGGGGATGAAATGATATAAGACTTGGACTCAGCTTGTAGACTTGTGCCTGTACTCAAGGCGCTCAATAACTCGTAGAGACTCCGCTCAAGTCGTCCTAACTCGAAGGAGGCTTGAGGGAGATGATAGTAGAAACCAGAAAAGAAGTCCCTGTTTCATATACATTTCGATCTCAAATACTCGATCGGGATGGTCGTCACGCGTGCTCTCGCGTCACCAGAGCCCTGCGCAACCATCCAATACAAATATGAAATATAATATAAGGTCCGTGAGCCTAGAGAGCTCGATATAAAACCATACCATCTGGTAACACGATTCCAATGCAACACCAACCGGGACACGCGCAAAGACGAATAGAGAGACGATGCTGCCGCCTCAACATCTGTCCAGAGGATGACCAGGCCTCGGACGCGTCGATCTCCAGCGCGAGCCGAGAGGGTAGGAACATTAGAACCACGCTTCACAGAAGCTGGCTCAAGAGGAAAGGAAGGGGAAGGAAAATAAGAGACGAGGAGTGTAACATACTAATGCGATGTGGGAGTCCATGCGAGCCAACCGACCCTCTAATCCATCGAATGGCGCATGTGAACATGGCGCGGCGAAACCAACGCGGTCAGGTGACCTCTTGTACGTGGCTTGTGAAATCGAGGGTAATCGTGTATACAGCTTGAACGCGTCTCGGGACGATATGGAAGGGTACCTAGGTGATAGGGAATAATGAAGAGAAATAGATGGTGAGTAGAAATGAGGTGGCTGATAACGCCAGATGAGGAACTCGTGTGCATCACGCATAATTGCATGAGCGACGAGCGAGCCGGGAGGCACTTCCACAGAACATCTAGGAATTTACTGTCAGCTATCCGGTATCCAGCATCTAGAAACGGGCCCACCATCCTCGTTGGATACGGAAACCATTCTGGCGACTCGGAGCCTTCCGCATCGGTGTTGGCATTGTTCTCAAGGTCAGGTCCCCCATCCAGGTCTTGAAGTGTTGATTCAGCCATCAGTTGACATATTCAGAGCCAAAAATAAATAAATCGAAAGGGACGACGCCATCGAGCAGCTTCCAGACAAACAACGCGTCGTGGAAGAAGCGAAGAGGGGCAAGTCATGTGATCGAGCAACTGTCCTGATTTGGACGAAACCAAACCATCAAGACGACACTGAACTCGACTCACCAATGTTTGCCATAATCCCACTCAAGAATAGGGATGGACACGGGTCGCGGGTACACCCGCGGGTTTGTACCCGCGGGTGTGGGCGGGTACGGGTACGGGTCGTGATTTTGGACCCGTGCTCAACCCGCATACCCGACCCGTGTACCCGCGGGTTTTTGAACTCCAAAATGTTTATTTTTCCCGCACATAAGCAGGCAGAAAATCCAACCTTCACAGGATCTTGCTCCCAGTCTCGCAAAAGGCCTTTGTCAGAGATAGGTTAGTATAGGTTTTTATAAGGCCGAATGAGCCTGTAGGATTTCAGGAGAATGGTGCTATCCCCAGATATAAGCCCTTATGGAAGTTGAAAAGGTTATGACCCATTACGGCCAGTTATCGGAGCTCATAGCTCAGTATAGTCAACCCCGTTGCCGAGAACCGTCACGGTAATTCTTTCCGACCTTTTACAGTTCCACTTTTTCTCGTGAAAAGAAACAAGGAGAAGTGTTCATTCAAAATCTAAACTACATACAGCAGATAACAATGTAATTGCCTACTCTTATGACCTAGTAATGGGGCACTGGTTGTTGTGAGAGTGTGGATGTACCTTCGGTTCACATTTTACCGCACCATATTTGACAACAAGACATTATTTGTGCTGGAAATTTCGCGGGTATACCTGACGGGTTTGGAGACCCGCGGGTGCATCGAGGACCCGCGGGTAACCCGTACGGGTTTTAGACCCGACCCGTATACGGGTACGGTTTTTGCGGGTCCGGGTACGGGTACGCCTGAAGGTACCCGCGGGTATACCCGTGTCCATCCTTACTCAAGAAGTCCTCCTCGTCGTCCTCGGCAAGCAGCTCCTTCGCCACATCATCGCCTCCAAACCCTAGCGCCTTTGCAACGCCTTCTGCATCCAGCAGGCCGAAGACTTCAGCTTGTTTCTGCAAGCGAGCGTGGTGCACGTTCACGTCTGCAGCATCGTTTCCGGCGTCAAAATCGGCACCATCGGCTTCGTATCTCGCCCACATCTCGACCTCTGCTGCACTGGGTAGGCCGGAACGCTTGGAATGGGGCCGTAAATGTGCTCATGTGTAAATGCGAAGTCCTGGATTCCTGAGGCCGCGGACTCGGCTCGTCTCTCATCTTCAACCCTCTCCTGTTGTCTTTTTGCGTTCCCAAGTCGCTCTACCGCTTTCAAGTGCTCGATCGACTGTAAATGCTTTGCGGCGCTTCTGATACCGATCTTCACGTATTCCGGCCGAACAAACTTTGCACTCGACCTTCGTGCCATCTGGGTCGACTATAAAGTCTGCGGGACTCGTTAGCGTCAAGATAATGCTCTTCTCATCTGCGCCATTACCCTCCTCGCTCAGTTTTGTTCCACTTCCCTTCGGCGGCATCAGACAAGGAGACAAGCAATGATTCTCCCAGAAATCACAAGTATTATTCACTGCGCCCGGTCCCTGAACTGCCGAAGCCCCATTCCGCCGCATAACGTGCTCTAATGCATCACCGCCATGCCCGCCATTTTGCAATGACTGCATTCCTATCAAAGATGCGAGATCACGAATGATGCGCTGCGCGGCCCATATAGTGCTAGATTTTCATCGAGGCTCGCTTTGTCCCCTTCGAAATTGTCCTCGTCTCCCCCTTCCACGCCCACTCGGTTGGAGGATCCGCTCAGCGACGTCTTTAGCGCGATGGTACAAGAATCTCCGGTCGCACCTTCCCCTACTACCGCTCAAAAAAGGCCCCATGACGACATCGACCCTGGCTCTGATAAAGAAAGCGACAGCAGCATTCCCGCCTTCACCGTGCTTGGGTGTACTTACTCGAGAAGCCAGGGCCAGAATGAATATTCCGGAACGGGACAGTGACTCGCCCAGTCAGGAGGATCCATCAGATGAGATTGAAATAGGAGTCGGAGACGCGCACAGGAGAGCTCAGCTCTCTGCTCGGACAGAGTGCGTTCTCTTTACCTGGTCTCATGTCTCCAACCACTAATAATGTTCATACCCAAGGGCCACGTTGCTGCACTCAATGCATGATGAAACGGCACCGCTTTTCGCAGACGTGCAACAACAACAACGATCGTCGCCCAACGACCAGCACCAGCGCCAAGCAAGTGCCACATCATTGCGAGAACTTGCTCGGATTACCAGAGCTAGAATGGATATCACGGAACGGAACAGCGATTCCCCCGGTCAGGAGGATTCGTCGGACGAGATTGAAACAGGACTCGGAGACGGGCAGAGGAGAGCTGAACTCTCCGCTCGGACAGAGTGTGTTCCCTTTCCACCACCTGCTCCCATGTCCCCAACTACTAATAATATTCATACTCCAGAGCCACGCTGCCACACTCAATGCAGGATGAAATGACACGGCTTCTCGCAGACGTGGAACGCC
The DNA here is from genome assembly GCA_029378375.1 of Mycena olivaceomarginata. NCBI lineage: Eukaryota > Fungi > Basidiomycota > Agaricomycetes > Agaricales > Mycenaceae > Mycena > Mycena olivaceomarginata. The sequence goes on along the minus strand of JARKIC010000182.1, from coordinate 247,667 downwards.
TCCAGGCAGAGCAGGCGGAAATTCTTTGCGACGTCGACTTCCTCCAGGCGGAAGCCAGGTTCAGGGGAGAAGCCCACGACGCCCAAATTGCGGGTCTGTCGCGCGAGATACGACTACTTCATCTTGCAAATATGGCGTCTGCGGTCGTCATCCAATATCTGTCGTCGCAGCAGGACCCTCAAGTTCCGACTAAGCGACTGCACTACACCCCACCCGCACAGGAGGACGTCGTACACGGCCCTGACGCGCAATTGGGAGTCGAGCGTGTCCCTCTTGGCAAGATGGCACGGGATGGGTTGGTGGCCCAACACGAGATAGCTCAGGTGAAGGAGTCGGCATGGACGCAGGAGGTCAACGCGGTGCCTGAAGAGCACCTGGAGCCGCTTCGCGTTGCACGATACGCCAAAATGTCACCATCCATGGAGAACGTGAGCGGGATTTGTTCCCTCTGCAGATCGCCAAATCCTCTCAATGCCCTCGGCGCTGCCCAGAAGGATCTAGCTCTGGCAGAGACACACTTTAACCTGTTACACGCTCAATCTGCATCTGAGGCTTCATGGGCAGGACAAAAGCAGCTCGAGAAGATGGACCTCCCGCTCATGTGGAGTATGGAGCAGAGGCAATCAGAGACTGGCGATTGTACTGACATTGCTGCTGATGAAGTCAAACCATCGCACTGTTGGAATATTGTTATCAGCGTCCAACTTGCACTCTTGATCACTCTTACGATTTTCTATATGCATACTGCGTGGATTGATGCCACAACTACCAATATCTTGTTCTTTTAACCTAAAATTAATATAAAAAATCAGTCCGCGCTGCTTCACCCGTAATTCAGCTTTCTTAACGGCTAGCCAAATCGAAAAATCGAGTTTTGCAGAAGCAGAGGCAGTCTTTGGCTAATTCATTGGCTCGCTTATGTAGATCCGCTCCCGACAACGGCTCCGTTACCCAGATAGCTTTTTGTCGAAATCTTCGCGAACGGCGCCTTTTCGCGAGTCGCCACCCAGACGCGCAGAAAGATGTCGTCGTCGGGCATGCATCTAGGTCTCACCGACGAACGACGGCGCCGCATGTCGTTCTCCCTCACTGGCGTCTCGACAGCAAATACGACGACTCCACGCATATTGGCGCAGACTTCAAATAGCTTGAACGTCTTCGGCGCCGACCAGCTGCTGCCGCATCCCCGCGTCGTCTTCATGCAAAGGTAGTACTAGGATGATGCTGGCCCTTCTTCCCGAACGCGGAGTGTGGGTACATAGAGCCCTTCGGATTCCCTTCGATAGCGGCCCAAAATCTTTCCGACTGAATTGAGACAGATTCGGATTGGATTCGGAGGTCGCGCGCAATATCCTCCTGCTTCTTGTGATTATGGAACATCCAGATGAGATGTTGTTTACATAGTTTCGTCGGAAATGCCCTTTTTGTTGTCGCGCCATGGTTGGGAGTGTAGAGAGGAAGAAAAATAAATTCAGATGTGGAGCACGGTGGAGCTGATAAAGGATTCAGTGTCAAAAAATGTAAGCACAAATCGAGCATCAAAGATTTAAACCCGTATATTATTCACAAATCGGCTGTAATTGAACACTCTGGCCTGGATATTTACTGGATACCCAAGTTCAAGGCCGGTATAACATTCATATTCTAGGCATCCTTCACCATGCCATAATATCCATTAGCAATCTTCGGATCTGGAGTAAGTACCCAGATAGTTTCAACCCTGAACTGAGGTGAACAGCACTAAGCATAACCTACAGTGATATATTGTGATCACTCTACAGTAACAGTATGTGCCACGTGCTTAATCATAGTCCACACAGTACTTATTCCTGATTCCACGTGAGTGTAAGGTACTGCAGTATTTAAATCACTTCGAATGTCACGCGTCACAGGGCTCAAAATTTTCGAAAATTTTCGACCCTGTCACGGGTCACTGAGGGGATTTTCGAAGATGCAAAACCAGTCACGAAATCGGCAAAAAAAGGCCCCAAAAAAAACTAAAATTTCGCCCCTGGTGCGTACCGGCTTGTTTCCGTGTTCAAACCCTCGGCTTTCATGAAATGCCAATTTTGACATGATCAAACTGATGCTTCCGTTTTGCCTCCACTCACCACACGGTCGTTCAGTGGTGTCGCGCCTGTTAGTTTGTTACAGTAGAAAGTTAACGAACACCAAGGTAAGTGAGTATTTCAACTCTGCTTGAGTCCCGGTACCTCCAGATCCGCACCCTTGTCATTAGCGTGTCTCCAAAAATCCGCGTACTTAACGTTGGCATGGCACGTTTGCTTGCCCGACTGCTCAAGCTCAGTTTCTGTGTCACCCACGATGTCTTACACGGCCCCCACCTCCACATCAATGTCCTCGGCTTGCGCAGACAAAAACAAGACTACATGCTTTATCACGCCCTGATATAGTTGATGGAGGACGTCCGGAGTGATCGAAAGATAGATGTTAACACAAGGAAGGTCTTCCCAGAATGGATGATTCCTGGAGGACGTTTCCATAGGTTGTACCCATGCCGCTTTCTGACAATTTCTCTCCAAAAGTCCTTGGGTCTGCTTCCTGTGAAGTGGATGGTGTGCATGCATCTGCAAAGGGAAAGACGTACGACAGAGTTCAACGGGCTGGTGGACACTGGGGACTTTACCTGGGAGGAGAGAACTCCTCCCATACACCAGCTTTGAATTCTTTCAACTGGTGGTCGGATTGTCTAATATTCTTTTGATGTGCATAGCATCCGTTCCAACAACCAGTTTTCGACACCCAAGTAACCAGTATTGCATGTGAGTCAACATGCTTTAACCCATACAATTCTCGCTTTGGTTGTGAAAACCGTGCTTCCCGTTCGTTCTAGTCTATACTAGAAGAATGGGAGTGGGACTCGCCTATTTCCTTTTTCGGGAAGCGAGTCCCATTCTTGATCCCATCAACAATGGGACTCGCTAAAGAAATGGGACTGGGAGACCGCCGCCAATCACATAGTGACCCGCCGTCACGCAGTCTCGGTTCTTGAGGCCGCCATTCGGAACGGCCGGAAAATCGTGCCATCTGATCCGAACCAACTGCTTCGATCCATCGTTCTCGGTCATCTCCGAGCGGATTTAGGAGTTTGCGGGCGATTTCTGCAGCTGGGAGGGGCGGTAACATGGCAGCGGTTAAAAAATGTGTGGCAAACCTGTCACACACGTGGGAGAATGAAATTATTGCCTAATACTTGATTTCATTATTACAAGAGCGAACCTCCCCTCATGGCCCCACTCGCTGTTAGTCTCATGGTTCCTCCACTCCGATTAACCCGCTAGCAAATCCTCCGCAAGAGTCGAGACCAATCCGCACGATTCCACACAACAAGTGTACAAAAGTCTCCCAAATCCCAGCCAGTGCAGCATCCTGCCTGTTTGATATTCTCAACAGATCTTATTCATCTTCTGTTGGGCCCCCGCTGACCCTATTCACCGAGCAGGTTGCCGTGCTCTTAATCACAAGCGCACAATCTCCATAAATGTGTATCATTTCTGGTTTGCGTGTGCATAATTTACTGAAGTTCCCGCAGTCTATCGCCTTGACGGTTTATTTCTTCCGTGTGTACCTCCGGCAGCCTGTGAATCACTCTATTTCCTCGCTGTTTCGCCACTCACCTCCATTTTTTCTGTTCCAACACCACGCATTTCGGCCGTGGCGGAACCACGGCGTTTAGATTGAATATTTTGTGTTCTTTAAGCTTTCAACGGTAAGCAATCAAACCGTAGTGGCTGTATTGATTCGGACACTATTTGCGTATCCGTTGAAGGCTCGACTCCGCGTAATCCATTCCAACATTCGATCCGTGGCACCTCATAGGTGCAACACCTTTACTCAAATATTTGTCCGAGCAGCACCAATGCTTTTACTGTTTCCTGCTAGTATGCTTCTTTCATCTCATTCCATAATTTACTGCCAGTTGATTCACGAATCATTCCGAGCCCGACCCTGCTGTGTGTTACTTCTGCTCCTGCGTCGAACCTTCTTGACATTCCAATCTAATTTTTGACCGCCTTTCTGTTTATTGTGGAGCGACCAGGATTCGCGACAAACAAGAAGGAACGTAATCGAGTATTTGTATCCATTTATACTGTCCTAACGGATTTCAACCACCTTGGGATATCAATATTTCTAGACAACTTTCACCATCCAACCTGAGAAGGAGGAGAACAGTGGCTGTGCCGGAGCGAAGCGTAGGCGTATCTTGTATTCTATATTTTTCTCTGGCCCCAATCCGGCCCTCTGTAGAGCTGTGCATCAGTTATCGGAAATGGCCGATGCCAACCCCGCGGTATTGATGTACATCAACCGATCACTCCGCCCATGCCGCCTCATAGCATCTGATCAGGCTGATCTTGATGCGGAGGGGTCACAGATTCACCGGTAAGCAGACTTGCCGAGACAGGCGAGTACCGCTTTAGCCGAGTCCCATTGTTGATGGGATCAAGAATGGGACTCGCTTACCGGAAAAGGAAGGGGGTGAGTCCCACTCCCATTCTTCTCGTCAACCCTGATTTTTTTTGACGGCCCTGGTCCTTTTGAAAAGGTGCTCAGGGCCTCCATGCCAATCCAAACAAATGCAGGCTGTCACCAAACAGTGTGCCGAGATTCTGCATCAAAACAGTATTTGGGCCACTGTGCAGTCATTTCAAGCCGGATTTTGACGGGGTCGTCCTGGGAGGATAGCCAGCAAAATTCTGGTTCAGACTGTCTCTTCAGATTTATTTTGACGGCCCTGGTCCTTTTGAAAAGGTCTGCATCAAAACAGTATTTTGGCCACTGTGCAATCGTTTCAAGCCGGATTTTGACGGGGCCGTCCTGGGAGGATAGCCAGCGAAATTCTGGTTCAGACTGTCTCTTCAGATTTATTTTGACGGCCCTGGTCCTTTTGAAAAGGTGCTCAGGAACGGAAGGGTATGGGTTAAGACAGTGGCGACTGTAGAACACTGATCAGGTATCAAGTCGATATCCATAAATGGAAGTGGAAATATTGGTGATGCTGGAGCACTACCAAGTAGTTAACCGAGCCTTTGGCTGATTTTTGAGTGCTAGCTTCATGAAAAACAGTCTGGATGGTTTTAACAAACTCCCTAGATGCATGGCCCACCTGTCGAAAATACAGACCAAGTTCATTAATCAAGTTAAGATATTTGGGGGCTTGCCGAGTTTGAACTGATCTGATCCGTTGATGGATCAGATGCAGACACCGGCAATGCTGTTGGCCCAGTCCGGAGGTGGTGAATTTGTATATTGAGGCCAGGAGTGGTGAATTTTATATAGGAACCCAAGTGGTGTGTCTTTTGTGAAGTGGCACGAGGGTGTGAATTTTTGAGCCAGACCTATTTAGGGAGTGAATATTTTTGTTGAAACGAGTGAGCAGGTGCAAAAACAGTGAAAGGAGCACACCAAATAATTATGGTACAGTATTACAGCCATAATTTTGAACTCATTCGAGACCCTTGTTTCACGCGTGCACAAAATTCACCTCTGGATCAAAACGACACATTGATAAGTACGATGCCGACCGCCCTGCCTCCGACTAGATGGAGTGATTTTCAAGATGTGAGACCGAACCGTTGCCCACGCCAAAGTGCCCAGCTCGCCGGAGCCGGAGCTGCGCGGGCTTGCTCGAAACCTACTTCAATGTTTGTAGTCTTCCACGGCAGACGAGTTCCAGGTGATGACTTGTCTACAGTTTCTTTTGTTTTGGCGTCCGGATATTCTCTCACAGTGTCCTGAATGAGACAAGTCGGACAAGCACAAGGATTTGTTCGATTCTCAGGTTGCTACCATTTCTGGTCTGCTTTTAAGATCGGGTGCTCGAGTGGACCAGAATCCTTATTACATAATCAGGTTTTTCAAGCCTTTACCCTATCCTTGTACCTCAAAATATATGTCCGGGAGAATACTAGTGACACAACGGTGGCTTGACGCTGACTTTTCCTTGGTGCAGCAGCAACATTCCTTTTCATTCTCTAACCCTTCATTGATGTTAAAAACAGACTAGGGTAGGTAGATTATTCGAAACGTGGACACTCGAGTCCATCCCCCCTTTCATCGTGTCTCCTTCGCCCACTGTTACACGGACTCGAAGCTCCTGCATGTATGTGGCACAACAAACTGCGGGTCCGTTTGGTTTCTCGCCTCGTTCCACTGCCAGCTGCAAAGAAATTCAAAATGTGCAATATTTCCATATTTGGGACATTTTGCTTTCTGTTCATTAAAAAGTGGAATGAGTATGGATTTTTTCGGGGAATTGTGTTCGTGTGCATGGAACGAGTCCTCGAGGTGGAGGACACAAAAATTAACCACAGGCGAACTGGGTTGTGCAATATTTCCATATTTGGGAGTATTTTGTTTCCCGTTTGCTCAGAAGTGCAATAAGCATGGATTTTTTTGTTGAATTGTGTTTGTGTGCCTGAAACAAGTTCTCAGGGTGGAGAACACAAAAATTAACAACAGGGGAACCGAGTTGTGCAATATTTCCATATTTGGGAGTATTTTGCTTCCCGTTTGCTCAGAAGTGGAATAAGCATGGATTTTTTTGTTGAATTGTGTTCGTGTGCCTGAAACAAGTTCTCAGGGTGGAGAACACAAAAATTAACAACAGGGGAACCGAGTTGTGCAATATTTCCATATTTCGGAGTATTTTGCTTCTCCTGTGGGTTCAAAAATGGGTTCGTATTTTTTGCATAGAACTGCATGAAATTGCCACATCTCGATACAACATGAGCCCAACGCATGGAAGTCGTTCTCTTTCTTCAGAGAAAGTCCCTGGAAGATTTTGGCCCTATGCCTCTGCCAGTTGAAAATTCGGCACAGCTTGAAGAAAATTGTCTGATTGCTGAACAACTTGCATATGATCGTGAGGAGCAGCGTAACTTAGCTCAGCCACGAATTTCAGGACTAAATGCAGAGCACTGAGTTGCATTTGATGTGATCATGAATTCAGTAACCAACTCAGAGCCTAGGCTGAGGAACGGCGCCAGGACACAAATGTTGTGATTTGTTTTTTTTTATTGTCCACTGTCATCAATTTTGTAAACTGCCGCTGTCAGTCTAAATATCGGGCTCCCCAGGCTAAGCCTCTCACCTTTTCCGTTTAAAAACATTCTACACCGTTTGCCGTTGTTATTTTCCTTTCTTATCCAACTATTGTACCATCATATCGGGAACCGCCACCGGAACATATATATATTCGGTCTGAGAAGTGTGTACCTTTTCGCATGGATAATTCGCCCTCTTTGAAAGCGGGACGCATGGTGACGTTCCCCGCTGCGTCAGCCGTGTACGTTCTGACGAAACATAGCGTGAATGGGTCACAGAAAATTCAGACTCCGTTCATCGACAAAAAGTACAACCCTATATTGGCGGGAAAACGGATACTAAAACCGAGCTTTAAAAAAATGTTTTTAAGACTCGGAATTACATTCGTTCACGGGGTTACACTCACTTTGATCTTTTCCTACATCGAGGTCTTCCCATCTACCAAAGATGAGATTTCCATCCACTTCATGCGGCCACACCCTGGCTCTGAAGGATTCGGAACAGCTGCAGGATAGACCGCCCTCGGCTGTTAAGACCTACGGTAAACCGCATTCCTTGTCCAGGACATATGCTTTGAGGCACTTTCCCTTTGGGAATGAAAGGTTTAACCGGAATACTCCTCCCCCCGAACAGTCTGTTACCCATTTCAAACGCTCTGTTGTAGTCGGTTTCAGCTACTGCGAGGTCCGCCCAGCAATAGTCTTTATTCCAGGCAGGCTGGATGGAACCACTGAGAATGACTATGTCGTACTTGAGAAATTCGACTGCCAGGGCCTCGTTATTAATATTGTTTGGAAGGTTGTTGACGAAAAGTCTCATCGGCCTGATCTGTGGTTCCAGTCAGCGTAGTCTTAGAAGAAAAATACACTCTCTACCATCGCCGCACAAATCTGTCCCTGCCTCTGCAAGATTCGGAAAAGCTGTACGACGGACCATTCCATGCCGTTAAGATCTGCTGTAAAGCGCATTTCTTGCCCGTGAGGCATGTTTTGAGGGGATTTCTGGGACTTCGATCTTGAGCTGAATGGTTTAACCCTGATTGCGGTCCCGAAGATCACTGTTTCCACCTGGTGTATCTTCTAATACAGTTAATAACGGAGTCAAAATGATGTTCAGTCTCGGCGCAGCGCAGCAAGTTCCCCCCGGTGTCAAAGTCACGCGTTCGGGAATGCAGCGCACTGTCTTGCTCGTGGAGGACTCAAATCTGGGTCAATTTCAATTTTGTAAGCGAGCAAGATGTTCAGACTTGGCCTGGCTACACGAGGGCATATAACGGCGTCCTCAACGTCCGCAGGTTTGATTTTTTTCCTTAACAAGCGGCTACTCGGCCGCTTTGCGGCCTCGCATCCTCTCAGGCACGGCATGAGTGAAAACAGAGAGCTCGACAAAAAAGGTTAGCGCTGATGGCGGAGTTTAAAAAGGCTTCAGACGGACAGGCTTAATTTTATAACGAGAGTGACAGCTCAAGGGAGCGTCTTCGGCTACCCATAAGTCCACCTGTTTCATCTAACTTAGACTAAAAAAGTGCAAGTGAGATATCCCCGACATATCTGGTTCGATTCGTAACTTAATATCCACAGGATTTTTGTAAATTACATTTTGGGGGCCGTGTTGTTTTCGGGGCTCCGCGGTGTCTCCGGTGGAGCAACGAACGTTGAACTGAAAGGCCGTCTCCGCCTCAGAGTCAAAATTTTGTCCCAGTTGTCCGCACAGCGGTCTAGTACAGTAATGCGTATATTATCCAGACACTTCTTGAATACTTCTGCATAAGCGGGTAAATTAAATATGCAGACCACGCCAATAAGTCTCCGGCTGCGGTGTGCTGTGGACACATTCATCTTGTGGTGAAATTGTGAGTTTTGGCGACCGAATTAGTATAATCCCCATAAGGGCGATTTGGAAGGTAAAAGGCGTAAGCTGCATTCAATTTCGAAATCTAGTCATTCACAAACTCATCCCATTTGCCATCTATGGGATCCCAAATTCTGTGCATTCTAATTCTATAACATTTACCTTGGCGATTCCAGCGCGCAAGCTGAGATCATTCGCAGTTCATCCCAGCCTCCTTGTCCGGTCAATATGTGGCTTTCCACTTCCGTTCGTTTGACTACTCATTCGCTCGCTTTACGGTCTATGAGGTTGAAATTTCCTGCTCAATTTATTCGCCGACATCCCTAGTTGAGTTGTGCTAATTTGAAGTTATGTATTCTGTACAAGTCGGGATTCCAGATCTCTTCCCATTTACGGATCTCTGCTTCGATTCCCCAGTAAAATCCAAGCTCCGCTCATTTAAGCACATTTTCAGGCTCTGGTTTTGCTCATAAACGGACTCTCTCTCTGTCCACCAGTCCAAGGCGCATTGTAACAAAAGACCTAGTCCGACTCTGAGACTATTTGCTCCAATGGGATATTTGTTTGTTCAGATTTAAAACTTTCCTTCAAGTTTTTTTATCTACCTGTTCCCCCTCTGCAGCTATTAAACTTACACATACAGTCGACTCTCTCCTAACCCATGGCTCTCAGAACCCCCTTTTTTTTTTTTTTGGATGTAGCAAGCATGATGGGATTCTCAATAATCCCACCAAAGAGAGACACCGGGGTAGTGGGGAACCAACAGCACGGCTGAGCGTGGCGGCAGCCAGCAGATGACGAATTTTGAGGCAGAATGGGAATACTCGAGGGTGGGTCTTCATCGTGGTCGTCCACGCTGTTGTTGTCGGAGACCGCTATTGGGACTCTAAGGGTTATTAAGGGCTTCAGATATGTTTGTCCCAATATTAAGGCCTTAGCTTAATATGGGTTAAGCCCTTATTATGTAAATCTAAGCCCTTAAGATCTTAACTACAACACTGGATTTCGGAGATGCTCCGAGATGTTCGCGTTTGCACTGGGCGGACACAGGAGGCGGTGGGACTGATCGTCGGGAGGCGGGCCGATTGCGCGCGGGCACTGCCGGTGCATGGATGGTGGATGGGTCGGTGAAGAGAGTCTGGCATGTTGCCAAAGCATATTAAAATAATAACCAAAAGGAGGATTGAACCACAGACCTTTTGGTATTGATTACCAATCTAAATCTAAAGTTCTAACCACTACACTAAAGTAACCATATATATAGTACTTTGTTACCCAGCTAGGGTAAGGCTAGTCTTACCCTACCTAGGACTGCTTATGCCCACACCTAGGGCAGGCAAGCTGCCCTAGGTCTTCGAAAGTTGTTTGCTATGCTTATGACATATTTTCCTGTATTTTACAACCCTAACCAACCCTAACCAAAAACCTAACCAACCTAACCAAAACCCTAACCAAGTTTGGTGAAGATTGTGAAAGTGCGTAGCGTCGAAAAGGGTGCAGCAGCAACCCGGAATCACGCAGAAGCGATATCGGTGGAGGACATGAAGATTATGATGGACTGGTCTGAGTCCATTTGAGGCTAGCCGAAGTCGGGTATTGCTGGAAAGCATCTTGGGCTAGGAGGATCTGTTGGTAGTTTGCGGCTGATTTACGAATATATTTCCCGTGTCACACTCTCCCCGACCCAAGTACGAAATCTTGAATTCGTAAACGCGGGTCACAGGTCACAGGGGGGTACGAATTGATCGAAATAGTACAGTACCTTATCTGGCTTTGTGCGCAACTCCAGAGTGTCGCACAATTACCACAACAACTACTCAGTCTCCGATGGCATCCGAACATATTACGCTGGTGTTCCTGATGCTATTCAGGTCGGAGAACACCAGTACATTGAGCGCGAGGTCCTCAGTTTATTCATCGGCCTCATGCTCATCTCGTGGACCTCCGCAACAAATGCTGCCCGCATCTATGACACCTGCCTTTCCAAACCTGAGGATCAACCCAGCCATGAAGACTGGCCGCCGGAGCATAGCTTCAAAATGCGCACAGAGCACGTCGGAGGAGGAGGAGCGAGCGAGTTCAGCGCGAAAAATGAGCGAGCAACGACGACGACGACGGCCAGATTGTTGATGTACCAGAGAGAATGCGAGGAGGGGACCCACTACGTTTGGGCGCAATGTTTCCACTGTGGTCACAGAACCCCGCGAAATTCCCATAGCTGCCCCGCAAAATTCCGGTTTCGCGGAGTTTTATAGAAAATGATATTTCGCTGAGTTATTTTTCACCCAGTCATTCACGGAGTTTTTTTGGCTGTTGTGAACTGCGTGGATTTTGCTCCAACTTCGAGTGAAGATACTACAGTTGCGGTGCCCCTTGTACCGTTCTCCTTGCCTCGTATGCCCCAGATCCTCGATGAAGAGTAAATATTCATAATATGCAGATATAGAGTACAACTGCGTAAAATTCCGCAGCTAATCGGTGTCATTTTCCGCCATCCAAGGAAGAATTTCAGTGGGTTGATCAGCATGAACTAATTCCATGCGATAGTAGAAATTGCCGAGATTAGCCTGTTTGCGCTGCAGCCATTGGAGCCATCTGATGGCTGTTTGGCATTGCGTAAACTGATGGCTAATGGCTGATGAATGGCTTATCAAGCGAACTTTTTGCAAGTCTTTTTGTGCCAGAATGAGAGGCTATGAGCATGTGAACGCATATGGACCTCAAGGAATGGCCAGTAATTGCACAACAACATCAAATTGAATAAAATTGAAGATTTTGTACCTACCATCCAACCAATGAGGACATGGAGGGAAGACGTAATTGGTGGATGAGTGGTAAGACCCTTAAGTGGCTGAATAACACAAAAAATGCAGGTAGGAATTGTAGCCATTTGAGCCATTAGCCATCAGTTTGCGCAATGCCAAACAGCCATCAGATGGCTCCAACTGTGACCATACAAATTGAACGAAATGGAACAGAGTGGTTTGATAAAGCCAATCCTTCAGAATATGAGTAACAAGTTGATCACTTTGGCTGTTTTTGGCCATTTTTTGAGCATTTTAGGGATACTATTTCGGAACTTCTCCCTCCTACCTCTCCTCACCCTATACATTGGCGTAGTGGCTCAGTTGGAATACCCTCTAGCTTATATAATGAGAAGGTCCTCGGTTCGAGCCCGGCAGCAGCCATTTATGTGTTGTGGAAGTGCGACATGCCTTTCACGTCGAATTCCCATCCAGAGCCCTTTGGATGTTCCAATTCAATATTCCAGCCGAATTGCGGATACAGCTTCGTGACCTGGACATGTTACATTTTACACCCAAGCTACCTTATCCGAGACTTGAACAGCAGTTTTACGTTCATGCCAAGAATATAACGTTATGTGTTTCTGAATATCTGGACTAGATTCTCACATTCATACACTCACTCATTTGTTATTTCCCCAGATTCCTTATTTTTCTCTTTATGTACTGCCAACGCAACGAGTTCAATCCAAGCTCGGGTATCTCGGGCTATGCTGGGGATTGATACGAAGGGGCTTGGTCACCCACCTTCAGCGCTGAGCGGGGCAGCGTACATCTCCCTATCTGTCTTTGCATAGTTCCTGGATGCTGTGTGAGGGTTCGACTTTAGCAGCGGCTTTCCATTATGGACAATTTACCTATCGGATCACATGATTTACTTTATTTACATCTTACGGCACCTTTCTCTTTGTTCTTTACTTCCGTCTTACCACCACCACCCACGACCTATACAAAGTCTTTCTGAGCATCTACGAGTAGATCCGAGTTGATTCAACCTCAATTGAGCTAAGTATTTCATCACATTCGTACTACTCACTACTTTAAGGTTAGCTCGATCCCGTTGCACCTGCCATCAAATTTTATTCTGTACGGCTCAGCGGCATTGCCCGCACGACCTTGGCCTCCCTCGGTCTACATACAGGCCACATATCTCTTCTTCAGTGGAGCCCACCGCGAGGGGGCCGGTTTTCCGTTGCTGGTACCCAGCTGAGTCTTTCTTTCTATTCATTAATCCCTCCTTCCCCAATCTTCGCCCCATGCGCTCGTTTCCGTCATCATGAGTTCAAACTACATTACCAATCTCCCTCCTTCCTCGATCCCATCCATTCCCTCGTCCCCGATGCGCCTTTTGATCCCTATGCCCATTCCCCGCACACCCGGTGCTCCGTACTTCGATGAACGCGGAGTTCGCGCATTCCTTGATCGTATTCTTCAGCATAGATCGAATGCTGGTATTACCAACGCTGACGAACTCGTTTCTTTCCTAGTTTACTATTCATCGGATCGTGTCCGCGAGGTTATCCAGTACATTCCGGAGATTGACCCTGACGAACCCAATCGATCCTGGAGTGCTGCGAGGGAACAAATGCTTCTCCTATATGGATTATTGGACGAAGAACGCCGTGCTTCGGAGCGCTACCTCATCGAGTTCTGTCGAGAACAATCAGCGAAGTCTCCGTATCGTTCCAAGCTTGAGATTCAACAGTACTTACACAATTTCCAGTACATCGCAGCGCCACTCCTGAAGCAGCAAGAAATCACCATTGCACAGCGCGATTTCTATTTCGTGAGCGGTATCCCGACGTCCATCAAGCAGTGGTTCATCGGTCGTGTCCCGGAGTCCCAACGTACGCGCTCTAATCCGATTCCCTTAGCTGACACTCTAGGTATTCTGTATGGCTCTGTTCCCTGACCTCTGGAACGATATCTGTGGATCCTTAGAGCCTCCAATGCAGATGTCTTCGTCATCCTCGTGCTCATCGAGTGCAAAATCGATTCCTTCGTGTCCACCCAGTCTCACAACATTCTCCGCGAGTACTCGACTTGAGACCCCTCCTAATAGTCACGCAGCTCATCAAGAACTGCACGGGGCTGCACGCGGTACCTCTGAGTGAAATCCTTCTGCGGGAAGGACTGAATGGTCGAGGTGGATTGAACCGGAGCGCTGGAGGTAGACTGGACTGGAGCGGATGAGACTCTGTCAGCGTAGTTGCGTCGGAAATATTCATCGAGCTTAGTCTTTGCGTCCTCGAGATCACTCAGGAGGTCGTCGTCGTGGCGGAAATCGTGTTTCAAGCCTTCATAGGAAATACGGGGGTCCAGAACTACAAGAAAAATGTCAAGACAGGAAACCAAGAAAGAGACAAACACGTACGAGCCGCCCACGTATAGTACGGGGATTCGTCCGACTTGTGGTAGTAATCGCTCGAGGGAGATCGTGAATGGCAAGACGAAGGTCCTCTTGAAGACCTCGGAAAATTGTGTGGGTGTACGAGAGAACGGGACGCTTAGTCGTAGACATGAGGGTAGTTGCAGTACGAAAGTCCTTCAGCCAACCCGCAACCAATGAGATCGCATCCCAGTCGATGTCCGTGAGATCGAGGTGGCGTAAATCGCGGTGCTTTCCCACAAAATCGTCGATGACCTTGAGGTAATCAAGTGCCCTCCCTAATCGCATGATTAGCTTGTTTTGTTGTCGAGAATGGCAAGGTCCAAACCTGAATTGGACACGCATTAAGCGTTCAGGCTGTGACGAAGGTTCTTGGGGGCGCGTTCATAAAAATTGGTCGTCAGGTGAGTGATTTCTACACGACGCTCGGTGTACCTCGCACAGAACATGGCACCCGGTAAACCTTTTCTCTGAGGCAAATTCAAAGCAATTCCAATGGTAATTGATGACCTTTCAATGTTGCCACATAATATTCTAACAAACTTGCGAGGACAAATTATTGTTCGTGGGTGTGGTGGCCAAGAGGCATGCGGGAATGTCCGATCGCACACAGACCTCTCGGACAGGGCCCCCAAATCGGGAAGGCCACGTGAAGCTTTTGTTTCAAGGCAGAGAAAACGAGAATTGTTATTTCTTGGATCGGGGCCAAGGTCATACCACTTGCGAGAGACCTGGACATTGTCCTTCGGAACGATCTCTCCGAGGTCGAAATCGGTGTCGGTGACCTGAGTTAGAACAAGGTAAGCTTCAGGTTGAAACTGAGATAATAGTGCACGATAGCGCACCAAGAACTCGTTAAGAGTGGCAGGCTCAAGGCCAGCAGGAGGATAGACGGTGGAGCAGTCATCCTCCGTGTCGACGTACGCGAATCCCAAGCCCGCTGAGCCGTGGTGATTCATGTAGTTGGCGAACGTCTTGTGTTCATCTTGGCTTTTCATTTTTGTGAGTTAGTTCCTCTATCGGATAGTCCATTCCATCCCCACTACGAGTGGCTTGGGATCGGGTAATGCACTAAAGCGCATTCGATCGAATGGAGGTAGGTACACTTCATAGATGATTGCACTCACGAGTAGCGAGTGAAGGTCCCTGGTAGCCCGTTCTTATAGACGATGTGTGACAGGGCACCATTGGCACCGAAATCCCTTGTGAAAATCCACGGCAAATCAGATCGGAAGCCATTTGGATACTTGTCCCATCAATGATCGCAAATTTGAGCCAAAATCTTTGGATATTCGCATTGAAATGAGATCGGGTTGCATAAGTTGTGCTGGCTAGCCCAGGATCCATAATTTTGAGTTCACGCTGGGCGAGCTGGTTTGAATGATGTTCCCTGATGCCGCAACCATGCCGCTTACCAAGAGTTGCCTTTTCGAGGGGGGGCATCGTGGGAACATATCCGCTTTCTTTGATCCGCTCACCTCTTGCTATTTTATCACAAAAGGAATCTAATTGCTAGCTACGCTCGTAATTCTCGATTTCGCTGAGTTGGGAAGCAAACAGGAACAAATTCGTCCATGGTGTTGTGCCTCGTTGATGTTGGTCGTTGAAGGAGTCGAGTTCCAAATGTCGGCGGGAATTTGCGACTGCGATTTGATGACACACGGACTGATGCAGGGGTTGATTTCTTTATGCGTCCACCAATCTAATAGAGAGACGATGGTCAGAAGAGAATTCCAAAGAGTAAGCACTAACCGGCGTTTCTGAACGCCTAGGCTATAAACAAACGATGAGGAGACATCCAGAGACCCTGTTGAGTCAATATAGAAGTAGTTTTAAAGACACCTAAATTCCGCCGTCGATACGAGCGAGCAAACTCGTGAATTGGCTTGCAGAATATAAGCAGCTTGTAACAGAGAGATAGGATAAAATTACTTACTCCTTCCCGTGTCGGCAGTAAACGTTGAACATCGGGGTATGGCTTCGATTTTGACGCGAACCGGATCAGAGATTGCGGATCGACGCATTGTTGACGCACCTAGCCCAGAATTGGCAGCGGTTTGCTGGACATACTCGCGAAGCAGACGAATGTTGACCCATTTGTAATCAAGAAATTTCGCTGCGTTGTTGATGATATAATATTGGGATTAAGAATCTGGTTTGCCTCGCGTTAGAATAGGTGCGTGGAATCCGTGGGGACCGCGTACATGGTTTCGGAATTCCATCAACGTGAGAGGTGACAAGCTGCCCAGGCTCATAATGCATAAGGTGATAATGGATAATGCTCATAATGCATAGACTTTTGGGTCCAAAAAACTGCCCATTTCCACTGTAGAGGTGTCGGAGATATTTGCTTGCACCCGGACACAGATTTACGGAGCCCAAGAAGGGCCAATATTCGGATGGGCATGAACCCCTTCTGCAACAATCCCCACATGTCGCATTGTATATCACTTGTCTGGTTATATGTCGTCCATTGGACGACACTCATATTGGGCTTCTGCAGGAAATTCTCGCAAAGCTGACGAATGTGCAACATTGTGTCCTCGACGGCTGTTTCGAGGGTTTTTACTGGCACAATTTTACGCCCAGCCTGGCATCATATTTCCTTGATTTATTTGCACGGCAACCGCTGCAGAAACTTCAGCTTCTTTCCATCCTCGAGATACCGGTGGCTGTCTTCTTGCAACTGCTCGGCGCCGCACCCATGGTCTTGTTGTCCGCCTTATCGATCAAGGACGGGCTGGACGATTTCCCAGCTGATATCCCGATTGTATCCACTCCCGAGAGCCTACTTCTCGAACTTGAATTCGAATTTGGGACCAGATCGCCTGTATCCGCTACACTGGCTCGCTCCGAGCTCGCACCGTATCTGCAGAACGTCCGGCGGCTGGGAATAAGGCCCCACTGGCCCCACAGCCTCAAGATTCTCACCCTGACCGTCCTCACGATCCAGCATCTCCGTCTCCATTGCCACTCCACCACCCCCACTTCGCTTCACGACGACGTCCTCCTCAATTCGTTTCCCGACGTATCCACGATCGCCCTCCCGCCTCTCCCCGCGCTCACGTCCGTGGAGTTCGTGCTCACGGCTGACCAACAGAAAGAACCGTGGCTCATCGAAGCGATCGGTACCTCGCACCCGGCGCCAGTCCTGTGCGGTTACATCTGGTGTTTTTCTCTTCTCGATACTCGCGCAACCTTGGTATTTTTACAGTGGCCGGTAATCAGATATGTCTAGAGGAGGACCTGAAATGGAGAGAAAGCCGTATGCGCGTGCTGTCCGCTGTGTTATTCGACTGCATCTTAATCCATGGATGGATGCCAAAAAAATTCAGTGCAGTTCGGTTTGAATTCTTCAACCCCCCAACTTTGAAGTCACATCACGTCACCGTATCACACGGTCCGAATATATCCGGTACAAAATCTCTCTGTATCCAATTGTAATTTGCTAACTCAGATTGTTATCCTCGTAACCCGCGGCTGTGAAGGAATATGGTTACGAGTCTATGACACGATGAGGACTCGCGTGATGGTCTCAGAAAAGAAAAGAAAAAGAACTTGACATAACGAGTTTGGACGTTGACGGAATGCGACAGTCGCGAATCAACGGCGGACATTGAGGGAGGCTGATCACCTGAATGGCGAGTTGAGATGTTTTAAGTGACGAAATCAGTGTTGCAAATGTAACAGTGTCGTACTGTGAACGTAAAGGTGGGTTTTATTGGTGTTCAATCTTGAAGATTTTGTGGCACCGGGAGCAAGACGGCGGGTGCATTGATAGTTGAGGCTCTGTGCAGCAGCTGGAGGTGGAAGAATGCCGCAACAGAACGATATTATTGGTGTCGAATTCGGAACTCATTCGGAATTATTTCGATTTCGCTTGACCACGAACTGCAATTCATCTCAAGCCTGAATCGTGTCAACATTCATACACTGGACCTCAATGCCGTTGTCTTACGGACCATCCATTTTCAGCACATTCTGATAACAGCTTGGTATGTTCTTCGCTGATTCTGTTATTCCACATGCCATGGAGCAAACTGTAAATTTTCGGTCAAACAAAGCCTCGGGGGTGAGCTCACCTTTTCGAGTCAAAATGCAAACCAGTGGTCAGGCGGGCGGAAGTAACCTTGGACTCGTGGTCGGCAACACTTCTAGGACCGGTATGAGTATTTCTACAAAGAGAAAAAATACTCACAGCCGACCAGTGGTGTCGGGGGTTGAGCTCACCTTTGCGAGTCAAAATGCAAACCAGTGGTCGGGCGGGCGGAAGTGACCTTGGACTCGTGGTCTGCAACACTTCTAGGACCAATATGAGTATTTCTACAGAGAGAAAAAATCCTCACAACCAACCAGTGCTGTCGGGGGTTGAGCTCACCTTTTCGAGTCAAAATGTAAACCGGTGATCAGGCGGGCCAAGGTTTGCGAGTCAAAATGCAAACCAGTGGTCGGGCGGGGGGAAGTGACCTTGGACTCGTGGTCTGCAACACTTCTAGGATCAATATGAGTATTTCTACAGAGAGAAAAAATCCTCACAGCTGACCATTGCTGTCGGATATCTGTTGTTACCCCACCCGATGTACAGAATTTTAATCCCGGTTGCCCCTTGGGTGGAGCGGACGCTTGTTTACAAAGTGATTAAAACCAAACAACCCATTCCAACCAACTGCTGCTATGTCATTTCGCCCACCTTTCGCTCGGGGCTCTGAGCAGCTTCGCAACTCCTCTAACTGGGATTCTCTGCTGCTTGTTTCCCTGTCCCTGGTACTGTCTTGTTTCTACCGCGCGGTGCTGTGCTGACAGTGCTGTGCAATTCTCGTGGTCTATCCACTGTATCTTTCCCTTCAAATTGGTGGTCGAGCGTCACGCAGACGAGCGCAAGGCCGGATTGGACCGGACTGGATGCCACAATATGTAACTTATGTAAACTCAATTGGCCTGCCAAAGTCAACTTCTTTATAAAAGCATACGGGTTTCTTGGCTTTCCTTTTGGGGGAAGTGCACTTTTAATTGCGCTTGGTTTCCTGTCACATCCTCTATCTTCGATCGACATTTGACTGTCACGCTGTTTCGATCATTTCTGGGTCTCGGATGTTCGTCGCCTCTTCTCATGGGGGTTTGCTTCCTCTTCTAATTTTCCTTTCCACATTTCTTTGAGCTATGGCAATTTCCTCTTCGTACTCCTACTGTCAAGTGCCCGTCCCGGCGAGTTGTTAGGAGCCTATTTTCCGGGAAACCGCAGACTGTGCATTCCCGAGCCCGGGGACGGTGCGGTAATATGGCTCCCGAAAGCGTATATAAGACCTGCAATTCCTGCAATATTGCCATCATTTCCTGGCTGCAGGGCAAACAGGCTAATTAAAGCGACCGGAAGTCGTTACGGAATTGGTGAGAAGCGCGAGGTTCGTTTAAGAAAAAAGAAAGTTCAGCTTCTATCCGATCAGTTTTAATGTTCCGATATAGACTCCTTGCTGCGCTGTAAGCGCTCACAACGTTCTATTTAATGCGTTCAAAAGGCCCCCCACTCGTTCTTTTATCCCCCCCATCGAGTTTCCTTCCTGCCACACATCGCGCGCAATGTTCAACTTCGCTCAAGGTGATGTTCCTTCTCTGCGCATTAATGCATCGGTTGACACACTGCCATCCTCCAGTCTTACGCCGCTTGCTTGCTTTCATCGTGCCTCGCCGCTTTACCGGACGCCCCACACCTTACCAACCCTTTCACCGTTGCCCTCGTGTCGATGTCAGTCTCAGTGCGGACTTCGATTTCAAGTATCCCGGGTCCTACGTGAATATTTTTCGACGCAATGATCTTCACATGTTTACCCTCGCTTTCAAGGACGGGGCAACGCAGAACTACTCACACCACACTATCAAACCCATTGATCAAGCCCATGAGCGGTTCTTCAAGCTTCAAAGGAGCTGTTTTGCATCAACGCAGCTTCGCGTCTTCTCCTCGGGAGTCATGATCCGTGTTACTTGCGAGCGGCTTTCAGTCCACCGTCATCCACCAGGTCGCGGGAACCAGCCTTCCTGCAATGTCACACACAGTCAAAGGCCGTCAAGACCTTCAACACCACTCTGTCGTACTACGTCTCTCCGTCCTCAACTCGAAGCTCAATCACTCAATTCCATACGGAGCTCGAACCCGAAGCTTGCCTGGTCATGCCGGTGCCTCTGTAAAGCCCAGACAACACCTCACTCGTTGATCTAATGCTTGCTGCGCTCTTCCCCTTCAATCAACTCTGACCAGAACCTCCGCAAGAGTTAAGACGGAGTCTTGGATTAAGATTGACTACCCTCAACGGCACACAACTGGCTCGGGAACGCCGGATTTCTTTGGCTTGATCTGCCGAGCCAAATGTGTTCACTGACCTCGCTCCCTGCGAAGGTAACTGCAGCCATTCTATTATTTTTTTTCACAAAAGCTACACCATATGCTCTTCTTCGGGCGCATTTTATATGGTACAAGGGGCTGGTCGGCCGCTTTGCGGCCTCCCATCCCCTTTTCCAAACTCAAATTTCAGTAACCTACTTTGTTCTACTCCGTTCACATGTCGGAGTTGAATTGAACTTGGTCGAGCTGAGCTGTGAATCGCAATTGCTGTAACCAAGTTATTACGGAGAATTAGCAGACATTCCTGAGTGTATTGGACATGGAAATAATGGATGGGAGCGCCAACGTTCGTTCCGATGCCTGCCCGGACATCCGGCGCAAGAAGCCGACTCCGCCGATTGGGCCGGCATTGGATACGGTCGGCGGATAGACCGCGGTTGATTTTGAACATCTGACTTTTGACATCGGCAGATTGTTTGCCGCGACAGCCATCACGTGCCCGTGGCGCGGTTGTCACGGCGCGCGACCAAATTGTCATTGAGCTTAAGGCCACCCAGGTAGAGGGCTACTAACAACGATTAGTGCAAAAATACAGGAGGTGACGCTCTTTTGAGGGATAAGGACTAGATAGGTCACATCAAGGGCCAAGTTGGATTCATGGTGAGCAGAAAATAAGTCGGCTGTTGGGGTCACCAAAGTCACATTAGTATTCAGTCTTTCGAAAACGGCGTACATCGAAATTCTTTCACAGAACAGAATCACAGTATTCTCTGTCTAGTGAAAGTATCTATATGACTTAGGGATTGAGATGAAATATTTTGGCCTCATCAAAAAAATTGGATGAGGTCCATTCCGCACGACTTGGAATAGAAAGTATGTTAGAACTCTAGTACAAACATATTCACGTGTCTGAGAACCCAACAGTGATTCAATCCGGATTATTGCCTCCATTCAAAGTCGCATCCTCCTCCTCTCCCTCCAAATCCTTTAGTGCCTTCATCCCCATTAGAGTACATTTCTGAACACACTCATGCTGATCGACAAAAGTCTTGATGCCCTCTTTGCCATGATCTCCGGCGCCACTCGTCCTGCAGAAGCTGTGAGGCAGAAAAGCCAGACAAAATAACAGCATACCCATCCAGTGTATGCGACATAAGATCGAACAAAATTGACGCCTTGCTCAAGGGATTGTGGCTTTCGGAAGCTACCGGAATATTCAACATTCAAAAAATGTACAATGGAAACAAAGGCTCGCTCACCTTGAATATCTGCGAGGACAAGTGTATTGTTGGAGTACAGATAGGAGAAGTGTTGAAATGCGTTGATGGTAGCTCCCTGCTTGTCAGAGTAACGAGGATGATCGAGGGTTCCGGAATACTTCCTCAATTGAACATTGCCTCTCTCTGGCTCAAGAAGCCAGGTAACGGAAGATATAAGGGCAGTGTTAGTCTTGAGCTCATCCTTCTCTGTGTCGGGAAGGCTAGCATAGTCAGACTGCCGGATGCCGGAGGCAGGGGAAGGCGTGAACGAATCCGTCAACCCATCAACACCCTCACGAGCAAGGATGAAGTCGGTACCTTCAAATTCTATTGGAACGCAGAATCAGCAATGTAGATCGAAACAAATTGGACACACCTGAGATTTCTATTTCCTCGTGTTCGCATTCCTTCTTGAAACTATTGAGGAAAAATTTGGTGCACCCCAGAGTAGTTCCCTCCTTAATGAGCTGGTCTCGATTATCGACAATCGACACCGCTGATCTGTTACCGATGGTATAGCACCGCTTCGCGACGTAGGCCACACCATCAATGGTAAGCTCAATTCAATTCAGAGTAAGTATGAATTTGATTGATTTTTGAAGCATAGCATACCTTGAACACAAGCTTAGATCTTCCTTTGTTGGTGGGACCATTTTCGAGCATGGCCAAGTTGGCAATCGGATTTTCGGTGGTCCAAGCAAAGTCTTGAAGCCCTTTCATGGGATCGGATGTCTGTTTCGCGAAAAAGAGAGTCACCGAGGTCGTGTCGGCTACAGGAGTTGGATCCAGAGGCAAAGAAGGAGCTATTAAGACGAAAGCGGACTTCAAAGTGCGTGAACCACCAGAGCCTGTTACTCTATCAGCACGATGGAATTGACTCGGAATAGATAGAAGGAACTCACCGAGCCGTGTGCGCTTGAGAATCGAAGCCCCAGAGCCAGAGATACTCGTATTGGCACTCCAAGTTCGTTTCTTAGACTTGGAGATTACATTTTGGGGAGGCAACGCCCCAGTCCTAGCATGGAACTTGTAGATGATTAGCTCATGTTCAAATTCCAAAATTAAAAGAATGTTGTACTTTGTCAAGATCGATATGTGCCTCAAGGTACACCGCCGCAAATTTGCGATTGCGGAACTTGGGAGGGACGGTCTTCTCTAGATTTTGGCCACAGTCCCTCAAAACCGCCTGCAAAATGTCACGTAGAAGGAAGTGCGGCCCAATTTGAATGTGAACATTGTTCATCCTTGAGAACCGTATATCACGACTAAGCCTAGGTTAGTTTGACATTTAAAACGGCGGTGCGGTCATGGCGTACCAATCGAGCCCCGCTTCTGAGCCCCCTTCCCAACTGGAGTTAAAGCAGGCAATCGCGATCTCTAGAAGCTCTACGTCGGATGAGTGACAATTACTCTTCTGTTCAATAATATATATAAGTACCAACCTGAAAACTTGACAGAACCCTCGCGAGTGACATCGAAAGTCGGCAGATAATCACAGGGTTTCAGATTCACAAAAGGCTCCAGAATGAAGGCGTAGCATTCGGTAGTTGCGAGATTGTGGTTTCTGAGTGCCGCCATATTGGAGCCGGTGATGGCCACAGTCGACTGTTGAGCTCTGATGCTAGAGTTGTTGATGTTTGCGGCATCTTTCCAGTTAGAACGGTGGAACTGGCCGAGGTTTCGAACTGTTGAAGTGATATTAGTCAGCATTTTGACGACGATACAAGGAATGCTGAATTCAACTTACTCTAGGACAATGCGGGGGATGGCAGGAATGGCAGCCGCGGGAGCAGGTTGCTTAGCTGGATCCGATGAAAGTCAGAATCTGGACTTTTCAGATGATGACGGACTCGGCATACCATTCTTCCTTTCGCACGCGCCGCAATAATCGGTTGTAAGCCGATTCGATGTATTCCCACAACCACGACATTGCGGAAGTTCCTAGAACGTGATCAGACCGGAACACATCTCAAGATCTTGTGTGTACGTACCATAATTCTTGCGTGTTCTTCGGCCGAGACATTGGCGAGAAGACAACATTTGTGACAGCGTCCACCACTGGTCTTGTATTCAAAGTGCTGTCGTTTGAGGTGGAGGAGTGGAGGAATGGCGAGATCTATGACTTCTGCAGGCGCATCGACAACTGTGAGGATGCAGTCCTCCAAATTGACGGAATAGCGTAGAATATAAGCGTCTTCACCGCCACAACAAGAAGTGCTGGGGCTGTCTGCAGTCATTCAAAATTCAACAGGAAAAGAGTGGTGATTTTTCCGGGTGAGTTTAACGGTTTAAATACTGGACCAGTACTCCAATCCAAGTCGAGAAAACCTTGGAAAGTGAGTCCACTGATCGGGGATGCCACCACCGTGAGAATGAACTGAAACGAACGGACTCACACTTTGGTTGTGCCGAAATTGAGACAAAAAGCAGTTTTGAACCTTGGGAGTCGATCTGTATGTGACTCAACTCATCCGACATCAAGTAATTGCGGTTCAAGACTTGTGTGAAGTTGATCCCGAGCTCGATTCAAGATGACTACAAGTGTTCACAGGCTCAACCTGTACAGAAAATGGCAACAAAAGAGGTTCAAGGACTGTGGGAAGTTGATTTGAGCTGGAAATGACTCCGAGTGTTTGCCGCGTTCACACGCAAAATTGAGTTCTATTGTTAAGTACATCTTGACTCGGACACTTACTCAACGAACTAATTGTTAAGCCATGTTCCCCGTGAGAGTTTCCAAGCAAATTGGCATGCCAGGCCGATTGCGATGCTTGCTGAATGAACCAACTTTCCCACATCAATTAAATGCTCCTTCCGGCTCGTCCTGCGAGCGAACATTTAAATTCTGGAGTAGATAGGTTGTATTTTGCCATGGTCAATCCCACCGGAGCAAACAGTACTGACAACGGTGTTTGTGAGTGCCTTCATCTTCTTTCCTTCCATCAGTTACTCCCTTTAATATGGTTCTATTAGTCCCACCCGACGAAGTGCTTGGAAAAATTCTGCATGAGTTTCAACGGCGATCACTGAACCCTCACCAACGCCTTCAATATCTTCAACAGGACCATGGAATAAAAATCGGGTGAGCTCTCGGTTACAGTGTTTCTTGACTTTGAACTGATGTATTTTGAAAGCAAAACCAAACTGAATGAGTTGAATCGCAAGTTCAACGTGCCGAGTGCCCGCAGATTCAACTCCGTTGAAGATGCCACTGCAGCAGTTGCCGACATCATAGCCCGGGATGTAAACCAAGGGCAGGGCCCAGATACTGTCAGGAAAGTTGCATCCTTGAGATTGAATCTCCCAATTCCACGGTGAGCCTCTCATTCAATCTTATTTCTGCAATTGCGGTGCTCAGACACTTCTCAGAGACTTTACTCGCAACACAATGAAAGGTCTTGTTGGTCAGGGTCCTTCGGAAATGCGCCGCCCTGGCCATCGCAAAGGGCCAAAGAAACGTAGTGCTCTCAATGCAATTGGCATCTTTCAATAGATTCATGTTGACGGACATGAAAAACTCGGTGAGAAAGCTCTTCGAATGGGTCCGGGTATCGGAATAGACATATATGGCATGCGGGATCATGTCGGCAAGATCCTCTGGCTTGTAGTTGTTCCAAACTCACGGTTGAGTGATACCATTGGGCATGTCTTCTTAGACATGGTTTCAATTTACAAAGGTGCACAATATCCACTATTTTTAATTCCCTATGACTGACCCCTTGCCTGGCTTAGCGATCTCGATTCAAGTTACCTTTGATGGTGGCAGTGAGCTCGGCTGGCTGGCGTCGTTTCAAACTACTTTGCGGTACTTTATTTTCTTTCTTCCTTTCTATTGCCATATGTTCATTCAAATCAGACAGATATTTGCTCCCGAGCTCACTGCCGAAGAGTGGAAGCCCATTCTTGCTGTCCAAAGCTCGATCAATATTCCAATTGAGTCAACATGGTCTTATGATCGTCAGTTCAACGGTCGTAGTCTACGCAATATCCTCGAAGACGGCCGGATCCATCTCACTCCCAGGGATCTAATCCACAGGTATTTCCAGCAATTTAATTTGTCAAATCTCTAATACCATGTATGCAGGAATCTCTTCCGCTGGCTTTGGCCCAAGATTGTCCAGATCGGCCTCGATGAATTTGTGGATTATTTCAACAACCAGAAAACTCGCAAGCAGTCCGGTCGAATCCTCCCCTCGGGTGTCGCTCCCAATGTTGTCTTTGATATGCCGGAGGAATATGGCCTTGAAAATCTCGCCATTCCTGTTACTCAAGTAGTCGTTGACGAGCTTCGTAGTTTGATTGACACACCTCGGGAGGACGCGTTCCGTTGGGTATCTGACGCGTTCGATGCATTGGCATTGCGGGTGTATGAAGGGCTTGGATCTCCGAAGATGGAAGCCCGGACTGGTTGGGCGATCTTCAATGCGATGGCACCATTAATTCGGGAGCAGGTGGAGGCGGATGAAGTTGATGACATGCTTGCAACGGGTTGGCTTGATATCTGATGTTGATATGCTTACAATAGATATTGTTTGTGCAGTCAGACGCTTCCGGTCCGGTCGCGGAGGCGTGGTTTCTCTGTTCTACTAAGTAGTGTCAACATACATATCGCGCGGGCTACCCTCGAATGTGCATGCAATGATAGGCGCGCAATGTCGCCACATGCGCACGGTGATCCCCTTCCTCCTCCTACTTCCGAAGCTCTACGATTGACCTTCCTTCACGCTCATATCAGGTGCGCATCACATCTAATCTGCTCACGTGGTCGCGTTGCCGCGGCAAATCTGCCGATGTCAAAAGTCAGATGTTCAAAATCAACCGCGGTCTATCCGCCGACCGTAATTGGAGGATCCCAAAACTGTCGTCAGATAAAGGGTTTAAACTTAAAAGGCTTCGGACGGTCAGGGAGAAAAGCGAAGTTTGGCCTTGTGTACATTTTTATAGGCGCGCACGCACTTAAAGTTCATCATAGGGCCAAAAGCCCCGAGGAAGCGCCGTGTATTGAGCGCTTCCAAAGGTCTGGACCCAGCGTTTCCCAAGCCTCGGGCCTGATCTCCCAAAAGCGGAGTTTAAAAGGCTTCGGACAGACAGAGACAATTTTATAAAGAGAGAGACGCTGTCCATTGGTACTCGCACATTCAACGATCGCTGAGCATTCTGATGGGCTTCTTTTTTGGCAGTGCTGATGCCACCTTCCGGGCTGTCCATTCTTCTCACACTTTCGGTGGATTTGTTGCGCTTCCCGGACTTCTCATCGGCCATGAGAAAGTGTTGAAGGGGGCGGAGTCTTTGGGAATGGCGTCCAACACAGCCTCGTTCTCACGTTAGCCCTCGCAATGTCTGGTACGGCTCTCTGAGTATCATATGCATCGTGTTGAAAGCTTTTGACCAGATTTTGGCATTTTTTGGAGGTTAACTCGGTAATGACGCCTTTGCCTGGTCCGCTCTTATCTTCTTCTTTGCATCCTAGAATTCACTGTTGGCTAGAATCACTTTCATTCAGAGTTCTGTCCAAACGGCTTACTTATGTTTCTCATCCCGAGGTTGCAGGTGTCCTGTCTCCTGCCTTTCATACTACTTTTGTTGCCGTGCATTGCTCCCCTAACCGGCCCAGATTCTGATAAAATGTAATGCCTCCACGAGCCAGCGAGCTGTTCTCAACGCTTGCATTTTGATCACATTCTGCAACCTCCACAGTAAGTATGATTGCCCTCGATTTCGACTTATTCATCTGCGATATGGGTGGCTCATCCACTCGCCAACATTCCTATCACTTTCACCTTTTCTCACCGTTCGAACTCCCTTGATCGGCCAATTAATGCTTCCCTGGCATTCCAAATGCGATGATTAGTTCATTTCACTGCGACTAGACGTCGATCTGCCGGACAAATCAATGCCCATTGTCAGCTCCTCTACTTTTCAATGTTTAGACATATGGTGTTCATCCCTTCTTGGCTATTCATGCGAAGACAAGATTTTCTACCCCTCTTTCTTGGCCGTAAGACATCAACTTTGAAGCTTGCTTCAGAGTTGGGCTGGGAATTTCATCGTGGCCAATGCCAAAATCAACTTGATTGCAAGAAAGGTTTAAAGTTAAACCATCTTTCGGTTGGTGAATTTTCAGCATTACGAAGCATGTGATTCAAAATGTGATTTTGGGGCATGGGGTTCAAAATGCGAATTAAATCATTGAATAGTGAGGCACACCTTTCAGACACCTTTTGGACACCTTTCAGACAACTTTAAGCAGCAGAAATCATATTTATTGGGCATTATAACTACGCCACAGAATATACTATGTCGCGGGCAAAATATACGATGTCTCGGGCAAGTGCAGGGCTGCACATCTGGGGAAGAATTGATCTGGTTAATTGCGAGAGAGATGAGCGCCGAAATGAATCTACGTACACCAGTCAGTCATAGTTGTCTACGAGCTCAAACTTTTTGGCAGGAGCATCGTCGAGGACTTCGACCTTAACGGCAGTGTGTGCTCGTGCTCGATGGCGCGCTGTGGAAGGGCAGACGGGATGGGATCCCGGATGAAGCTGAGAGTGTGCGATTGTCAGTTTGAGATGATGTGGAGGGAAAAGCCACGTACCTAGAACAGCAGTCGTCGGCAGCCACAACCGTGAATTTGTCGCGTGGGAATAGCGATGAGAGCACGTTTGAGAAGGGTAAGGGTTGAAGCATAGTCTTGGCGTGGATCTTGCTTGATACAAGTGCGACTTGCTCTGGGGTATATAGCATCTGTAGGGAGCTCGAGGGCTTGAGGGTGCTTCCACTCATCCGGAACAGTGCGTTGGCGACGGGATAGACGATGGGACAATGACGGGAGACAGAACATCTTCGCCAGCTTGAAAATATGGTGTTATTGCTCGAGGGAGAGACACACTGTGTGCTCTTGAAGGACTTGAATCACTGCAGTGCCGAAGTCTTGCGTCACAAGTAACCAGGATCCAGGGGGACTTGAGGAGATCCGTGTTCATTGAGTTGAAGACACCAACATGGGGAGTGGGCTCCAATTTTGCTTGAGAAGCGGAGTTCGAAGGTGGGGAGAGGTTGGGAGAGGAAAGAAGATGGCGTGAAAACGACGTGGCAAGTAATCATCAAATGATCGACAATGACGTGCGTCTTGCTTCTCTTTCCACAACTCGCTTCCAACTCGCTTCAAGCTTCAAGTTGCACCGTTGCCGGTGCTGAGCTGGATGAGGGTCTGTGACATTTTCGGGGTTGTTGAGGTACGCAAGGAACAGGGTACACCCCTCTGTGAACCCGACCCGCTGGTGGCTGCAATATTGCGTGTCCTGTCCATCGACGTGCCTTCTCTTGTCAATGGTAGGTTTTGTCCTTCCTGTGGAGCATCACTGGGGTAGCAGCCCGAAGGAAGGTTTCCAGTACAGTCCCCTGCTCTGTTTCTGTTATCACGTGTCTTTACTGATGACAAAATGTTTTGCATCCTGGGTTCGAACCACTCAAAGGCCATTCTTTTTGCGCTCCACGCAGTGGGCCGCGCAGGCGAGCGCCAAGCTCCGCGGAGCGGGCCCCCGCGGCGAGCGGTAGCCCCCGCGCAGCGGTCGGGGTCTAGGGTGGAAAACCCAGCCGTACGGGCTGGCGCCCGCAAGAACCCCTCATTTTTCAATAACACAAGGCAACTGAAAATATAAACGGGTCTTCTTTTCCCGGATGCTACCACGAAAAACCTCGTGGGGAGATGGGGATGAGCGAGAATGAAACAAAGAACCCATCCCCACTTTACGTACTGCCTCTAAAGTTGAATTGAACAGGCTAATGTAGACGTCAGTACAGTGGAATCTTGAAAGAGGGTCTGAACATCAAAATATGTGAAGGGTGCGCGTGGGTGGGGAAAAGATGTTGTCGACACGATGCCGGAGAAGCCGGCTTGAAGATGCCCTCAGCAAAAATCCCGATGATGATCCCACAGACTCGTCAATTTTCTCCGCGATAATTCAGAGAAGGCCTCGAATGTCGAAATCTCAACATTGTGATACATGAACTAATGTAAAAAAGCGCATGGAAAGTATTTATACCGATATGTTGTGGATGACCATTGGAGGAACACCCCAGATATGAGAAAAGCAAGACCCACAACAAATAAGCCAAATCTCTATGTGCTCAAAATTCATGTGTATGTGGCCTAGAGGACCGGAAAACTATGCTGACACACTGTGTAATGATTACCTAATATTATTCTGTACCTCTCGACATTCAGCCATGTTTGTGTGTGAGCCAGGAACATCAGCAGGTGAAGCAGTTCAGAGATCAAAGGCTGTTGAGCATAATTTTCTCATTTGGAGACGAATTTGGTACTGCCTTGTGGTCTAAGTGAGAGTCACAGCAGTACTGGGGTGTTTCATTCAAATCGACAGGGGGTGTGACGCGTGACCCAATTTACCAGTTCGACATTTCGACAGCAGCTAAAATTTTGCGTGACACCTCCAAAATTTCGACAGCTCTATGGAAAATTTACCTTTTTTTGCCACTAGGGGGGGGGGGGGGGGGGGGGGGGGAGGTGACATGCTTTAGAGGGTTCGACAAACCCCTCCGTGACGCGTGACCACGACCAACATTCGTCCTCGACCAGGGGGTGCGTGACGCGTGACTGTCGATTTGAATGAAAAACCCCAGTATTTTCAACTTGTCCTCTCGGCAAATGCTCGGCTGACATTGGGTTTCATCCTTTGATTGTCGGGATGTCACTTTATTCTTTCTCTTCCCACTACCACCACCACCAGCACTGGCACCAGGGGCTTGCACAATGTGTTGCTCTTCAACGTCTCCGACCTTAGAACCAGCAACAGGGGGAACTCATTGGGGTAGCCCAATCCTTCGGTACGGAACAAAATCAACATCTTTTTGTTTATGCACTCATGCAAAAAAATTCCTTTAGCATCGCGAAGAGCGGGCCCGGGCGTAACTGCTCGCGACCGTGAAATGGGATTTTCATGATCTGGCAGGGACATATCACGCAGCAAGTACCCCTGCACCGGCGCATGCCACGAGTTGGGTTTTACAACGCATTCGCGCTGGTCATGTGGACTATCCATTAAATAGAAGTACTATTTGTGTTTTTATCTATCAATTCACTTTCGGGGGCACTATTCAGTCGGGACTCGGAATATAAGCGGCATTCACAAGTTGTATAATGGGCGGGGCTCGATCGACGATGAAGGCAGTCGCGTCGATGATCAACGCGGATCTCGTGGCAGCCTCCGAAGATTGGGTGCGCATCGGCAGATAAGGAGGTGTTCACAGGTCAGAAATAGGTCCTTATCAGAAAATAGGCGTTCACGCGGAAAATAGGCGCTCGTGAGCGCCTAATGATACTAAAGTTGTCGTGCCTCTCCTCCTCTGCCCCAGCGTCTCGACGTCCCGAGCTTTTCTTCGTCCCAGACTTCTTCGCCTTTTTTGCCTGTCATTATCTGTTGGCCACCTTCCAAACATGGGCAAGGCACGCCGCTTACGTCTGTCCATAGCCGAAAACTCATCTCGAGCGTCATTGCACTCATAACACACGTCAAAATTTCTCATGAGTCTCAAAGCTTTCTTGTTGAAAGAGTGGCGCCCGAATGCCTCGTCCCAATTGTATCCATTCTCCTATGCTCGCATTCTCGGCGTATTCCACTGTGACGTTGTCCACAATGGCAACGGTACCCTCACCGCCCCTGTTCCTCTCAGCTTCCTCTGGGTCCGCCGCTTCTGTCTCGACCATAGCTTTAAGGGCGGATTTAAACGAAAACATTTTCATTGTATTGAATTCCTGGACAAACAGGCCACAGACGCGTATGGCATTGTCGATCCGGACGAGGTCATTCGAGCGTCACACCTCATTCCGGCTTTTTGTCATGGTCCTACAAATGCGGTCACCTACACCACGCTAGGCAGGAAACCAGACGAGTTTGATGACTGGCGGTACCACTACGTGAATTTGTGCGTCATTTTAATTCTGCCCTTCGCGCGGGTACTGAGGTCTTCTATTTTGAAAGCTTTGTGGATCGTGACATGTTTATGCGATACTTCGGCGGTGGTGTCGGTCACTATCAAGCCAGCGTCCCGGACGCGGATGCCGATGAGCCGAGTCTTCCTGACGACGATGAAGACGTTGCTGGAAGTGCCTCGGATCTCCCGGCTAACGAGCCAGAGGAGACGGATTTGGACTCAGACGAGGAGAAGGAGGAAGAAGAAGAGGAGGACGAGGAGGAGGAGGACAACGAAGAGGAGGATGAAGTTGAAGACGAGGAAGAGGACGAAGACGAGGAGAAGAACGAGGAGGAGGAATTCGGACCAGATGATGGTGAGGATGGGGTGATGATCTTACTGCACAATTCGGGTATGATGAGCTTTGATATTTTTTTGTTTCGTTCTTGAACTAGTACTACAATTCATATGATATTCAAACTCTAGATTTGCATTTTTTATTACTGTCACCCCGTGAAGTTCGCCCAAGTCCAGCAAAATGGCATGTAAACGCAACACAAGCTCGGGCTGAGATCTGCAAACCCTTCACTAACCTTCTGTACCTTTGCAAGTCTTCGCCAGCATTGCGTAGCATTTATGTACAATGGTAGGTGGTAGGTCTGCAAAGCGATTGCACACCGCCATCAGCGCGTCGTGTGATTGCAATCATCACCGGCGATCAGCGAGATCTCCCGGTTTTGGTGATGATTTGCATCAATTTTTTTTTGCTCAACTTGCGCGGGCCATATCTCCTCAACCAGTGCGCGGATTCCTATGAAAATATGGTGAAATCGAATCGTCTCGCCGAGCCCGAGATGCCCCAGTGTCATATTTGTGATTTGAGGCCTTTGTGATCGAGCTGGCAATGGTGCAGGTTGAGCACTTACAAACGTTCCTGTGCTCAAATATGTTACATAGACCCGAGACAAGCGCACAAATACGGGGCGCGGACGGGGATCGCATTCTCTGAAGCACCCTCCCAACCCTGAAGGTGAAACGAGAGTTTCCTTTCACGATAATGACTCCGTTGGAAGCACCTTGAAACCCCATCTCAATCGTCTGTTGAAGAGAACAGTAAAAATATATGCGGTGCTCAATCTTTGGGCGTGATGTCAGTGCGTAAAAAGTCATTCTTTGTGAGTTTTCTAAGTTTTCCCTTGATTCCAGCCAGAGACTCCGACCCATTTCGCAGTCCCGCACCCGCCGTCACCATTTATCTCGGAGCCTGCCAGTTCCCGTCTTAATGTGAATCAACAAAACACATCGACGGTGCTTGAGGGTCTTCTTCGTCAGATGCAGGAATTGACGAGAGAGGTGGCGCAGGTCAGGAATGGAATCCGGAATGGCATCCGGAAGTACCATGGAGTTCCGATACACCCACTTCGTCATTTGTTCGCTCCAGGCTTTGACTCGGAGTTGGTTAATGAGACAATGAATTAGATGGGTTCGGATTTTGTGTATTGATAGCCATGATCCAGGTCCACGGGCGCGTTAGAAAAGAATTAGCCACTTGCTTGCAAAAAAAACCAGCGCGCCAAAAAATTTCAACTCAAGGTATAAATGTACGGTAGTCGGGGCACAAACAAAAATTTGATGGCCAGGCGGCTGTAAAAAGCTTAAATATGAACAGTGCTCTCTTATCCCGGCCAAACCCGATTCGCGGGTAATTTTTGACCACCAGATGACGCAACGCAAATCAGCCATCCAGTGGCTCCAATGGCTGCAGCGCAAATTGTCTAATAGATACATTTTTACGCAATTCGTGTAAATAGTCTGTGGAGCTGTTGTGAAGTATGTCGGGCGTTATGACACAAAAGATGGAGCGGAAGCAGACTCACTGTCAAACAAATGTAAGTAAAAATCGAGCAACACTGTCGAAGTAACAGATAGTCCAAGGGTGGACTGAGGTCGAGGGTAGGTCGTACTTCACAACGCTGCAGCTGTACAGTAGATAGGGATATGATAAATGGAAACGTTTACTCAGCTTATTGAACTCCTGCCTGTACTCTAGGCGCTCGAAGACTCAATACAAGACGCCTCAGGATGTCCTAACTCGAAGGAGACCTGAGGGAGATGGGAGAAAGGAAGCAAGAAAGAAGTCCCTGTTTCATGTACATTTCGATCTTATATACTCGATCGGGGTGGTCGTCACGCGTGCTCTCGCGTCACCAGAGCCCTGCACAACCATGCAATACAAGTATGAAATATAATATATGGTCCGTGAGCATAGAGAGCTCGATATAAAACCATACCATCTGTTAACACGATTGCAATGAGACACCAACCGGGACACGCGCAAAGACGAATAGAGAGACGATGTTGCCGCCTCAACATCTGTCCAGAGGATGACCAGGCCTCGGACGCGTCGATCTCCAGCGCGAGCCGAGAGGGTAGAAACACTAGAACCGCGCTCCACAGAAGCTGGCCCGAGAGGAAAGGAAGGGGAAGAAAAATAAGAGATGAGGAGTATAACATACTAATGCAATGTGGGAGTCCATGCGAGCCAACCGACCCTCTAATCCATCGAACGGCGCATATGAACATGGCGCGGCGAAACCAACGCGGTCAGGTGACCTCTTGTACGTGGCTTGTGAAATCGAGGGTAATCGTGTATACGGCTTGAACGCGTCTCGGGACAATATGGAAGGGTACCTAGGCGATAGGGAATAATGAAGAGAAATAGATGGTGAGTAGAAATGAGGTGGCTGATAACGCCAGATGAGGAATTCGTGTGCATCACGCATATATGCATGAGCGACGAGCGAGCCGGGAGGCACTTCCACAGAGGGGGATACTTTGGATCCAGTCCCCGGGATCCTCGCATTAATGGAAAGGGAAGGGATGAGGGGAAAAGAAAAGAAGAAAAAGAAACAGAGAAAAAGAAACGGAGATGAAGAGAAATGAGGAACTCAGCAGTCTATTTCCACCTCCTTGCCGCCATTATCAAACTCGTTGGTGACGTTCGAGTGATTTAGGAAGAGAGGGAACCTCCTCAAGGCACCGAGGGAGCTTGATAGGTGGAGGAATAAGACATGGCGATAAGAGCGACGCCAGGGAGCAGAGCGTGGTATATAAGGGCGGATTGAGACCGGAGAGGGTGGAGAGCGGTGCGAATAGCTGAGCGGAGACGTCAAACAGCGGATCAAGGGAGACGGAAATAAAATAGCCGATCTGGAACTGTCAAACAAGTGGATCACGGAGCGGAAGCAAAACTCGGAAGACTTAGCTATCATTCCATGTCCTCGTCCAGCTCGCGCTCTCTCTCGGTGCGTCGGTATCGCGGATCGAGCGTGGTCTTGAGTGTCTGATGGTCCGGGCGGAAGTAGAAAAGTCGCAAGCGGCGAACGTTGACGTGCCCTTTGATGATAGCCCCGTCTAGCTCGCGAAGTACATACGAGTCTCTGTCGCGCTTCTGGTGAACGATGTATGGGCCGGAATAAGTCCACTTTCCTTTTTGCCCTCTTGATTCATCCAGCTGAGATTCACGAAGCCAGACGTACATTCCAACTTGGAAATCGGAGAAGTCGAACATGTGGTGGTGGCGCTTGTGAAGATCTTCGATGGCGCGGCGGCGCGTCTCTCGTAATTTGTTGGACGCTTCCTCGAGCTTGGGATTCCGACGTGCCAATTGGAGCGCGCGAATGGCGAGGAGTTCTTCGTGAGTACGAACTTTATCCCAATCTAGCGTCTGCCAAGTGATTTCAGTCATGTCGAATGAAAATACCGGGTGCACACCGTATAGCAAATAATATGGAGAGAATCCAGTAGCGCGGCTTGTGGTAACTCGCATAGCAAACAAAACGGCTTCAAGATACCGAGGCCAGGTACTCTTGGCGTCGCCTGTGCACTTGTAGATTGCGTCAACGATGGGTTGGTGACCTCGCTCGACCGGGGCGTTTCCTTCGGGATGGTACGCTGTGGAAAGAATGACAGTGCAGTTGTACTGAGTTCGAAGTAAGTGGAGTACTTCCTTTTTGAACTCTGGTCCTCCATCGACTGTGATATACGGCACACACGCGAAGCGGCAAATAATGGCTTCGTAGATGAACTTGGCGACAGCTTTCGCCGTGAGCTCCTTGAGAGCGCGCGCTTCAGGCCACAGAATCGTCGGTTCGATAGCTTGGACGATATAGTTGAGTCCTCGCTCTCCCGTGGTCATGTGAATACTGTCAATATTAAAATGACGGAGGATGGGAGCTTGCCAGGATTCGTTATACGGAATTACAGGAATCCTCTTGATGGATTTCTGGCACTCGATACAGGAGCGGACGAAGTACGCGACATCGGCGTACATGTTGGGCCAGTGGAAACGATCTCGAAGCTGCTGGTAGACGGCGTCTCGTCCTCGATGGCCACAATCGTTGTGTGCTTGAGCCATGATCGCTTGTCGTTTGGATTCGTCCTCGATAACGAGCTTGGGC
The DNA here is from genome assembly GCA_029378375.1 of Mycena olivaceomarginata. Classification (NCBI taxonomy): domain Eukaryota; kingdom Fungi; phylum Basidiomycota; class Agaricomycetes; order Agaricales; family Mycenaceae; genus Mycena; species Mycena olivaceomarginata. Next base: position 211,563 of record JARKIC010000182.1, on the reverse strand, counting down.
AAGTGGGGAGAGCTTTTCTTGGGTGCGAGCCATAATCTGCCTTGATGTAGCATATATCTGCGAGAGGATTTGAGAAAACTCAGCTTTTGTCGGTCTGTAACAAGGAGCGGAGGGTAGGATCCGTGTTCTAGGAAGGTGCGAATCTCTTGCCAGAAATCCGAGCCGTCCCGGTCTCGAACACCGTGTTTATGACCAACGAACCCTCGGCCGAGATCGCCGAGGGGGATACTTTGAGAGTAAGTATCGCTCTCGATGAATTCAAACTGGTGCAACTCATCTCCTAGCAGGAACTCTTCCACTCGCGTCGAGTAGGACTTTCGATGGTGGAAATCCGGTAGAAGTCGCGTTTGCTGAGCTAGTTCTGGTTGGAATGAGGTCGAACCCAGCCTTGGAATATCGACGAAGGCTTTGCTCGAATGGAAGACAGGAATCGGAACGTTCTTGTGGGTCCAGGAATCTGTGAAGGGGGAAGAGAGGCGGGAATGGACAGAGGAGAGGAGGAACTTAAAGGATGAGGTGAGTGTAGCATCGGGTGGAGGTGATGAACCAGCGTATATCAAGTCGTTGTACGCGTCCAGGAAATCTTCAGGGTCCATATCGTCGTAGCTTAGATCCGTTGGGGCCGGTGGACGTCGTGAAAGCGCATCTTCAGCCTTGAATGATTCAGCGCGCACATGCTTCATCTCGAAGTCGAACAGCATGATCCAGGATACCCAGCGCAGAAGCGGCGCGTTAGATACGTCGTCCGGGAGCTTAATCATTTTAGCGAGCGATATTGCGTCGTGTTCAAGACGGAAGTGTACTCCCCAAATGCGGTGGCGTAGTTCTTTGAACGCTCGGAAGACGCCGTAGACCTCAGTCTTGGGCTGGCCGTAGTTTTGCTCGGTGGAATTGAAGGTGCAGGAACCGTACATCGCGGCGCGTTTGATGCTGTCGCGTATCTGGTACACAACCCAGCCACTGCCTATCCAAGATGAGTCGACTCCTACAACCATGAGGCCTTCGTCAGAAGTTCGGGGAGGTAAACCAATCAACATAGCTTGTTCGTAGTCGATTCGAATAAGAACTTCAGGTGAAACCAGGCGATCCTTGAGGGTTTGAACTGCCTCAACTGCTTCGATCGTGATCTTGAATTCGACAGTAACGTTTCGCAAGAGAGAGGTGAGAGGCTTAGCTATGATAGCGAAACACCAGATCCAACGACGCGCTCCTCCGGCGAGGCCGAGGAAGCTACGTACTTCTGAAACGGACGATGGGATAGGCCAATCCAAAATACGTTGAATCAGGCTGGGGGAGATCTTCCAGCCTTCGTATGAAACGACCGAACCTACAATGTGAAGGTCAAAAGCAGCCATAGTTGTTTTCACACCTGAAGCAGTGATTCCGTTCGCGATCAGAGTTCCCAGGAACTCGTCGTAGTTCTGGGCGTACTCGAATACAAACCTGCGGATGTTAGGGTTCTGAGGAATAGGTTCATTATTATACCTGGACTGCGGGCCTTTCACCCCGCAATCGTCGATAAAATTGTCGGCTTTGACCGGTGCAACGGGCTTGAGAGAATGTCGAACCCGGGCTGAGAAGGCTTGCATGGCGTTAGAATAGCCCTGGCCCATCGTAGCTTGTTGTTTTGGGCCGGCGGGGGAGTGGAAGGCTTGGAGAGGGCGAGAGTCGGGATGGATCCAGATAGCGTCGAATCCAGAAAAGAGATCCGCGAGTCCGTACATGGAATAACCCACGAAGGATTCCGCGAATTCGTTGACGTTTGGAATAATTGAAGCGTCCTGTATTGTGACTGCATTCAACGGCTCAAGATTTAATATGATTCTCACCGGGGGATCTGAACCAGGCTTCTTCATCACGGGAAACATCGCACAGCGGTAGCTCGAGACAGTAGGCTCAAAGCGTCCACCACGTTCGTTGTCCAAGATGACTTTGCGTACGACTTCGCGAAGCGCGGCTGGGATGGGAATTGGAGGCCGCTGCCAAGGCGTGTGCTCGATAACAGCGAACTCGTAGTCGGGGTAAAGTTCCTTGCGAAAAGAGCCTTTCTCTGCATATTCAAAAGCGAAGGCAGACTCACGGAGAACGGTTATATAGGCCAGGAGATTCGTCTCGTCATTGGACAAGATCCCCGGTTCGATCTTCGCGAGCATGGACTCAAGTCGCTCGAGGGTAACGCGTTTGCCGAACTTGAGCGTGCGATAATCTGGAGGATGGAGAGGTAGGTCAGTAAGAGATGTAGCGGGAGCGTCTTTGAAGACGGAAGACTGATGGTTGGGGTTGTAAGTCGGCACAGGCCGGACTTTGCGGTCTACGGGCTTGTATTTCTTCTTGGCTACAGGCGCTTTCGCGGCCGCAAGAAGCGATGGAGTGAAAATGTGAGTCGTACGTATAACGTCTCGACTGGGGATGCCTGGGTACCTAGATAAAGTCAGATTAGAAACAGCTCGAACGGTCCAGGGAGAGAAAATAAGGGAATTTAAGTCGCAGCCAGTAGCGAGATGGTAATCTCGTATTAAATGGTCAAACTCAGGAGGGGGAGAGAGATGGAGGAGGGAATCAAAATCAGAAAACTCAGTGTTCCCCATCAGGGCTTCAAACGATCTTCCAAGGGTATTGTTGGGGGAGGGGAGAGAGATCGCAACTGCGCTCCCCCGGATTAAAAATCCTCTTCGTCGGTCACATCCTCGACGTACGCCGCGCGAGTGTTCCGGTTGATGGAAGTAGCGTTGCGAGAATCATCAGGGTTAGCAATGGGAATTCCAATAGTAGGTGGACCTTTCCTTATGCCGTCTTTCCACAAGAATAAACTGACGTGTCCTCCGCGTTCGTACTCCAGCCGAGAGCCGAACCATTGCAAGAACGGTTGGCCGAGTATCAAGTCTTGCGCTCCGAGCTCTTGGTGAGAAATAAAGAGATGGTGGGGAAATGCGTGTCCCCCGATACGAATTGGCACATCAGTAGCGCACCCGCGGAGTTGCTCAGGTTCGCCATGGATGCCTTTCAGCGCCCATCGCATCCCTTCGAAATCTACCGCGAGATTGCACCTAGGCACAACCGATGCGGACGCGAGGTTGAGTTCGGAGCCCGTGTCGATCATGGCCTTGAGTTGTACATTTCCTATGTTAATCAGCATTGTACCAGTCGTCATAGCGAAGAAGCGCTCAGCGGGGATTTGGGAGATCGCGTTCCCATACGCGACGAAGAACGAAGCCAGATCGTCCTCGGAGGTATCTCCGACGTGAAGGTGCCTAGCCTCTCCAGCGTGCGTATTGAGCTTAATCTGCGGGGTAAAAATCTCTTCCGTGTAAGCGTCCTCGTCAGGGTGGACGTAATACTCAGCGTTCTTGTTGCTGGTGTATTCGCGTCGGGAGCGAGTTGAGTCCGTGATGATCTTCTGTAAGGAAGGACTAGCGCCAAGGATGTCAATCAGGGGCAGTGTGATCTGCGTCTGAAAGATCCGCTCGACTAAGGCTTTCTGGTCAGTGCGTTCTTGAACGTCGGATGTGATGTGGAACTTATCTCCGGTAGGTCTCTTTACGTCTCTCATAACTACGTCGTCGTCGGTCTTCCGGTTGTTGGACGGGCGTGAGTTCTTCCATCCATCAAGTCGGTTGATCGGGTTCGTAGGCGGAGGTATGTTGACGTTCTTAGCCGGCGGCGCGGGATTACCGGATGCGGATGGACCAGGAACGGGTTGAGTTGCTGGGGGTCGGTCTTGCGCAGGCGGAGCAGACTCGGGCTCCTTGCCTTTGGGTTCTGGACGCTTGGTGGGAGCGAACCTCACACCAGTATCTTTACCTGTTCGAGTAACAGGATCAGCATTACTCGTCCAATGACCGAGGGAAGATACCGCAAAAATGTTGTCGTTGGCAAAAACCTGTGAAGAACCGTAAGTTAAACCAGCGACTGATGCACGTGCCATCTCGCGTTGTGAGCGTATATACGCCGCAACGCCTCCTCTGAAACCGTTGGGGGTCCTAGGTAAGTCAGTACCGTTCATGAGGACGTATCTTTGATTATTTGTGTCGAACTTGATGAGGTTCTCGTCCAGAAGCGAACGAGTCTCAGGACAATGGCGCAGTCCCAACGGATGCGTGCCCACTTTGGAGCACATAAAGCATTTGCGCTGCTCGGCTTGTTGGGAATTGAGGCGAGCTAAGTTGAGGGATAGCTCCTCGAGACGCTGCGTAATAAGATCTAGGTTAGTCTTGTTTACGTCGTTTTGAGCTGGGGACTTAGCTTCGGTTGGTTCAGATGGTCGGGTCGCCTCGTCGAGGACGTTCGCCTCGACTCGGTCGTTCCAGGGCTCGTAAGAGATGGACTCTTCGTCGAAACGCTTGTAGAGAATCTTGATGGACTGTGCAATGGTGGGAGGATCCGCACGAGTACGCTTGTGCGAGGGAACCTCGCCAGTAAACCAGTCTTTTAAGCGCTTCGGAATACCAGCAATAAAATAAAATTGACTCTCCTCTTTCGTGATCTTCTGCTTCTTGAGAAGCGGCGCTGAGATGCGTAAGAAATCCCTATAATAATCAGATATATCAGCTTTATCCGTGAAAGAGGACGTAGTGGAATGGTCCTCGATGAACTTCTTGAGCTGAGCGATGGAATAGTCGGGTACGTGGTCGCGTTGGCCGTACAGCAAGGTAAGCTGGGCTGTAGCATCCTTCCAATTGAGTCCCGTCGCGTCGTCCATGTCGACGTCGAATTCCTCCATGTTTCGGATGATGGCCTTGACCGAAGGAGCCGAATAGGAGAGAATATAGGAGACGAGAAGATCCTTGTTGGTGATGCCGGCGTTCGTGCCATGTTGGACCAGGCTAGCCAGGAAGTCACGAAGATTGTTGCCATCGAACTTGGGAGCGTTGTTGGAGGTAGGAGCGGGCATAGGAACCCGCAGGACGTTCGGAGTAGGTGTGGTATCAGACATGATGCTATGCTAGATCGAAAGCGTAGTCAGTGTTAAAATAGGGGTAAGACAGACGACGCAGCTTTGTGAGGCAACGGTAAACCAATCCCCCTCGCGGTGGGCTCCACTGTCGAAGTAACAGATAGTCCAAGGGTGGACTGAGGTCGAGGGTAGGTCGTACTTCACAACGCTGCAGCTGTACAGTAGATAGGGATATGATAAATGGAAACATTTACTCAGCTTATTGAACTCCTGCCTGTACTCTAGGCGCTCGAAGACTCAATACAAGACGCCTCAGGATGTCCTAACTCGAAGGAGACCTGAGGGAGATGGGAGAAAGGAAGCAAGAAAGAAGTCCCTGTTTCATGTACATTTCGATCTTATATACTCGATCGGGGTGGTCGTCACGCGTGCTCTCGCGTCACCAGAGCCCTGCACAACCATGCAATACAAGTATGAAATATAATATATGGTCCGTGAGCATAGAGAGCTCGATATAAAACCATACCATCTGTTAACACGATTGCAATGAGACACCAACCGGGACACGCGCAAAGACGAATAGAGAGACGATGTTGCCGCCTCAACATCTGTCCAGAGGATGACCAGGCCTCGGACGCGTCGATCTCCAGCGCGAGCCGAGAGGGTAGAAACACTAGAACCGCGCTCCACAGAAGCTGGCCCGAGAGGAAAGGAAGGGGAAGAAAAATAAGAGATGAGGAGTATAACATACTAATGCAATGTGGGAGTCCATGCGAGCCAACCGACCCTCTAATCCATCGAACGGCGCATATGAACATGGCGCGGCGAAACCAACGCGGTCAGGTGACCTCTTGTACGTGGCTTGTGAAATCGAGGGTAATCGTGTATACGGCTTGAACGCGTCTCGGGACAATATGGAAGGGTACCTAGGCGATAGGGAATAATGAAGAGAAATAGATGGTGAGTAGAAATGAGGTGGCTGATAACGCCAGATGAGGAATTCGTGTGCATCACGCATATATGCATGAGCGACGAGCGAGCCGGGAGGCACTTCCACAACACCACTCGATTAAAACCCATACTCGTTGTGCCGTAAAGTAACCGGAATATCGGCCGTGCGGGTCAGGAACCAGAACACTTGGCATTATCATGAACTGATTATTGGTCTACAATAAATTTCAGGTCTTCCCAGTGATTTATACCAAGGTTCAGGCATCATCCACATTACAGTGGTAAATTGAAAAAATAATCATATTTGCCTCCTGGCATTTGTTCTGAGGATATCACCCGAGATTTTAAGCCCTCAGAAATAGTCATAAGTGTTGGAATGCACACAAAGAATATTGCGGTCGGAGAAACATCCTACGCTCCTGTACGATAAGTAGTGGAAAGTGCGTGTATATGTGCATGTTTGGCAGTCGCATGTAGCTTAGTCAGCATCACCAGCCTTTGTACTTACCGCTAGATCCTCTGCGCAGCGATACCGCGGGATCTCTAGTTTTTGGGCACCAGCAGACATCCCACCCGTGTGCGTCTGGTGATTGGGTGATATTCGAACCAAGAGCGCCACTCAGACCGATTTTTCCGATTTCCGACCGCCACGTCATCCGAGCTGTGCCATCTTTTCTTGCTTCATACCGGTTTCGTTTTCACTACCGCACCGAATCATGGGGAAGAACAAATCACCAAAAACTGTTTTGTGGGAAAAGAGCTTGAGCCCTCGGCAGACCCTTTCCCGACGCCCTTGACCACGACTTCCGGCGCCCATCCGATGACGCAGACGACTTCGCGACCCCTTACGCACGCGCCATCGAGTTCGCCGCCGAGCTGGGTGACACTTGGGTGGCGCGCCTGTGGCAGCAGGCGCTCACGATCGGATTTCGGGCGGGAATGACGGAGGGTTATAAGGGAGGATTCCACGACGGGAAGCGCGAGGGCCGAGAGCTGGGGAGTTCCGAAGGACGGGAGGAGGGCGAGATTATCGGGTTTGAAAGGGGCAAAGCGGAAGGGCTTAAGGGCGGTTTGAGTATTGTTTCACTACGACGGCTCTTATTGTCTTTACCTGTTTTTGTATTTCCCAGGTACAACCCTCTGGTTCCTTTCCTACTATAAAATCTGTACCACTTTTCACATTCAATAGATTCGGATTTTGTCTTCATCTCCCTCGTCGTCTGCTGCCGGCCCCCGTCGTTGCCGAGCTCCAGGACTGTTGGACCAGCTCGCACACTTGTTCCTTCCTTCCGCACCCCTTGCTGTCTCAGGCATGTGACGGGAAATTTCTTTCAGATTGTTGTCTTGAAGGACCCTGGCACTTCAACGTGTCACCAAATCAGGTTTTCAACCGCCAAAAGCTGTTCCAGTTACTCTGCCCTTTGCATTGCAACATCAATATATAAGATTCCGAATAATTTGTCCCACAGTAAATACCGGATGAAACCGCCGTAATGGAGTTTTCCATCACCTGCGTTGCTCACATTCAGCATCCGACATATGGTACTTGAGCCGCATTCTTTTGGGTTAGCCGATGGCGTGATGCCCTCGTCTGGCGGCTTCCTTTGGGGTTCATTCTCTGGCATCCCTACCGCCCTACGACCTGGAGTTCGGCGGGAAGTTGTTTGCCTTGGTGATCTTTCCACACCCAGAAATATATATGTCTGTCTTGGCTAGTGCTAAGGACCGATGCAGCTGAGAAGAAGACTCATCTCTGCAATCCGATTTCTCGTCATTTGATTTCATTCCATATTTGTTTTACTCATCCTCGCAATGAATTATTCCTTCCTTTACTTGATGTGCTCAGAAATATTCTCGTAAAGCTCCTCGCCCTTGATGTGTGCAGATTATCAAGAAATGAGTCTTGACAGCCAAGTCCAAGATCATCTGTGGACTCTCTGTGGACAAGCAGGTGGTGTGTCGCAGATGGCAGCGGATGTGCTGCAGACGAGCGGTGGACGATCTGCGGATCATCCGCGGACCAAATTTCAGTTCAACCGAAACTACAAGTTTCGATTCACATTCAGCTCTAGCTGAAATCTAATGCGAAATTAAATATACCACGTTAACTGAAATTAGAAATGAAACTTTAGGTTTCGGTTTCTGATTTCAGCGCAATTGATATAGTACGTTTTACCGCACTTTCCTACTGTGATACAAGACGTTTCAGATCGTGCTTTCAGGTGAGGTGACTTGCAATATGATACTTTGCATTTCAAATCAATTCCAGATGAACTGAAGGCCAATATTATTCAACAAACTTCAGTTCACAATATCAGCAGCGGTGAAACTGTGAGAATGAGAACTAATTTCAGTGCGTCCGAAGTGTAAATTTATTCTTTGCGTTTAGAATTACACCTACAGTGACCCTAAATTTAGCAATTTCAGGTGTGTTTCCACAGTGAACCCCTTACTTTGCAACACTAAAACGAACAATATGCATTGTAACAGAGTCAACTGTAGCATGTGAATACAGGTCTATCCGACTCATAAGAGGAGTGGTCGTACGCAGTGCCATAAAAAGGGAGAAAAAAGTACTTAAGCTAGCATTCCAAAGAGGAGGTGGGACAGCGATAGATTTGCTGCCAGTCAGTGCCAAGAGTACGAGCATTAAATTCGAGACGGGTCTGACTCATGTTAGAGATACGGAGGGAAGGCGGGAAAACAAGGGTATGTTGAAGCTCAGGGGGGGTCCCAAAACAAGCGAATGTGGGGGTGCCCACATCGCACCACCCAGCCGTCCTGAAAATCCAGAAGTGAGAAGTCGCAAAATTTGCACGTGTTGTCGTCTGAGCCAGACACAATGCGCGTGCCGTCAGACAAGAATGCCACGGGGTAGACCCAGTTGCTGTGACCCTCCATCTTGGTCACCTCGGTGCCCATCGTCGTGTCCCAAATCTGCACGGTGTTGTCTTCTGAGCCAGACACGATGTGCGTGCCATCAGGCGAGAATGCCACGGAGCCGAACCAGTTGCTGTGACCCTTCATCTTGGTCACCCTTGGTGCCCATCGTCGCGTCCCAAATCCGCACAGTCTCTTCAGCTGATCCAGACACAACACGCGCGCCGTCAGGCGAGAATGCCACGGAGCAGACCCAATTGCTGTGGCCCTCCATCTTGGTCAGCTCGGTGCCCGTCATTGCATCCCAAATCCGCACAGTCTCGTCGGCTGAGCCAGACACGATGCGTGCGCCATCGGGCGAGAATGCCACGGAGTGGACCCAGTTGCTGTGGCCCTCCATCTTGGTCACCTTGGTACCTGTCATCGCGTCCCAGATCCACACTGTCTCGTCGGCTGAGCCAGACACAACACGCGTGCCATCGGGCGAGAATGCCACAGAGTGGACAGAGTCCATGTGGCCCTCCATCTTGGTCACCTTGGCACCTGTCGTCGCGTCCCAAATTCACACGGTCTGTCGTCTGAACCTGACACGACGCGCATGCCATCGGGCGAGAATGCCACGGACCAGACCCAGTTACTGTGGCCCGCCATCTTGGTCACCTTGGCACCTCTCATCACGTCCCAAATCTGCACGGTGTCGTCGGCTGAGCCAGACACAACGCGCGTGCCGTTGGGCGAGAATGCATGGAGCAGACCCAGTTGCTGTGGCCCTCCGTCTTGCTCACCTCAGCGCCTGTTGTCGCATCCCAAATCCGCAGGGTCTTGTCAGCTGAGCCAGACACAATGCGTGCACCGTCAGGCGAAAATGCCATGGAGTGAACAGAGTCGCTGTGGCCCTCCATCTCGGTCACCTCGGTGCCCATTGTCGCGTCCCAAATCCGCACGGTCTTATCATCTGAACCAGACACAACGCGCGTGCCATCGGGTGAGAATGCCACGGACAAGACCCAGTTGTTGTGGCCCTCCATCTTGGTCACCTCAGTGCCCGTCGTCACGTCCCAAATCCGCACAGTCTTGTCGGCTGAGCCAGATACGACACGTGCGCCATCGGGCGAGAATGCCACGGAGCAGACCCAGTTGCTGTGGCCCTCTATCTTGGTCACCTTGGCGCCTGTCATTGCGTCTCAAATCGCACAGTCTTGTCGGTTGAGCCAGACACAACGCGTGCGCCGTCGGCCGAAAATGCCACGGAGCGGACCCAGTTGCTGTGACCCTCCATCTTGGTCACCTCGGCACCTGTTGTCGCATCCCAAATCCGCACGGTCTCGTCGTCTGAGCCAGAAACAATGTGCATGCCATCAGGCGAGAATGCCACAGAGTGGACCCGGTCGCTGTGACCCTCCATCTTGGTCACCTCGGCGCCCGTCGTCGCGTCCCAAATCCGCACGGTCTTGTTGTCTGAGCCAGACACAATGTGTGCACCGTCAGGCGAGAATGCCACAGAGTGGACCCAGTCGCTGTGACCCTCCATCTTGGTCACCTCGGTGCCCGTTGTCGCGTCCCAAATCCGCACGGTCTTGTCTTCTGAGCAAGACACGACACGTGCACCATCGGGCGAGAATGCCACGGAGTGAACCCAGTTGCCGTGACCGTCCATCTTGGTCACCTCGGCACCTGTCGCTGTGTCCCAAATCCGCACGGTCTTGTCGGCTGAGCCAGACACAACGCACATGCCGTCGGGCGAGAATGCCACGGAGTTGACCCCGTCACTGTGGCCCTCAATGCTCATTAACATCCTGTGCAGGGAGATGCCCTTGCATTCAATTGAGGGTAGCCCGGGGAAGTGCCATCGCCAATTTGTCAAAGTCCGAGCAGAGGTCAAGGCCAATTCCGTTGCAAGGCTACTGACATAGAGATGTGGCGTGGATAGCGAGGCCTGGCCCCGCACAAATGAAGCCCAGAGTCTCTGGCTGGCAGCCATGTACTCGTTTAGCTCCGTATTTTGAACCTAGTTCGTTATGAAAACACAGGACTGAAAATAATGTCATATTTACATACCTGCAATGCCCAGGTGCGAGCCAGGTGTATTGCAAGGCGGCAGTCTGATTTGAGCAAGAGCAAGTTCATTGCTTCCATCCAGAAGAGCACCTTCAAGCTGTAGAAGATGAGCAGCAATGCTGAAAGCTGCACGTCCCCCTGGTGGTCATGTTGTACCGACGCGAGGTGCGCAGCCCAGTGTTGACAAGCATAGCGAAGCTCAGGGCCGATGTTGGTCTTCATCCGATCGGCCAATCCCTTGTCATCCTTGTCAAGAAGAAAAGATGATGGGAGGTTGCAGATATTGAAACGCAACAACTTGTTCATGATGCGAACGCAATCCTGTTTTCCGGTCTCGAAAGTACGACGTGGCATCGGTAGCAAGGTCCGGCGAGCGACGTGGGTCAAGGACAAAGTCAGTGAAGGACTTGTGGAATGTGTAGATACACTGGTCTCGCGGGGAGACATAAAGGACAGCGTGGAACAAGGACAAACTGTTGCGGACCGCTGTTTCATCCACCTCGTCACCAGCATCAAAGATAAGAGGAGTGAGGCCCAAGACTGTGAGAGATCGACGGGTGGTGACGGCTGCGTACAGCACACGCTTCGACGTCTCCACCTCCTGTCCAGTATGGCTGAACACGTCGGAGATTATGGCTTTGTAGAGTGAGTCAATCACTGTGAAATCTTCGGGGAGGCTCGCCAAGGTAAGTTGGATAGGCTTATAATCGGCGATCGCGTCGTTCCCTCGTTTTAGATCGATGGAATATCCGAGGATGGTATCGAGGTGATCTTAGAGAGGTCCGCTAGCGATGCTTCCATACTTGATGTTGGCCAGCCTCTCGTGAATCGCGATCACGGACAGCATGCCCGTGGGGTCGTAAATAGTGCGGAAATTATTCCACATCTCTGCAGCGCAGCGAGGAAAACCCCAGGAACCACCTCGCTGGCTTTGAGCGCCTTTCCCGGGGGCCGTATCTGTATATATAAATAGGAAACAACTGCACATCAGAACCCCTGCGGTCTCATATTCCATGGGATGTCTGGTACGTCCGCGTCATTCATACAGACAAACTGCTCACCTCCGACGGTCAAATTTTTGGATCGTCTGCGTAACAAAATCGTTTCTCGGGGTATTTTAACCTTCGAAGAAGAGCATCTCCACTACAACTGCCCCATGTGAGAAATGAAGTCCTCAATTTTTTTTATCACCTGTTTTTGCAGCTGTCAAGAAATATTCGGCCATCCGTACATCCTAAATTGTGGTCATTAATTCTGCGTGCTGTGTATTTTGCGCCATATATTCTCAAATTTGCATGAATGTGGTCTTTGGCATGAATCCCCTGGTCTGTCCATACTTGTAGACATCCAAGCTTCTTGATCCAGAATGAAATTAAAAGGATGCCCGTTGTGCAGAGCACCCATTTTCATCTCGTTGTTGCAGAGCCCACTGATCTTATTCACACAGAACCATGTTCTAGCAAGCGCATGTTTTGTAATTATTGGAACCCTTAGATCAGCATGCGCCAAAGTTGGCCCTCGGTCAAGCGCAGCATACAGGATCTGCGACGAGTGGAGCCGAAAAAAAGAGTAATTTGCTCAATGAATTGCGGAAGTTCCACTCATCTTTTCCAGGGAGGAGGAACGCGACATGCATTATCTCAAAGTCATTTGGAAAAATGGAATGAGGTCGCATGATTGCCTAATGATGAAGCATACTTAGGTTGAACTCGCTTTACAATTTACATAAGCAAGTAAACTGAGGGAATAAACCAAAGATAACCACATAGAGTTTGTATGACTTGTTGAAAATGTAGTGCAAACACAAGTGATTAGCAATAGTCTGAAGAGAGCGGCCAACCTTTAGCGAAAGCTCTCCAAGTGCGAGGCAAGCGTTCAATGAGCGCGAATACAAGCATTAGGCTCGTGACCAGCCTGCCTACGGAATACCAACCAATGTGGCGGGCACGGTTTGCCTACGAGCCTGTAACGGATCGTGTAGTTTTTGTGGTTCACTGAACCCCGTGCACAAGTTCCTTGATAACGCGTGAACAATCAAGTATAGCCAGCTCGCAGCTTTGGCAATACTCGATTGAAGGATGTCCTAGACCGAGGTAAGTGCGAAACGTTTACCAATGTCCGATAGACGAAGCAAGGCAATTAAGCGATTGCGGAGGGCGCGTTAGAGCAGAGTAATTGTGTGGGTGAAAAGTGAGTTATATTATCCAGTACCAGCGGTTTATATACTCAATGGTAGCTAAGGCGAAGTGAAATAAGAAGTGAAACAAGGGTGTTTGAAATATGATGAAACATAGGTTGTAAATTAGTAGGTAGGAAGGAAATGAGCATCCACACAGTGGATAGAATATGAAATGAAAAGGAATTGGAAATAAAATAGAACTTACGGCCATTGAGTCATGGAACAGAGATATCCATCACAGAGCCTGGTGCATTGGCAGTGCTGCCATCTGCCGATAACCTGCCGGCACCAATCCCGACGTCGGTCTCTGGAGGTCAAAGACCCCCAATGCAGGATATATACATTCATAACACTCTTAGATGAGTTGATGACACTCATGGCAAGGAAACTAACTGCTCGCTTCGCTCGTAATTCTACACTAATACTTGACGAGGCGGAGGGCTGCAAACCAAATCAATTCCAATGAAGTCTCAACCATTTTCTGAGCCACGCATGTCAGAAATTAGTGTATCTTGCATAGGATCTTTATCCAGAAGATGACTGTGTAAATTTTGCTATTTTCGTTGAATTGCTCGAGAACTGCTTTCGAAAGGAGATGAGGTCAAAGCTCCGACAATGCACACGATTACGATATTGAGGAGGTGGAGCAGTGAGGCGCAGGAGCAAAGCGACGATGACCACGAGACGGGGAGTGCCAGGCAGAGGGGATTTCTTTCTCGCGGGTTCCTCATTAGACCAGAGGGGCAGAGGGTCGAATCTGCGACCACAGCAAGTACGACAATGATACAGATGATATAGTAGCTGGTCTTTCCGCTTCCCGTCAGAGTTATGGCGAATAGATTGACACCGTCGAGGCTTTTATAGATGGATAAATCTATTTGTCAACCTATAATAAACCGAGGTACGAGGTCAGTATTGTTATAGTGTCTGTTTATAGGAGACTATGGTCAACCCCCCTTGTCATGTTCTAGGGGTTGCCAAATAGCAATCTGGCAACCCTTCGCTTAAGAGATGGGATAAGATGGACGCCTGGGGTGCAATTAGGACATTAACATACGCCAAACTTTCATCTATTTGTTAACCCCCCTTGTCATGTTCCAGGGGTTGTCAAATAGCAATCTGGCAACCCTTCGCTTAAGAGATAGGATAAGATGGGCGCCTGGGGTGCAATTAGGACATTAACATACGCCAAACTTCGCAATTGCAAGGCCTGGTTCCACACCTTGGGCTTTTTATGCATTTTTTTTCTTGCTACTTTTGGCGGGTTTTCGGCCCTCTGATGGAGTCAAACAGCTCAATGCCTGAAACCCTGTTGAATTTTGAAAGATAACACACCCAAAACATTAGGTGCCTCTGTGAGAATGCCTCTTCAGTTGATGGTTTTCTTTTTGATATCATTCCCACCCTGTGCGCGATAATAGAGGCTTTGCGGCAGCCACCGGAAGCCACCCGGTGGCTGATCGGGCATGCGGTAACCGGTGGCTGTGGCTGATCTGGTGGCTCCAATGTGGTCAAAAAACAAAAGGTGGAGTTGTGCGACGTCATACTTTCGGCTACCACAACAGCCACAGCCACCAGTTACCGCATGCCCGATCAGCCACCGGGTGGCTTCCGGTGGCTGCCGCAAAGCCTCTAATATCACACTTTTAAGACTACAGCACTGCCACACTCTTCGGCGGTGACGGTGTAGTATCATATCAGCGTGTAAAACAGCGTATAAAAATCACAAGCCCTGAAAGCATAGACTTACTATAATCATTGTAGTCACTCAGATTCCCCTACTCTGTTTACAGAGAAGGGTTCTGTCTGCACGAAACCTGATTCCTTGTGCCAACCCAATTACGCGAGGTTTCGCCGACATCAGTCACATGTCCTCGAGTAACATCGCTGTAGCCGCTGTACCAATTTTTAGCACATCCTGTCGGCCAATGCGATGGTCTCGCTGGCGGCACTATTGCTGAACATTGTCCAGCACGAGCTGCCAGCGCATCGTACCCTGTGCGATACCCTCTCGGATCGATTCGCGAAGCTTCTCCAGACTCGAATCAGTAAGGGAATCTAAACACGCCCTCGCCGTGCTGTCGTGCACGGTGAACCCGAATCGACTGAGAATGCGCTTCTCGTCGATGTGAGCCTGGCATGCAAACTGCCAGACTGCAAGCGGTAGTGCTAAATAACCACTCGCGTACCGATTACGAGAGAGTGTGAGGCAGTTGATCACTCCGACTTGGATCTATTCAACAATTCATCATTTGAAAATGTAAGTATATCATTTGCATACTGTCTGATGCGGCCGTCTGGTCCGCACAACAATTGCTTTGTTAACTGTAGGTGCGGCCATGCACTCGGTGATGTACCAGACGCCAGGGGCACGCCGTTTATATGTCGTCGCCATCCAGGTATACTGACCCGCCCCCAAGATCGTCCCAAGTTTCCAGACGAATGTTTTTAGCACGCCCATTTGTCGAGGCACGCAGCTGGGTTATATCGGTCGGATCATCGGGATCGTTGTGTGTAAGAACTCCGATCTGCTTACGCAGTTCAGCGCCGACGAGCTGCAGAACCCAAGAAGAGAGAGCCGGTTGTGCGAATTTTATTTCCGCAGGGGAGCTGAGAGAGAAGTAAAGGCCGGATTCGGCATTGGCTTTATCCGGCCGGCCTTGGGGATGGCGGTAGAGTAGCTCGATTATTCGGCCCATCCCAACATTCGAATCTCCATTCATAAAAGCAGTGACCGCGGCTTTGTGTCTGGCGGTGCGAGGATCATTGACAGACATATCTCTGCAGTGAAACAGGGTGTCGAGGAATTGCCCCAGAGACCGGAAGTCCTTCGTTATGAGGTGAAAAATTGTGTCTGCCTTCTCCCATATGTCTCTTTTCGGTGCGCGCTGCCTTGGCTGGCTGGAAGGAACAGGAGTCGAGGGTGGACCAGGTGTAAGCGGAGGTGGATGAAACACCGTGCTGGGCCGTCTGCGAGGGGTAGGAGTGCCATAGAATAGCTGGGTATCGAGAGGAGGTGGATCCATGGACAGCGGCAGTGTATGCGAGGCTCAGACGGTCGAATGACGCGTCGAAACGCGTGGATCTGTCTAAGGCTTAATGAGTTGTTTGGTCGTGCATCTCGTATCAGATCACATCATTTTTGATAGCGCAAGGTACCGGGTAACAAGCGCGGTAACCAACAGATTATATATCAACGAGGTACGAGTTAAGGTAATATATAGTGTCTGTCTAGAGAGACTAGATAGACAATAGGGTCAGTCAGAGTAGAATTTTGGGGTGTTTCTGAGGCCGTTTCTGATGTCGTTTCTCAAGTCGTTTCTGAAAATTGTTCCCATCAGAAACGTGTGAGAAACGACTTTCAATTTTGACCGACCCAGGTCTCAAGGCGTTTCTCAAGGCGTTTCTGCATCCCGTTTAATATATATATACACATTTGGTTTGAAATTTATGATTATTATTTCTTTGTGGCTGTACTACAGCATCATGCCCGCCGCCATTCGACGCAGTCAGCGCACAAACGATCTATTAAAATCTTACATCCGGCACAACAAAGGACGTGAACGACATGCTTTGCTACGTCGACGCGCTGCACACCGAGCTCGCCGGAATGACCGAACACTACCGGGTCAGGCTCGCCCAATCCTGAGCATTCCCTTGGACTTGTCTTCCGACTCGGACACTTCGAGCGACACCGATACCTCGAGCACCTCGGACTCTTCCGACAGCTCAACAAGCAACTCCGAGTCCGAATGGAGTGATATTCTCGGCCCAAATTGGCGCTTCATGGGTGTCATCGCAGAAGAGGACGATAGCATCACGGCATTGGATGACTTGACGACTTCGTCAAGTTCAGAGGACATGCCAGCCCTCTTCTCTGTCTCTTCAAATTCCTCGGACACAGATTCCGAGTGGAGCTGGTCTTCGGGAGATCAGGGGGATGACGAAGACTCGGAGTCTGAGGACGTAACTGGCATTCACCGCCCCCCACTTCTACGTCGATGGATCCGGGCCGAAATTGCTGATATGTATGAGCATCGCTACGAGGAGCGCCGGGACACTCTTCCTCGTGGTCCTTCATATCTACATCACGTCCTCACAGCGCTGAAAAATGGCCGGCCAGATCATTTCCGACAGAATCTCCGAGTGAGCCCACTCACATTCGATAAACTCGTCGCGGCCCTCGAGACGGACCCTATCTTTTTCAATAATTCCAATCATCCTCAGCTGCCTGTCGAGCAGCAGGTTGCGGTCGCACTGTACCGATTTGGGCACGGTGGAAATGCGGCGAGTATTCAGGCGGTTGCTAATTGGGCGGGGCTCGGAAAGGGCACTGTTCACCTGGTTACTCGCCGCGTCATGACAGCTGTCCTCCGGCCTGCTTTTATGCAGACCGCTGTCCGCATGCCCACAGCTGCCGAGAAAGAACGTGCGAAGCGTTGGGTGCAACGGCATTCATGTAAAGCATGGAGAGATGGCTGGTGTTTTGTTGATGGAACTCTGGTTCCTCTTGACCAGCGCCCGACGTGGTACGGGGAAAGTTATTTCGACAGAAAATGCAATTATTCCCTGAATATTCAAGTGCGTATTCAAGAGATCCGAGGTACCTAATTTGAGACGGTTGCAACAGGTCGTGAATCTTCCAAATCTCAAAATAATTGACTTCAGTTACGGGCGTACCGGGAGTACACATGACTCGCTGGCATTCAAGGACACACGCACGTTTCAGCAACGTACAGATATTTTCCCCGCCGGCGAATGGATCTGGGCAGACTCGGCTTATACGGTCAGTTCCGTACTTTGCTCATAAGTGGATAAATGACTTACAGTTGTACAAGCTTGACGACCGGCTCACCGCTCCTTACAAAAAGCCGGAAAGCCTTGAGGATGATAACGAGACATTCAATAATCATGTCTCCATTCTCCGTATTCGATCCGAGCATTCTATTGGCTTCCTGAAGGGCCGCTTTCACTCTCTCAAGCACCTCCGCGTCAATATTTCAGATGAAGCAAGCCACAAAATTGCGACATACTGGGTTTCTGCCTGCATTGGCATACATTCATTCGCGATGGATTGCGAAGAGGCGGAGCGGGGTGGACCGGCTGACTCTGACTCTGACCTTGACCCGTTCATCGCGGAAGGTTTGTCGGATGAGGATGACTCGGATGCAGAACGTGAAACCGACGCTGAGCCTGCTGGTCGTACTCGGGGGCGCAATACAGATGGTAAACGGTTCAGGGAATCCCTGAAGGCAAAGTTGTTTCGGGCCAAGGAAAGACGGACACAACGTCAAGCGGAGAGGCGTGCGGAAGAGAGGGAAGCGAGGCGTGGGTACTAGTTTTGTAATATTCCATGCCATCGGCTCGCTTCAGGGTCAAGAATAGGACAGGATGACGCTGTGCTGTAATCTTCTTTCAGTTTGTAGCAGTCTCATCGATCCCAAAGCTGCGAGTCGAAGTTTCCATAAAAGGCAAGCCATGCACCAAATCGGGGAGACGGGGAACTTTCATTGCGATACGGACAAAAGACATAAGAAGCGTGTATGTATGTATGCCTAGTCCATCTTTTAAATACGGGAATCAATCCGTGCGAGATGAACGTGAGAAGCTATCACTATCAAAGTCACCGAATGACCCGCCACCAAAATCACTCGAAGGCAGCGAAAGGCCATCAATCGAGTACGGCGATGATCGACCAGTCCCAGAGAAGGACACAGAGCTTGGCCCGGCCTGAGACTGCATCTGCGCCAGCCGGAGCTCGTGTTCCTGCTGCATTTTAAGACGCATCAAATCCATCTTTGCTGCTCTCTTCTCCCGCTTTCGGTCCGACCTCGCCTTTGTTTGCGCCAGCCGTACCTCTGTCTCCGCCCGAATTTTCGCCAACGTCAGCTCTGTCTGCATCTTGTTCTTCTCGCGCTTCAGACCCAATTCCTGCTGCGCCGTTTGCTCCTCTGCCAGGATGACTGCAGAGAACTTGTCCTTCACATTCTGGGGTTTCTTTGGGGCGGTAGTGGCGGTGGTGGCGGCTGTAGCAGGGATAGACACGGCTGGCTGAGGCCCTCGTTTCTTGGGCACCCGCTTGGCAGGCTTTTCGTCGTCGGAGGTAGGGGTGGCGGCGGCGTCGGCGTCGACAGCAGCATCAGTGTCGTCTTCCCGCTTGCGTTTGGTGGATCCAGCAAAGGGATTAGCCGGCAACTCGTTGTCGCTGTCGGAGGTGATATCCGCGCCCTCCGAGAGTTGGCTGGGTAGGTCCTGTGTGTCGTCTGCCGGAACACTGGATGTGTCATCGCCGTCGTGGGTACGAAGAAGCAAGTCGACGTCAAATCCGCTGTCGTTATTGCCGAGACCAACGGGCTGCAGGTTGGGTCTCGAGGCAATCAAGGAACGCACGTTGAAGAACCACGGTGAGTCCTTCTGGATGAGATCTTGTTCACCAGTGAGCATCTATACGATCTGCGGCAAGCACTGAGAACTCACCCCACTTCGTTGCGAAGCTTGTCCCGGGCTGAATCTCATCCTCGCTGGTAATCCCTGCGCCAGTCTGACCCATCTCTGCTATGTTTTCCTTGGCCTTCCTAATCAATCTGGCAAAAAGCATTCAGCAATCTCTTTCCGAAGCGAGCACAAAGTGTATTTACCCATCAACCCTGTTCTTCACTTTGTCGGTCCACAACTTTCTCTGCTGATTATGGAAACGTTTGCTCTCCGCAGGATCGACAGCAAACATGTCCTTGTACGCCTGGTGCTTGGCGAAGCAGATTGTCGCCAGCTTATAGTAATAATGTGTCTTTGGCTGAGTGCCGGTCCGCTTGATACCCCCAACGCCAGGGAAGAGGCCATCTCGCATCTCTGGGTCACTTTCAATCGCGGTGATCAAGGCCCAAGTAAGCTCGTCAGCCCGGCTTTAACTACAGGTGAGTGACTCCGACTCGAGGGCAATTTGTGGAGTAAGTACGCACTCGATTATAACATCCATTGGTCCTTTTTGACCACTGGCAGCTGCATCGTCAGCGTCGTGCTCCAGCTCTTCCTCCTCTTCCTCCTCCAGTACAACTGGCACGGGCTTCACTGGGTTTTTCTTGGGTCGCCCGCGTGGCTTCTTGGCTGGGACTGCGTCCTTGGCTTCAGCGGCAGCAATAGCGGCAACATGCTGAGCCTTGGCCGAGGTAGCGGCAGCTCTCTTGGGTGGTTTGCCAGCCATATTCAGTATGCAGAGGGAAACGAGAGGAGCAATGAAAGAAAAAGTGGGAATTGGTCAGCGACGATCAGGACCAAGTACATAAAATTTTATTAATTTAACGGTTTTATATGTTTTCCGATGAGGTAGAATTAAATGCTCAGAAACGCCTCCAGAAACGATGTAGAAACTCCTCTGGAGGAGTTTCTGCATTTTGAGGTCGTTTCTCGTTTCTGGCGTTTCTCCCACGATAAAAGAAAATCAGAAACGACTTGAGAAACGACATCAGAAACGGCCTCAGAAACGCCCCAAAATTCTACTCTGACTGACCCTAATGGCTTTAAGGAACTCAGTATTTGACAGTTCCGCCATTCGGTATTGTGAGTCTTGATCAGAGAATAGTTTGGCCAGAAAGACTGCTCGGAGTTCCACCAATGTGTCCGAGGACTCGGAGGTGATTAGAGTGTGTTTGGGGAGTATTTCCTTTCTACGGAACCAACCTTGCCATGATATCACCTGCTTCGGCATCTTCCGGTGCATATCGTGACGTGGAGCCGAGTGATGCGATCATTACGTACTGCCAGCGAGTCGAAGTGGTGCCTTTCCTCTTGCCTTTGCTGTCCGCTTTCAATTGAAGCTCCGGGTATGGTCCTAACCCGCAAAAATGCCACCCCGAGGACCATCCGCCACGAACACCGAGCTGGCAGGCGTGCCGCGCCTTCGTTTTCAAAACCAAGGCCAAAAAAATCGCACGTCACGATCAGGCCAAAGTTGATGACCTCCACCCCCTAGTGTGTCGCCTGTCTGTCCTCTTTGGATTTTATCAGACCAATTGCATAGTCGTCAATGGATTGAGAACGAGTGGAACAAAAGAGCACGAGAGGCAGGCGTATCCGAATCAGCTATGATCACCTTCGTCAACGAAGTCGACAATGAGGCCGTTCCGCCAGAGGTTGATGTCTTATTTACATACCTTGAGCGAAATTATATCTAGTAAGCGCAACTCTCCAGTGCTCCTATATAGTTGATTTAACAGTTATGCCTCAGTGATATCGGAATCCCCGAACCCGGAACTTTGGTTGGATGTCGACGCGATGGTGGAGCAGGATGCCCACGTGGGTGTTTCAGCACCCATGGGCATCAAAGGAATATTGCCTACACCTCACAGGTCAAACTTTTCTTCACGTTTTGCCGATTTTCTCATGTGGCTGCGCAGGGACTGTTCAAATTCAACACGTATTCGAAAATTATTGAATGCAACGAAGTACGTGAAGTTATATTTTGAAGAGAACAGAAAATCTGAGTCTCCACAGAACTGCACGTGCCCAACGAGTTGCATAAACCGCGTTGCTCAGCGTCCCCGTCGAATCCCGATTGAGATCTTCAAAACTGAAAGTCGCGGATGGGGTGTCAGGACGTCTGTTGCACTGGTACGGGGACAGGTTTTGGGTCTCTACACCGGGTACGTTTCTTTGTCTGCACGTTTCATGAGTTTAACCTCTGCCTCTAGACTCCTAATGCTAGTCCTCTGCGCTCCACCGATTCACCTTTCAACTAATACTATCCCATTGATTTAGCCGGCGACAAAAAGCTAGTAAACTCCTTGGTGAAAGAGCCTCTTATATCTTCCAGCTCGACATCGACGAAGATCCCGGGGATAACCCTGACGACGCATATAGCGTAGATGCGTTGCGCTGCGGTACGCTACATCGTATCGATACATTCAAACGTTTGTTGCTCAGAGACTCAGGCAATTGGACTCGGTTCATCAAGTTGTTGATTTCTTCTTGCAAGCGACACGACATCTCATGCTCCTTATGCAGCCACTCCTGCAGCCCCAATACAAAGATAATCGCAGTGGCATATGATACAATGATTGAAGTAATCCCATCCCGATTGCATGTTTGCTCCGCCTAATCATAGACATAGGAGAATCTGCCATACTACCTGGCATTCGTGGCGACCGAAAATATTTCCCCAGGCATAGAGCTCACATTGGATTATAATCCTGCAGAGCAAGAAGCGTGGGAATTAAAGAAGTATAAGGAGAAGTCACGGTCAAAAAAGCTCAAAAACATGAGACAACAGAAACGCTGTCTATGTGGGGCAAGGGATTGCCGGGAATGGATCGCGGTTGTGGCATGATGTGTCCCAACCTGTATTCATTTGGCGGGCGTCGGTTTGCGGCGTCCGGGACCGTTAATGGCCTAGTATAAGGATGGATTCTGGGTTTAAATCTTTACACTTATTTCATCCTCTTTATGGGGTGGGCAAAGCCAATTGATCTTTTGTCTGTTATTGTCGGTGTAGGAAATAAAACAAAACTCCAGAGAAACTGATGCCAACGAGAGGTCACAGCCATTGCTCATCATGCGATCGGCGATCTCGGCTATCAAGGTGCTCTCGGTTTTGACACAAGACGAACATCGAAAAACCATTTATGAAAGTACAATGAAAGATTGAGTCTCCTAAGTTCTGATTATTGAGGCACACAGCTGCATTCGATATCATCCTGAAATTACAGACTCATTGCTCTGGCTGATGCAACGAGCTTTGTACCAGCCTTCTTTCTTCGAAAACGAGGTTCGAAAACCAGCGATGAAAGCGAAATCAAAAATCAAATCCGATGCTGTTTGCTGTCCAATTATATGCAGTGAGACCAACGAATCGGAACTTATGTGAAACAACAAACCGACACAGCTGCTTGCAATATGTCCCCGAGATGGCCGAATCATTGTTCTGGTAGGACGCACCGAAGTTCATATAGGCACACTTTTCTATGAGGTTTGAAAACCAGATATGAAAGCGAAGTGAAAAATCAAATCCGATGCTGTTTGCTGTCCAATTATATGCACGCGTCCCATTCAACTTTGATTCAACTGACAAGAATTTCTCGGGATGCCCGTCGCGGAAAGTCATTGAAGGTCTTTGCAGCTTAGACTCAAGCTCTAATTATTCAAAGTTGAACCACTCCCGAGTGGCAACAGTACTTCTCAATCCGACATTCCTTATGTCAAATAGCTTATTTGACATATTTGAAATAGGAAAGGAAGTGGCCTCAAAATGCCCACGTAAACTCACGTAAACACACATCAGATAAGCTCGCCGAAAGGCGGCGTAGATAATGCCGTTGACAAGGTAGCCGAAGATCGCCGCGCAGCGACACACATCAGATAAGGTCGACAGACGTGTGTCTACAGGGGGTGGGAACACAGTGTTTTGCAAAGGAGGGGTAAAGATAGTAGTATCTTCACAAGAGATGGAGGATGCGGAAGATAGTGCTGCGCGAGAAGCCGACACAGTCTAGAATTGGCTGGATAGAGAGATGCCCTTGCTCATAGAGGTTGAGAGCAGCGATCTTGACATCATGACCAATGTGTCGATTGGGCATGATTGAGGAGAACACTGCCCAAGCGACGCGTCAGCAAGATAGGCGCGGATAGGGCGCAGCGGACGCACCTGGATTTACACGAATTGAGCAAGTAGTGAGCAAGAAATGAGTTGAGATGACGCGTCGTTGATGCGCACGTAGAGGTGGTTCGTGAGGGTTGCGTACTGGAGTGTATGGGTGGTATGGTAAGAAAGGGGCATCAAATCCGAGTCGACCGCGCCTACTTTCAGTGAAATCGGGGGAGAATTGGGCGAGAAAGACGCGTCGGAAGTTGGCAGGTCAGAGACAGATAAGTAGGGCCGAGTTAGGCCAAAATTCAAAGTCTGAGTTGAACAATGGGTTAGGTACCAGTCGAAAGCGCTTGAAAAAAGACGTCGAACTCACCTAGAATCGAAGAAATCCGTCAAGAATTGAGCTCAGAATGAGCGTTCCAAGAAGGCAAGTATTTATTTTGCTCTTATTTACAAAATGATCGAAGTGTCATTAGCTTTGCAAAGTGCTGTAATTCAGCAGCGACTCGAACTGAAATCAATTTTCGCAAAACAATTCGAGGCTACGCTGAGGATGCCCCTGGACAAACCGGCTACCTCAGAAAAGTGGCCCAGCGGGCCGTTCATCAATTCATTGCACTGTGTTGAATTTGGTCATCCTGCAGACCGTTTAATCCAGCCGTCGCTCGGACTGAGATCAATTTCCGTAAAACGATTTGAGGCTACGCTGAGGATGCCCCTGGACAAACCGGCCACCCCAGAAAAGTGGCCCAGCGGGCCGTTCATCAATTCATCGCACTGTGTTGAATTTGGTCATCCTGCGGACCGTTTAATCCAGCCGTCGCTCGGACTGAGATCAATTTCCGTAAAACGATTTGAGGCTACGCTGAGGATGCCTCTGGACGAACTGGCTGCCTCAGAAAAGTGGCCCAGCGGGCCGTTCATCAATTCACCGCACTGTGGCCAATTTTGTCGTCCTGCAGACCGTTTGATTTAGCTGTCGCTCGAACTGAGATCAATGTCCGTAAAAAAACTGGAGGCTAGCTACTCTGAGGATGCCGTTAGACAAACTGGCTGCCTCAGAAAAGTGGCCCAGCGAGCCGTTCATCAATTAAGCCTGAGGCCAATTTCGCCACCCTGCAGGCCATTTAATTCCGCAGTCGCTTGAACTTAGGTCAGTTTCCGTAAAACGATTTGAGACTATTGAAATAATGAGACAGTGCTCCTCGCAAAATAATATCACTGCCACCTATCGGCCAACCCTGGGACAGCAGGCAGAATAATATTTTGGGGGTTTCAAAATATTGGACAGCTGAATCCAACTGCACTGGGCAAATAATATTATTCTCCCCATCAGCCAAAGCCTAGCCCTTGCTGGGCAATATTATTACTGCTACCCATTGGCTGAGCCTAGGTCAGTAGGCTGGGTAATATTTTGCGCTCTCAATATTGATCGACTGAACCGGCTGCGACCTGTGCCTCGGCTCAAAACTGCCATGGACACCAACATTAGGACAATACTACAAATGCAACATTATCATGAATACTATGCTATGCAAAATTCACGTCGAAACCGACCCGCTTGCCACTACGACAGGCGCACCCTCGTTGTTCTTCCGGCGCTGTACTACTAGTAGAACAGATGTCGAAGTATTAGCGCACTGTATTTCATAGGACTGCAATTGTGATGCATGTGTATCCTTATGTATCTCTATTCCACCTCGTCCTGCACCCCCTGCTCGACCTCGACGATCTCTGGACTCTCCAAGTGCGCTTGAAGGTCTTCGATTTCCTTTCGCGCAGCTCGTGCCTTGAACCAAGCATGCAGCGGACCTATTACAGAATCGCCCAGGGAATAATCGAAAGCCTCGAGTAATGCTTCTCTGTCATTCGTTTTCAAGCTGCCACCGGCTTGATTGAAAATTTGGAGCTGCCTGCAGACGACTCTGTGAGGAAATTCCGCATCTTTCCAATCTGTGATCTGGCATTCCCTGCTGCAATACGCCACCCGCGTACAGGCTCCACATTTTCGAAATGCCCGTCCGACTTCCTGAAAAGATCGCTTGCATCCTGTCGCGTAGCATGCATCGGTCTGCATACTCAACAAGTCCACAATTGGATCGACTGGCTCCGACGGGTTCGATGCCGGGGCGAGGTCTGGATGTAGGTCGGGCGGCCGCTCGACATCTTTGGCAAAGTGAAACGCGAAAGCATGGAAAATGTTGACGGACACTGCCATATCCATCTGACCCTTTTCTGAGTGCAATGGGGAGATGCTTGGATCACGACAGATGGTGACAGCATCAGAGAGAATGCCATATAGCTCCAGTTCGCGTCCTTTAGTCCACATCATTATGCTATTATACGAGCTACGCCCGGCAATGACTCGGAACAGAAAGACGGCGATCGTGTAGAGATGAGGGACGGGGAGTTTGTCGGGGGGGCGGCAACTACGCAGCCTGGTACATGTGTTGCGAAATGATGGAATGAAAAGATCGAGGAAGGTGGGGGAGTTGGTCACGGCATCGAAAAGTGGAAAGCCGCAAAGGTCCAAAGCGTCGGCCAAGAACATGAGAGGTGTGGGATTCGGCAGGATTATGCACCACTGGCCCATGGCCCGAACAAGAGAGTCGAATCCGAAGGGGACTACATTGGAAATGGATTGCGGCCAATTTCTGTTGTCCCCTTTGGCAACGCGAGTTTTAGGTGCGCTGTGCAGTACGTTTGCTGTGAGGCTGAATAGGAGGAAGAGCAGGGTGGTGGCCGGGGAACAGTTATAAAATGTCGTCCAGGACACACCAATCTCGTGCAAGTGTGTAGCGAGAGGTGAAGTCGGACACCTGCAGCTCGCTAATCGGGACATGAGGATCGAGAAGTCCGTGGAGCTTCGGGGAGCCGTAAGAAACGAAACGACTAAATTGAAGAATCCGTGGTGTTTCGACACAGGTCGGGTCTTAAGGCCGGTCGTTCCTCCTCCAGGCATGCTGGAGATGACCGCAAAACAACCAACGAGATAGGTGGCACACGTGGCAGGTTCCGTGATGGACTGGCCAAACAGGCCGAGAGCGGTGTCGACGGAGATCTTCCGACTCGCATGTAAATCACTGCAAGTCAATAAGCCACCAACCTTTGCATATATTACTAGCATACCTTGAGGACAACATGATGGACGAAGACAGCGTTGGGGCTACTGGCACCGCAATGCCACGTCATCATCAATGTTGTCATGACAAATTTTGGTGATCGGCCCTGGAATCAGTGATTGTGATTGTGGTATTACCGCATTTGGAAGTTCGCCGCTATCGCTCGTGCTACATTTCCCGCCGTCAGTCCCGGTGGTCAATGTACAACATGGCCGATTGTGATGGTGACATCCACTATGTCAAGGGAGAGGAAATTTCTGTTGCAGATGCCCTGTCTCGTCTAGTCTGTGACAACATCGGCAGATAGTCGTGATTATTGTGCTCAACGTCCTTCTCCCCTTTCGAAAACCTCAACAACACCTTCACAGCTTGTCATAGTCCAATCACCTCACCTACCCCCGCATTAATCGACAAATCCTCTCTGAGCGATAGATAGTCAGATCTGTGTGACTGTAATTTGATGTGGTATGAGCGCGAGATGAAATAGAGATTTAAACAGGCTGATCCTCGAGACTTCCACCCAATTTCGGGTGCTTTTGCCGAAATAATCGTGATCAATGAGCAGTTGAGTTATTCAAGATCAATCGAAGAGAATGGTGGATTTAACTCATACTGGCATGGGGCTTGAGTGCCCAAAGACTCAGTCAATATAAGCATTGAACCAGATGAATGTTTGATTTTAGGTTGACAAAAGCTGAACTGCTTAAACTTCCAGAGATTACAGCTGTTCAAAAAAACCTTGAGACAAACGAGATTTTTTCTTGCGCTTCCCGATTTGGAACGTCCAAAACGGGACAGTCGGCGGTTCGATTCTCAGCCGCGCCGCTTTTTTTTGAAAAAAAGCAGATATATCACGGGTGCAAGTCCGTACCAGTAATCTGTATCGGCAAAGGAGAACAAAAGCACAGTAGTTTTTTTGGGGGCATGGGTAAGGGCCAATTCAGTACGATGACACTCACAAGCTGGCTTTAATTGTACTCACCAATAGCCAGATGAGATGTGACATACAAACCCATTCAAGGAGGTTTTCACATTGACCTTCTTACCAAGATTTCTCTGACTTATGAAATAGAATAGGGTGGAAATTACAAGAAACCCACTGCCATGTCATAGTTATTGGCCTGATCTAGAATGAAACAGATGGGGTGAGATGCTAGATTGCAACAAATACATATATCAACCCAAATCTAAACATGATTCTGGCTTGCAAAGCCCCAGAAATGATATATCTGCTTTTTTCAAAAAAAGCGGCGCGGCTGAGAATCGAACCGCCGACCGTCCCGTTTTGGACATTCCAAATCGGGAAGCGCAAGAAAAAAATCTTGTTTGTCTCAAGGTTTTTTGGAACAGCTGTAAGGTTGAAGTTGGAAATTGCAAATATTATTGATCGGGTGATGTCGTGACACAAAACCAACATGAAGGCAATCTCAGTACTCAATTACTGTTTTCACCCGCTTGGGACACTGGTTTTCTGAATGGCACATCAATGTGTTGGATATTCTGAAAATATGGCATCTAGTATCCCTTTCCCAATCCTACTGTCTCAGAGCGATAAGGATGAGATCGTTTGTGAGTACTATACTAGTACAGCCACTGGTAGTCTCTTATAAACAGACGCTATAACTTGTAACCTCGTACCTCGGTTGTTATAGTCTGTCACTGACCTCGATCGAACAATCGCTAGTGCCGTTATTATATAATGATCGGAGTTTGAATATGTTCCCACAATTATTACAGGTGACGGCTACGCGTCTTCTCGCGTTTCCACCTTCACTGAGACCTCCAAACCTCCAATCCGACGCGTCCAAACCCTTTTACTATCCCCCTGAGCACTCTGATGGATGGAAATCCTCCAACACCACCACCAGTGAAGAAGGTTTGTTCATACAAACGGCTGCCGAAACTTATTGAATCCCCACCATCGAATCCATCCGTGCAAAAGGCACCTCGTCTGCATCCAACAGTCCTGTTGCTTTTGCATCGACTTATAACTCCAAACCTTTAGAGACCGAAAAAAGCCTGTACCCAATTTTATGAAAAGGGAGAAGATTTTTTGAAATTTCAGGTCAGTCGACTTTGTACAAAAAGATACATGTACAGAGAGGAACCGGCGAGACAATATGAGAGGATTCTGAAAACGCACACGCCGTCCCTCACAACTACTACACCATACGATATACTATAGATACACAGTCAAGATCTCGCTACATTTTGATATCCAATATTGGCGGGGTCGACGTGTCAGGTTGGAATAAGTGAGCAGCATGAAGAGGAACACACACGCTAGCTATTCATTCACATAATTCCACACGATGTCCGTCGACTCGGCATCGAGGGTCGACTGCGTGATCATCGTCGGGAGCGTCGCTGTGCACCGAAAAAATATATTCAATACTCAATCTACCAGAAATGCTTCGGAGTCAGAGAGACACGCACCGAGTATCCTCAGTAAAGGCTCCGCACCGTCAATATCGCTTAGCTCCTTTCCGACGACGCCCCGGCCGGTGATTTACTTTGAGTGGATCGTCATGTATTGCCGGCGCTCGAAGCAGTAGAGAAGGTGGTTGGCCAGCGAGCGGGTCGAAGTAGACCCGCATCCCCGAGACAACGGTGGAGGCAAGTACGAGGGGTCTTTACGGCTGTGGATGGGGGTGTGTTAAGAAAAAGAAGATAGAAGAGGAGGGGAAAGAACGTACTGAGCAGATCTGTTCTGGAATATTGAGCTTGATCTCCGGCCTCCGGGTCCCATTCAGCTAAGCATCTCAAGGTGAGTATGACACAAAAGACGCCATCGTAGCACGCACATCGTCTCGTTCGCGTTTAGTACCCTGTGTACCCGTCCCTTGCCATGTTCCTGACTGCGTAAAAGCGCCGGTGGTAGCTGCAGCCTGTTTTCTCGCCGTCGCACTGGCCTTGGGCTCTTTCCGTGCGGCCGAGGCGGGGGTGAGATACTCTTTTTGCAGCTCCTTCTGCTGGAGGCAATTCATCTCAGCAGACGCGTCGCCAGAACCCATTCGTCCCATCTTGCAAGCAAGCATAGAGTGAGCACACGCGCGCCCGGAGAACTTGAGCTTGACGCACGTAGTCTTCCCGGGATCAGCTGCTTGACAATTGTAGACATTGTCCGATGTCCGTAGGAGCAAAGCCAATGATACCTAGGTGCCATAGGCCGTGGTTGTGGGTGAGGGAGGCCAGGGAAGCCGGAGAGCGATGGCGACGCGCAGAGGAAGGTCGTGGGAACAGATTCAAAGTCCGACGATTATATAATAACGACACTACCTATACACGATCGCGCGGTCAACTACAGACTAAGCCACTGGCAACAAGGCGCTGCAGCGACATGTGTTCTTTCTGCGGTAAATTTGAATTTGCGGATTGTATCAAACTGAGGGCGATAAATGAGCTCAATATTTCACTTCCCAATAGAGCTGTTGCTGAACTTCGGAATAGGTCTCGTCAACCCCGGATTGAACCGTTCCACCAACCATTTCTTTTGAATGGTTCATATGTACTTTGTCACCTATGCAATTCCGCTGTCAAGAGAAAAACTTTCGTTTCGATTCCTTTGCGCAGCTACGCAAATGGCCTTTGGATCGGAGACCTCCCCTTGAGTTGTAATGGTTCGCTTTCCCACGGCGTCATTCCCACCTGTCAATCGTCCAAATTTTCTCAATCTGAATTTACATCACACTACAGTTGTGGACAAACAAAGTCCGCAAATAGTCTGTAGCCCCAACAGGATTTAATTTTGACCTAATTTTAAGTTTCCGGAGATGAGATTGAGTCAAAGAGTCCAAAAAACATGCTCCGAAGTTTTTCCCACGATAAATGAGGGACCGCCAAAATTTTGACCCAGATCCAAATCTCAGATTTATGATTGGAGGCGATTGGCAAAAAACAGATTTTTTTGAGCACAGCCACATTATGTAACTACATTATCTACCTGCGGAGCTTTCAATTGCCCTCTGATGTGACTCCTCAATTGCATTAAAAGCACGGTTTGAAACTGAACGGTGCTGTTTTTTTTTTCTTCACAGCCCATTCTGCTGCTGTGCCTGTCAAACCCCTCCGATAAGCATCCATAAACCTCCATGACCTGTTGATGAAACGACAAATCACTGCCGGGCATCCATCCAGATACTTCAAGGCCAACTCCTTTGAGTCAGCAAAACTCTTCTTGGGGACTTGCCGGTAGCGGTATTTGCACCACCCCCAATACTAAAAAAGTAAATTAGTTCAAAGAAACCATTTGGAAGAATAAGTTACCATCTCAATAGGATTGAGTTCACAATGAAATTTAGGGAGAAACATGCACACATGTCCAGCGTCAGTGATCACAGTCTCAAGCATAGATGGTTGGTTAACAAAGTCCTCCTGCTGACTGAGAAGGCGTGCCATGCAGCACCCTTTGCTCTCAAATGGGCACACAGGGGAACATTTTGCTTTGAGTTTTGAGACATTAAAACCCCGCTCCACTAGCACAGCTTGAAGGCCTTTTGCTTCACCCTCAACAGTGGTCATTTTTTGAACCTTTCCACGCTGGGCAGCAGATGGATTGGACTGGGGAATAACAGTGTCATTCTGCTTTGGTTGCTTCCCCCCATTGGATTTATTCATGCTGAATGCCCGAAGAGCGCCCTCTGGCAGTGAGGCATGGGCAGAAGACTGATCAAAAATGAAAAGAGCAGTCACTCCAGGATGGATGTCATTGTGGATTTTTATTGCACGCTTCACCTGCTTTATGAGCTGGTCTGTATCCCACCAAGGATCACCCTTTGCACCTGGATATGTTATCTCCCGGGCATCAGCAATTATGATACTGTCCTGATCCCGTTGGACAAGTCGACCTGTCCCTTCAGTGATAAAATCTGAAACATGAATGAGGCGTCCACGGCTCTTCTTTTGAAGAATGGTTTGCCCTTCTGCAAGCCTGAGAACCACATTTATCAGCTGCAAAACACTAAGAATTACAAGAACACTTGCCAAGCAGAGCGCATATAATCAAGTGCATGAAAACAGCATTCATCATGAAAATATGCAATGACCTTCTTTACTCCAGGTGGCAGAACAGGCTCAACAATTTCAAGACTTGGTCCATGATACTGTGTCATACGTGCTTCAAATTCAGCCATCTTTGGCAGAAATACATCAGTTCGATACTGCACAACATCGGGCCGTTCATGGCCATCCATGTAAACCCCTTTCTTGATCAGAGTTCTGCGATAGCCAAGTCTGACCAGCCAGCGCCAGGCAGTACGCTCACTGATAGGTTGTTTTGGTGAGATTCCAAGTGCAGCAAGGATTTCTGTGTTAACCCCTTCACAGAATCTCTTGGGAGTTACTGATCCAACCTTCTGCTGTGTTAACCAAGCTAAGCATGCAGTCTGCACAGACTCATCATTCAAGAGCGACTTGGTATTTGCTCTTCCACCTCTAGTCTCTGTTGGGAGTTCCTCAAAAAGCTGATAGTGTCGTGCCAAGGCACGGACACGTCGTGCAAAATAATTCCCATTCCCTTCATGCCATTGACGTGCAATTTCCAGACTCGCAGCAATTCGTTGAGACCCTTTATGCGGAGAGTAGCAAAATTCCGGATGATAAGGAGTTGGTTATGCTGTGAAAGTGGGAGGTTTCGTTTCTTTAGGTCCCCCTTGATTTTCTCCCTGAGTGCATGCCAGCTGCGAATAATGACACCAGGTGCAGGATTGGAAAAAAGAGGTGACCCAGCAGGTGCTGTGGATAAGCTTTCCTCGCTGCCAACAATATCATCCACAACTGCATCCCAATCGTTTGGATCATCTTCTTCAAGTTCTTCGTCTGAATTATCCACCTGAATTAATGGTGGGCTTGCCTCAAGCTGCTCATCAGTTGGATCTGAAAGAACTGATGCTGAACGAATCCGAGGTATGATTTGAGGTGGAGATGGAGCACGAGAGGGAGGAGCAGTTGAAAATGGTGTTGAACCTGCTGTTTCAGTTGGAGGTGGAGCTTCATCCTCTGAAATATTCAGCTCCTCCTCATGTAATACTGGAGAGAATGGAGCAGATAAGGCCGAAGAGGATGGAGCAGAGAAGAAGCTATCCAGTTTGGTTTGTGCTCTGTTGTATTTAGCATATCTTTGTTGAGTGCGCAAAGATTTGCTGGCTGTATCGGGGCCTTTGACATACTCAGCTGGGCGCCCTAAACAACCTAATATGAGTGACTTGAGGCTGCTTAAATATCATAAAACTCACCCCCAGGTTTACGTTTTCAACTACCCGTTTAGCTGTATAAGCTTGTCTGGTAGGGACCCAGTCATCATCCCCTGCATCCCGCTGGTCCTCTTCAATCTGTGCAAGCAACCCAAACAAACGGTCTTGAAACTCTTCATTGGCCACTTCATCCCAGTCTACTTCATTATCATTATCACTGTGGTCTGAGTCCACCTCCAGATAAGCTAAACTGTCAAGTTCTGCAAGATCAAGAGTCTCAGAGTCAGAGTAATCGCCACCAGAGGAGTTGCTTGAAGCCTCAGGTGAAGGGGGTTTCCTAGATTGGTTCTTGAGCCCACTAATATTGTGTTTGGCACGTTTGCTGGGGCGTCCTCGTCGTGGCTGCATGGTGGGGAATGATAAGAGCGAAGGCTGAAGTTTCTCCGAATGAATCCGTTGATTATAAGGAAGAAGGCTGCAGTTTCCCCGAACTGATCAGTTGACTCTGCTGGTTGACAGTTCTGGAAATAAATCAGACATGTGACCAAGAAAGATCATATTGCGCCACGACCACTCGATGGATTTTCGAGATCTTTGTGGATTCAGAATCGGTTCAACAAGGCGCGTCGATTGCGCATTTTTTCATAATTTCCCCACGACTTTTAAGCGTCCGCCAAAATTTTGAGCGGTCCGGACATTAATTGATGAATTGCCGGCCAACAGCTCGACAGAATCACATAATTTTTAGATGGATGTGACTGCCTTGAGGAGATCTATCGATCTATGCATTTATCTCGGCTAAAAAAAATCCAATTTTTTTTTGGTGGACTTTGTCTGTCCACAACTGTAGCTAGATATCGCTGCTCAGTGTCGTAATTTCGTTCCAACAACTCGAAAAAACTCACGAACGAAAATAGTTGATATATCAGGTTTGAATTGGTTCTTATCGGGGCATGGTTCAAAATGCAAATTAAACCATTCATTAGTGTTCAAAATGGCATTACGATGCATGTGATTCAAAATGCCATTTCGGGGCATGTGGTTCAAAATGTTTGAACACTCTGTTTCGCGCTGCAGGAAGGCATCCTTTGTCTCCTTCTGCTTCGATTGAATAATCTCATACATTTCCGCTTCTCGACGCTGGTAATGATGGATCTTCCAATTCAGGGATTGAATTTCGGCATCTTTATTCTCTTTCAGCTTATTCAGTGCCTGAATAAGTTCCATTTCACGCTGACAAAGGGAGTAAATTGCGGCGTCCTTATTACGTATTGCGTCTTGGAATGCCAGTTCTCTCTCCTCTAATTTGGATTTACGCATGAGAAACGTTTCCCGTTCCGTTGCAAACCTTATACGCTCATGTTTCAGGAGGTTTGCCGCCGACGGACGCATTCCTGGCTAGTCATTGGGGAAGTGTCAATGAGCATAGTGGTCTCAAAACAACGACCAACATTTTGAACCAGCATCGTTTCACGACATCGTTCAAAGATTGAGAGTAGCTCCTTGGGAGTGACGATACTTTAGCACCCGGTGCAGCCCTTACATCACGTAATCAACCCACTGTATAAGTTTATTTAGCTCACTTTGCGTTTTGGCCTCATGAAACAGGGGCGTCACTGGTTCGGGCTGCCACCAGGAAAAACTAAAGTAGCTGTCCAATCTTGGGTGCGGTTTCATTTTAGGCGACTTGGGCGAAATCCAGAAACTTGAATTATAAGAAATTCGGGTGTCTCATAGGAAAACTATACAGAACTAATGTCTTTAGACATGACATGAGCTAAGATATCGGCCGTCTCTTCCTTCCATTGTGCAAAGTATTCTGCGGCATCACTATCCTCCCCCATCGCTTTTACCCAGAACTGCTCCTGTTTCAAGATGTCCTCGATCAAGACACTGGCCTTGATATCACCAAAAGCCGGGTTCCGAACCAGCGTTTTCGCAAAATCGAGTCCAAGACGCGCCTGAGCCCAGTGTGCAGAATGGGCAAAGTATGTGCCCGTGTGGGATGAGGTTGAAAACGAGATGACGGAATGGATGGCGAAAGGGGGGAGAATAAATGTGCATGGTTGAATGACATGCAGCACCTGGAGTCCCTCCAGATTATCGAGTGCCGATGGGGTCAAAGGCTCTCGTCCGTGGAGAGGGCTTGGATGATTTATACCCCACCAAGCCAAATTTTTCTCGGTCGCCGGCCAGACCAGCCAGAGTTTCTCACCCTCGACATGAGCCAGGGTCTGTGAGGTCCCATTGCCGTCGACATGGGTGTCGGTGAGCCATCCGCTAGGGGTCCAGACCGATGAGAAGTACAGCTTCTTGCCATGTTTCGCAAGATCCACCGCACGCGCTGCTACCGTGGCCTGCTGGCCAGCGAGGAGTGTGGCCTTGGTGGCCGATCGAGACAATTCGACTGGTTCGTGCTGGACACTGAACTGCCCAATGTTTAAACTCAATAGAACCATAACTCCGTCAGTTCTCCACCGATTGTGCTGCTTCTGGGCTCAAAAAAATCGTACAGTTGACTTCAACGTTGTGATTACCTAGAATCAAGGAAAAATCCCTGACCATTCCTACCCAAGGGCCAAGTCCATGCCAAAAATATTCCTTCTTCACCATACTCAAGTCAATCAATGCCAGTAGGGCGGCTCTGTGAGATGTGGCGAACTTCTGGCTATCCAAAAAGGAACTACGGGAGGAAGGAAGCTTTTTCAGCACCACAGAATACGGAAATTGATTTCACTGACACACACAAAAAATATCAGGGGGGTATCAAAATAAATCATTTCAACAAAAATGACATGGGAGGCGTATTCAGGGGTGTGCAGTCTTCAGGTGGCATGTTCATTGTGTTTGACAGGTGAAACAACTCCCACATGACATACCGCATCTGCTTTTCTCTCTCTCTCAGGGGCGGGAACTCGAGCCGGACAAAGAGAAATAAAGTGGAAAGTGATGGCTCTCTGCACACTTGTCTCTTCTAAGCAGACGCTTCCACATGGACTCCATAAAAAGGATTGACGGAGGCCGTGGGTCGGCGGTGTTCGGCTGTTCACCATCTTGGATCGAAATCGGCACTTGGGCGGCTGTTTTGCGAGGCACAAGTGAAATGGAATCTGAAACATCTAAAGGGCCGTGATAAGCGGGATGTTCAAGGGATATCAGAGAGTCGTTTCGAACCAGAAGGTTGTTGACGGTAGTATCATTACATAGGTGACGATCTCCATTCTATCAGTTCGCGGAGGCGGTCAACGTTGCCACGGGAGTCAATTATGTATATTTAAAGTAGGGAATCCTTGACATTATCTATCTTTTTAATTTTTCTGCACAATGATCAGTTTCCTTCACACCAAACCACCCTAATGGCAACCTGATTATATTGGAAAATTAACAGAAATTCGACACTGAGGAGGAATTATAGCTGGAAGCATTTGAAAGGGAGTCAGCTGGT
Organism: Mycena olivaceomarginata; assembly: GCA_029378375.1. Classification (NCBI taxonomy): domain Eukaryota; kingdom Fungi; phylum Basidiomycota; class Agaricomycetes; order Agaricales; family Mycenaceae; genus Mycena; species Mycena olivaceomarginata. The sequence continues at coordinate 175,264 of JARKIC010000182.1, read as the reverse complement.
TCTTCAGCTGCTGTGAACATGGTCCAACCCAGGTTTATGAAAGACCTCCGGTGCATTCGGGACTAGTCAAAGGTGGCGACTAACTGAAGGGCACCATAGTGTTCTCAGGAATATGAGCAAATACGTGGCCGCAGTGCGGCAGTGTTGCCATCTGAAAATAAATTCAACAGCATGCTGGTTTACTGTCAGGTGTTGAATTTAAAGGCTCCGCAGCAGAGAAGCAGATAGAAGAAAGGGAAAGCGGAGCGGAGTAGCATGTTTCGAGATGGTTTGACACCAAATACATAAAGATGTAATTGAAGAAGCGTTACAGCTGCATGGTTGAAAATGGAAGTGTTGGCAGCGATGGACAGTAAGTTTCAGAGCGGAAAAGTCAAAATCGGGATGGGTTGAATGGGATGGGGGCAAATCTGTGCAGATCTGTCCAGGTATTATTACCCAGCCGGGTTATGAAAAAGGGACGTAGTCTTCCAAGTCTCCAATACTTCGCAGTCCATCTGTCGATCTGAAACATATCGCGGACCGCGTGTGAGCCCTCGGAGTGTGGAGTCGCTTGGCTCGCGCTTCTAACGCCCTTGATTACTGTCAACGAGTGGTGAAAGTCAGAATGGAAGCTTCCAATACACCCTGAGAGTGAGCTGCGGGGTGATGCACGATCACCACTATCTTTGGCGTGAACGGAATGGAAGCCTCGGCCCTCCTATCCACCACCGCGAGAGCACGACGGCAGGAAAGGAAATTTGAATGAACTATTTGAGGCTGTACCAATCAGAACTCTTCTGTACCAATCAGAGTCCTTCCCGCTGATGCTGTGCTACTATATACCAGGTAGGGGCGCCGCCGCGAACACGTTTTTCAGGAAGCATTCTCATCCCATCATTCTTAGCCTCATTCTTTCACAACTTTCACAATGATGCCAGACGTTAAATCCGACTTGAAAGAGACCGACAAAGCGGGAAATCCGCATGGACGTCCCTCGCCTCAAACGCTCTCGCCCGCAGGTCAGTATGAGACTTCACGCCATTGAAATTTACTCATTATGTGAGTCCTGGATGTCACCAGCGGGCTTTCAGTTGCCGACGTCTTCGCGCATCCACGAAACAACGTTGTTATTTCCCGCACATGGGGTGGCTTGAAACTTAATCACGTCATCGTGGACCCCAACGTTCAAATGCCTAAATCTCTCCTCCAAAGGTCTTACTTGACCAGTATATATGACTTGCCCGCGACCAACCTGACGCTCTCTGTCACATTTGGCACTATTGACGCCGACGTCGAGGTGAGGCCCTTCGCGGCGGGAACAGCACAAGCAGCGTCCCCCACATCATACGTCGCCCGTGACTATGAGCGCAAGCCCCACCAAGTACACCTCAAATTCGGCTCGATTACGGGGAATGCCACATTCAGAGTCGTGAGTAGGATTTGTATTTCCCCATCGAACGAGGGTGTTGATTGCTTATTTTCAAGTACGCGCCGTCAACGGTGCGGATTTTTATGGAGACGTCTGTGACCTTCGGCCAGACGCGCATGTACCTGCCACGCACGTTCCACGGCCCGCTGAAGATATCATCCTGGGCACGCGCCCCACGCCTCTCAGCGGAGCTTCGGAACGCCTGCATACTGATGACCGAGGATGGCTCCACAATGCACTGCTTCGTTGGAAATGTCGGCGCATGGGTGGCCAACGGCGAGCGTGGTGACAGCGCAAAGGTGACAACGGCATTCGGGTCTGTGTGGGTTGGCTATGTCGGGGAGGACGAGGAAGGCGCTCGCGCATTGAAAGGGAAGCTGGCGCACTGGGGCAAGAACTTGCTGGCCCTGTTTTTCCTGCTCTGCACAATCTATTGGACCCCGGTACTGCTGTGGAGGCTGATCTGTGTGATATTCTCGTTCATGTTCTAAAATTACGCACCCTTGCCCTGTACAGGTTGTACTTATGTCCTTTTCCGTACAAAAAGTTGTGGAATTCCGGGAGGACCGGAGTTCGTTACCTGTTTTGCACAACCAGTGCTGGTTCTCAGTGTTTGCAGAGTCAGATATTCTGGAAATTGACGAGCCGCGGCTTTGAATGCCGATATAGCTTTTTGCTAAAGTGCCCGGTGGTGAATTTTTTGAGCGGGCTATGGAATGGGATGTGCACAAAAAAGACTGCGACCGCCTCGTGATCAGCAAAGAAGCAATCGAGTCCAATGCCCACCCCAACATCCTCGTGATGTTGCATGCAGCACTGGACAAGCACGCATACGCGGTCGTCTGGAAAGGGCATAAAAGTGATTCGGGATACTGCAAGGAAGGTTTCGGGGCCTGTTATATACAGTGGAAAGCGACTTTGGTCCGCCATCGTCCGCGATATCATCCTTCAATAACAACTGGACAATTTCTCCCGATACGCAGTTCGAGAAGACTGTGACATTCTCGATTGAACGTACCGGAGTGAATTGCAGCAAGCGGGTGGCGCAACGGCTGGCAATCACTGGGAAGCTGGATTCAACGACGAAATCTGGTTCAGACTGGGTCTCGAGTCAGATTTTGAATGCACAGCGACCAGTCTCCGAGTGAGATTTACTTTGGATGGGAAGCGAGGAAGCGGGAGGTCAGGACTCCTTCCTCGCTTCCGCCATCCTAAGTAATAAGGCGACACAAGCTGTAAAGCTGTATAATACAGCAGTACGAACACTGCATTAATGCTGTATCCTTTGGACAGGATTTGCGACAGACATTCAACAACACTTGTGGAGGCAGGGCGCCATCCCCATCGAGAGGATTCAGTCCGCGAGTGCGCGGACTCGAGGTTGCGGCCCGACAGCATTCCCCGAAAGCTCGGATTTCTCTAGCTTCAATTCGGAGAATGCTGGGCCGTCTGCGCGAGCAGGCACCGGTGTGCACGATCGATTAGACTTGTGTAAACATTCTTTTTAAACCCCATGAATGTCAATGATGGTCAAGAATCAAATGATCCTGCCAAGCTCCGTTCCGGATTATAAAGCATCTACCATTGAGATGCCGAACAACATTGCGATGCTGTATACCATTCAGATGCCGAGAAACATTGAGACCCCCAATTTACTGTTGATTCGAGTACCTGATGTGTGCTATCCGTAGTTGTTTACTCAGGGGATCTGAAGATCATCCAATCGTGATAACAATTCTGCTTCTCAGCATTGGGCGGGCCCAATCCTGGGGCATGGAGTCTGGGAGCGTAGTTTGTTTGGAGCATGGAAGTCCAGGGGCGAAGGCGTTGTATAGAAAATCTGATAAATGGAGAAAGGACTACTATCCCCCCCCTAGTACTCGGACACTTAAGGAAAACCCTTGAATAACTCGGCTCAGAGATCATTTCTGGTCAAACTGAGTAGATAGATCGTTTGCAATTTGGAAAATTATGAAGGATGAAAAAAAAGTTTGTGCCGATCGGCAGGGAACTCGTTAAACGAGCTCAATTTCTTTGACAGGCGAAAGTGTCCGAGTTCTAGGTAACGTGACACTGCACCGCATTTGGCATGCCAGCTCATCTGTCGTCCACTACGGCCTCAATTCTCTTCCATTCCGTTCAATACTCGACATGCAACATCTACCATATGCATTGCTCCTCTTGGAACTCTAAAAGCCGAGATTCCGACCTCTTTTCGCCTCACGGATCCTCGTCAATTGCAGCAAGTCTGGCCGCCCACGGACGCTCTGGACGAGCACGCCCACTGCGCCTTACCACCTGCGGAACGTCCGGTTCGGCCCCACCATCGAACTCGTCACTGGAGGACCCCTTGGAACTGCTTTCTGCGGTATCGGAAGAGTCCTTGGAATCGGAATCGGTGTGTGCATTCTCTTTTTGACGTGCACTCGATCTGCTGACACTTGCACCTCCTCGACCTCGACCTCTGCCGCGCCTACGCCCACGCCCACGTCCCCCGGCTTGCTGCCGCTTCTTTTTAGCATCGTCGTTGACCAGCCGATTGAACTCGCGCAGGGCGCGTCGCTCTTGCACTTCTTTGGCATGTTCCTCCTTCTCTTGTCTCCGCCTCTCCTGATCAGCCTTTTTCTGCAGCCGTTTCGCTTCTGCCTCCTCCTTCTGCTGTTCCTTCTCTCTTGCTTCCCTCCGCTTCTCTTCCAGCCCTTCGCCTGATGTGAGACATCGTGCTGCCCCCTGGAAGTGTGCGCGACCGCCCTCTTTCTTCTTCCCCGCCTTCGCATTAAGCAGGTTATTGATTTTCAGGTTCTCGCGTGCCATCAAGACAGCGTGGGCAGTGGCTGCTTCCGCTTCGGCCCTCGCTGTTGCCAATTGCTCCTCCAGCATGGCGAGCGTCGCTAGCAAGGCAGTATGTGATGCGTACGGCCCCGATTGGACTGATGCTGAGCGACCACGGCGATTTTCCCTGGCGGGCGCTGCGGGCGCAATGCGGAGTAGGTCAACGGGTGATGTGGGGCGAGGATAGGTTTCGGGAAGGTGTGATTGAGTAGACGTTGTCCAGCTGGGTGCATAATCCTCCTCCTTGAATACATCTGGGTTCAGCGGCCGTATTCCTGTCTTTCGGAAGGCGCTAAGGATGTTTGTCGCTGTCATAGCCTTTTCGCGAACCTCAAGGTACACCTCGATAATGTTGTCTTTGGTCACCTGTAGTCCAATGTCAGCCAACTCATCGCACTTCTGCCCCCAATATCGCTCTGTTGGACCAAATACGCCGACGTCCAAGGGCTGAGTGTGATGGCTCGTATGGGAGGGGAGACTGAATAGATGGATATTCTCCTTGATTGCGATCTCGATGAGCGGCAGGGTTTCGTGTGATCTATGTCCATCCCAAACGACGAGGCCCGGGTCGTTGTCGATATTGTGTCGGATGAACCACGGAATGAACACCTTGACGAACCATTCCCGGCAGAGATGGTCATTGGTCCACCCGTTCTCAGACACACTAATGCTGTGATCATGAGATATTAAGCAACGATTATGACGGTGAAACAGAAAACAAATGTTACCAGCCGGCGCCTTGGGTTGCTTCTGTGAACCACCGCTTCAACAACCGCTTTCCTTGCAGGACAAACCCCGGAGGAAGCTTCTGTCCCGTGGCTGATATGCATTCAATCACGGTTACGAGCTCCAAGTTCGAATCGGCGGTTCGATAACGCGAGCGCACGTGGCATGACAGAATATATTTTACGCCTCGATTCTTTCGCCTGCCACCCAATTGGATCCCCTTCTCATCCATGTTGTAAACATTATGCCAGGGGATCTTCTTTTCATCAATGATTGCTTTCAGTTTCTGAAAGTAATCCTGAATCGCAGTGTAATTGAATGCTCGCGCTCGTTTGGGGTCTAAACCCGAGGTTTTCCCAGAAAACAAGTCTAGTTTATGCTGTTCTAGAAACCTATCAAGCCAATTTTGACCTGGGGTCTGTCCACATAAGGCCTTGACCTTCGGGTAAATTGTTTGACGGTTTAGTGGATGAGCCGTGAGATCAAGAAAATGACACCAGTCAATGAGAACTGTCTCCTGAGGCTCAGTGAGGAGGAATTGGTCATTATGCACATCAGAACGTGTTCTAACGCCGTTGAGGCGGTCGCTGAGGGTGCTAGGCGGCACAGAATACACCTTGGCCGCACCTCGTCCTGAGTATTTCCCGCTCTGGACATCTTTAATCGCAAGCGCCATGCGCTCCTCCGGGGACAGTTTTGAGTGCGGGTCTGATGGCATAAGACCCCTAGTACCCAGAACGACGGCTTTTGACGCTATAGTGGGTGTGCGGAAGGTGTGGCAGTGGCACGAGTAAGGGTTGATATTATGACATAAGCTGATCTCTTCCGTTTTGCATCACACGGCGTGCAGGGCATCTCCTGCCACAAAAATTGAGATGGGGACTCGTAATTAAATATTCTTTTCAGAAATTTCGTCCTCAAGGCACTCTGGGCTAAGGGCCCTCTTGCTGGTGGAAAAAATCACAAAATTCCCTGATTTGGCTACTTCTAATGGTGCGGGAGGGAAACAAATAGCATCTCTATGGTCTGATCGGCACAGAACGTGATAGACGACGTTGATACGAGTGTTTTGAGCCAAAAATCTCCGAAATCGACCGGGAAATGGGCGAGCAATATTCAAGTGTCCGAGTACTAGGTTTGTCCGGGACGGTGGGGGGGGGATAGTATTGCCACCCTTGGACCAGATTCCGCTACCCGCTTGCGAGGGATCATTTCTAGCTTTTTTCGACCGTTCACTCTCGTCGTCATTCGACCCTTTTGCTGGCATCCAGCTCACCAGCCTTCGATTGAGCTAGATCTTACTGGTATCAGCACTACTACTTTACATCCACCTTTGGCAACATTTTCGACATCTCTGACCCAGCGTTAATACCTGCACCATTATTTCGAACTCTCTCCCTTCATATCGCACACGTATTCCTCCGCTGGCTCCTCTCTTTTCTCAATCACTCATACATTACATACCGGACGACGGGCTCTCGTTTCTGGACCTTCGGGTTCGGAAAATCCCCAAAGACTGCAGCCACGGTTACGAGGATAACAATCCAAGCTGCGGTATTGCACTCTAATATAAAGAAAATGATTTACCGGAAATTTTCGGACCGGTGTTGTGTGACGTAAGGCTGTCAGAAAGTTGGGCGGCTGGCCGATAACATTTACAAATAACATAGCCACATTTGTAAGCAATTGAAGAGAAATTCAAGATTGCCTCTCCAACACCAAAGGAATATCCTTATTGTACAAGTAACTGAACACTCAGGTATATGGAAAGTGTCCTGCACCCTTCCTTCGTTTTAATTCTCCATATTTTGTATACTGTAATAAGAATTGCCGTGTTTTGGCGATATTGGCGGGTGGATATATCAAAGGAGTGCTGTATTGGTCCACACTTCGGTTATAGTGCATCTACAGTAATTAACCGGGAAGCGAAACAATCAGAGTGCGCGCGCGATTATGGGATCAATATACCCCCAATCCTTCCCGTTTTTGTAACGGATCTTCAGTACATCTTCCAGGTTACACGATGGTCGAAAGGATCATATATTTATGTGTTGTCTTCGTTGAGAACGGGGAGGCTTTATCCACGGGGCCAAATTGGGCCAAACAACATAGTAGCGAAACACCTCAAAACAGTGCGGAATGGCTCAACATCCCTCCCCCTCACAAAGTGAACAGTCGGAACCCACATATTTGCTCTGAAAAGCACGAATAACTTCATCCCAGCACTCCCTGGAATTCTTCTGGGCTCACTAATATGAGCTCAGAAAATGGACCAAACAATGTGTCAAACAAAACCGTCCTGCATCGGCCCAATATGGGCGTTCTGGCTAATTCCTTTTGCAAGGCAGAGTTTATGAATGAGAGGAGTGGCCTCCTCAAAATTTGGGTCCATCCGCCCGGTTGAAGGTAGCGAACGGGGCGGTGTTTCGCTTCTACGTTGTGTTTCGCTTCGGGGTTAACTACTGTATGCCCCAAATAAATGTTTTGAACCACTCACCTTATTTTATCTACCATGTTGGAGGGGCCTTAATGAATTTCTCCCAAATTGATCGCATTTGTGGCTATGTTATTTGTGGATGTTATCGGCCAGCCGCCGTGGAGACCCAACTTTCTGACAGCCTTACGTCACCCAACACCGGTCCGAAAATTTCCGGTAAATCATTTTCTCTATATTAGAGTGCAATACCGCAGCTTGGATTGTTATCCTCGTAACTGCGGCTGAGTAGGAGACTGCATACTGTCATGCTTCCACTTCATTTGCACGACGGTGAGAATCCTACAGACACGGTTTCCGTGCAGTGACTCAATCGATCGCGCGTACTCGCGGATCCGCATCCTAACGAGGTCAGCGAAACAATCATCGAGTACGGGTGAAACTCGAGCAATGGTGAAACTCAAGCAATTAATCAATCACGCGGAAGAAGTCGAATGCTGGACTGGCATCCTTACGTAAACCACGAAGGAAAACGGTTCCAAGCTCCGAAGACGCACCAAATTCGGAACACCTCCCAAACGTCTCGCGGGTTAGATTTCTCCCCCCGAAGGGCAACGAATCGGAGCACAGGGAAGTGAAAGAGAGGTAATGCGCAGGAGTTTGTGCGATCTGGTGCGTCCAGCGCGCGGATTACTTACGCGTCGGGGCGGTGGAAGTGTATCCAGGTCCCCCCATGTGGATGGCGCGAGTCTCCGCAGTAACGACTAGGAATTGGGCAGGGATGAGTAGCCAGGGACCTAGGAGGCAGAATCAAAACATTCAGCGCAGCCAAGGCGTTTGCGGTGAAGATGCCCGTCGATGCTGGAGGGAGAGGAAGCAAGACACATTGATCCGGAGAAACGGAGCGGGTTATACATAGTACGTGGGAACATCGTAAGCAAAGGCAGCGACACGCCCAACACACGTGGGCACCTCTCAGCAGAAGCCCTCATCCTCCTCTGACCTTTCCCAGTTCTTCCCCTTCCACGGAGACCCACCACAACAATGTCGGAGTCCCCTGATGCCTCAAACCTCGGTCTGAGGGTGTTATCCCTCGGTAATGCGGCTTCTCTGTTTCGTGATATCGCATTCATACATCGGTTTGTCCAGATGGCGGTGGAGCCGGAGCGCTGTCGGAACTGCTCATCCTTGAACGTATGATGTATCGAGTAAGGACCGAACAGAAACTTAACACGACACCATCCCCATGCGAATATTTTCAGCTCATCGGCGGGAGCGGGACAGGAGGGTGAGTGGTATTGACCGCAAAGACCCCCACCGGTCCCATCAGTTTACAAGATTATTGCCCTGATGCTTGGCCGCCTACGGATGTCGATTTCAGACACGATTTCGTCCTATGGAAGGCTTCGGCCACAATACAAATTGGGCTTCGCCGAGAGGTTCAAGGCCAGCGAATTTGAGAAGGCCCTCAAAGAGATTTTCAAGCAGGAACGCATGAAAGATGTCCACCCTCTGCCCTGCAAAATGTATGACACCTTCTTAGCAGTATGACTTTGCTGAGATGTATTCAATGCAGCTTTGTGTGTACCATGAATAAGATGAACCTGAACGCCGCCATTCCTGAACTGTTCCGGTCCTACGACACCCCGTACGAGCCAGCAAAAGATTACATGGTATGGATGGTGGCAAGGGCCACCTCTGCTACGCCCGGGTTGTTCAAACCCATGGAAATGACCAGCAGCAATACATTGATGGTGAACATTTGTCAAAATTAACGATATCACATTTTTCAACCTATGTCTCGCACAATGAACGACATGTATCGCTGTAACCTCCACCGCTGGAGCGAAGAGAAGGCATGTCTTGTCGGTGTAAAAGAGTACGCTCCTCTCGCAAGTGAGAGTCCGAGCAGTGAGCACTCCCATTTCCTCGCCCAAATCCTGGTAAAATTTCGAACTCGTGTTTAAAGCATGCTCGAAGGCTAGTTACCGCTACGGTTGTAAAAAAAGCACGCTCCTCTCCGGCCCACGGGTCGCAAGTGAGAGTCCCAGAAGGCTAATTGTCGAGTCAATTACTATAAATATCATAGACCCACGAAAATTCGCAGATAAAGTAAATGAGTGAGCATGGATATTTGATGGATCTAAAGCACAGTGAAAATAAAGCATAAAATATTTCCTCAGTACACAAGGAGTTGTCCTTCACATCACCTAAGTACTTACTAATCCCAACTAACCCCTCTAAGAACCGTATAATATTTCGGCATTTGGGCAGATTTTGGCTCGTTGTCGTTCAGAAGTGGGATGGGTACGGATTTTTTTGGCGGAATACGGTTTGTAGGCGTGGAATGAGTGCTCGGGGGGACTCAGAAAAAATTTGACCCCCGGCGAACCGAGTTGTGTTATAATTCCGTATTTGGGCCATTTAAACCCTCCTGAATATTTTGGTTTGTCCTCGCTCAGAAGTGGAATGGGTACCGAGTTTTGAGTGGAATACGGTTTGGAGGCATGGACTGAGTGCTCTAACAGTTAGTACAGTACGGCGTCCATATCCCCCGGATGTCTACAAGTAGCTGCGGTTGTTCAAGTCTACCCGATTAATAATGTTCCCTTCGATCCTCTACTTGGCTGTTTCAACGCTGGCGTTGAGCCCACGGACTTATGCAAAGGCGGCTCCGCGGATGGAAGATACCACCACCTCACCTATCAACACTGCGTTGTCTATGCTAGGGAGGCAAGACAGTACTTCGTCGTCCCCAACGTCCCCAACGTCCTCCGCTTCCGCTTCTTCTTCTACCAGCACAACTTTCCCATTCCACGGCCGACCCTTCATATCGCCACAGGCCGATGGCCCACTTGCGGTATCGTTCGTTCGCTGTTCACCAATGATGGCATCCTGACCATGTGACAAAGAGCTGTACGGATCCGGAGAACCGACTTTCATATTATCTGGACATCATTACTTTTAATTTTTCCCAAGGATGTGAAGCCATTGTGGAACAAGTTCGTGCCACCTATGCCGGGTACGACCTTGCAACTTTCTTTCGGTCTAATACCGAGGTATGCGCACGGTATTCAATCGATATAGCCCGCTCGTGAATGTTTTTTGCAGATAGAACCCGGTTGCGCTAACATCGGTCATGTTGTACTCATTGTCGTTATTTACGATCCCATTTACACCTAATTTTTCAGGTTGACTATTGCATCAACACCACGGCATATTCCGCCAATTTCTTATCGGTCCCTCCAGACCCGGACGCCGGCATTCCGTCAAATTTGGTGCGTCTGGCACAAATAACGGGTTGAACCCTTTACTGATATTAGCTCTCAGAACTGTTCAGAATATCTTTTATTGGATTTAGGAGATACTTGTGAAGAGCTGGGTGGTGCTTACAAGTTCAACGGGGAACAATTCGATTTCTTGAACGCTCAGGTACGTACGCCTTGTATCCCCATATCCTTAAACTGAGGTGCATTCCAGACCACATGCTCCACCCTTACGCCGGGCGATGTTTGTCGTTTCTGGATTGGAAAAAATTCGCTTGACTGACCCGAATCAGTATGTTTGCGTCAGACCCACCAATGCCACAGTGTACCCCTCCAATTCGAGCGCCTTCCTGAGTCAGGAGCTGGTCCGTCTAGATCTGTCCCTATCCTATAGATCTATTCACTGAGCATTTTTTCCCCCCCAGAATTCTGGTACAACAAGCTCGGCAACAGGGAGCGTACCACTATCGAGTTCCGCTACTACCGTCAACAGCTCAGTGGCCTCAACCGGGACTATATAGAGACAGATTCTCAGCACAAAAAACTTTTATGGAGTACTACTGTAGATACAAGTCGACCTTCTCAAAATTTGTGGAATGTTAGAATAGCTCCCCCAATCTGATTACCTTTTGGGCGCGAGTGCTTAAACTCGTCAGGAGTCTTTCTAGGATGCCATCAGATATCCCAGACGGCACGGAGAGAAAATCCGAGGAGACATTTCGCCTTAGTCTGTCCTAAGTTACAGGGCCCGATCCGCCCATAGGTTAGTTTTTACCATGACGTTCGGGTGACGGTATCCGCCGTAAACACCTGTATTTGAAGCTCCCCCACTGTGTCTGAGATTCCCGCTACCTTTAGGTAAGGGTTCTTATATAGCGAGGGATCAAAGTGGGTTTTGGCGGTAGATCATAGGCTCGTGGCCAGCCTAATCTCCCCCGAGTGCGAGTGCAACACCGAATCCTGCACCGTAAATGAGGTGGAGATCCCACACGGCGCCCAGGAATCGTATTCGAGGAACACGCCGGCCCTGAAGTATTTCGAGGGATTTCCTCGACTCATACAAAGTGGGAAACAGCTACGTGGGGCAATCCATTCAATCAGATGGAATTGAAAGGGACTCATGCAGATTGCTGACTTGTTCAAGTCGTTTAGCGGACGCCTTCCCATAAGTGCTTTCCAATATCTATCAATCACATCTGAGCTTACAGCTCTTTGCGGAAGATAAGGCGCGGCCCGTTTTTTTTTTTTTTTTTTTGCGAGTTTTCACGAGAATCCTGATTGTACAATTCTGACATTTGCTACTCCCGTCTAATAAATCCACCTTCAGAACACATTCAGCAGGCGCCCGGAGGGGCTCGACTTCGATATCTTCGATGCCCTTGTCGTCGGCTTTTTGCATGAAACCGAATTAGGAGAGTTCAAGAGCGTGATCAAGCACCTGCGCAAGGAATTATGAAGATATCTTGCAGGTGCACGATCGATTTGCTTACTGTCTGTTGTACTCAATGTGTGTTTACAGTGTCTCATCCCGTGCATTGAAGGCTTTCTCCCTAGTCCTCGCAATGAGACAATTCTAAGTCTCTTGTATACGTGCACGTACTGGTATTCCTTGGGCAAGCTACGGATGGGCACGTACTCGTCCCTGAAGGTCTTGGACACCGCCACGATCCTCCTATGACGACAACCACGCTATTTCGCCAATACACGGTGACCTCAATTCAAGAGTTGAGACGGATTCGGAGTACGCCGCCCGATCGAGGGTCGGTGCCTGCCGTGAGGCAGCCCGAGGGAATACTGAGGCCAATCACGGGCCTTCGAATCTACTCAATGCGCCGCCGCTAAAGTCGGGCAAGCGCGCACCGGCAGTCTCGAAACATCCAAGAATCACGCTACAGCCCCACCATACGCCGTGTCGGAACAACCGACTCGTACAGCACCAACATCGTCTGTCTTATTATTTACGACAAGCACTTTGGCTGATACGACACACGATCGGATGCAGCAAGAGCTGTCGCATCTGCTGTCTCAAACAACTACAGCTCCGTCAAGCGCGCCCAAAATTCGCGCAATTCCGCATTCAAGGTACAGGCACCAAATCCAGTGATCGTTTTATATTTTCTGACCGTCATTACGACTTATCTCTATGCTCGTGGCATTAGTTTCCATGGATTCCCTTGATTTCTCACTCGAACAGCTCGCGACCGTCAATATACAGTATAATTGTATTTTCATGCACGCCACGGCGGCATTAATGATTCAACTACGCCAGCTACGACGTCCGCAGAGACCAAGACACCATCAACGCGAACACGGAGCGATGCCATATCGTGGTCAAGTCAAAGGAAGAGAACGAGGATGGGCTTGCTGCACATCCGTCCTGATATGCTCGCGTTCTCGGGGTGTTCCACGCCAACGTCCTTCTCCCAAATGTTCGTGACCGACGCCGCTTCGATTTCTTGTGCGTTAAATGGTTTGGACGTGATCCCCGAAACAGAAAAAAACGTGTGCACCCTAAGTTCCGCAAAGGGCTGTAAGTATTTCAATGATCCGGAATGGGGTCGTGGCACTTGGCCGCGTCCGGAGCCGAACCGAGGGATGTATGATTCCAGATCTCGAAAACGTATCAATTTCGAGACTCTCCGGAGGAGGAACATACAATTTGGCGCAGCATTCGACTGGAATGATGACCCGTCTGCCATGGAATGGACGCTATACATATGTACTCGAGTATTACTATTAGTTCTCTATGCACAGTACGTGGTTTGGAGCGTTGCGCTGCCCTTGGTGACTGGGAAGACGTCGACATACCGAATGCGAGTTGTGGAAGTCCTGGAATGAATCCGCACAGAATAGGAAACTATTCTGTTTTTGAAAAGGCATTTGGACAGCGGCATCTCAATGTGACAAACTATTCAAGGGCCGCTGGAAAGCGAAATAAAACCTACGGAAATAATCCTAAGAGACAGTCTGCCGTGGAATTTTGCTGACCATCACCCCAGCTGCGTCAAACGCCCTTACTATCAACTGGCACAATATGTTGTGTTATCAGTCCTATTCATAGGCCCTACGCAGCAGTGGCCCAGTTGGGGGCCAGATCAGCTGGCAATAGAATTCAATATTTTGGGCAATTGATGAGATCAAATTGGCAGGGAAAGCATGGATTTTCGGATTCTCTCACGCCGTAGTTTATGACTCAAACCATTTTTTGTACGGTAGATGACTTACTCCTAATAGGTGCGGCAATCAGACCAAAAGGCGGGCTTCAAGAATTTGTGTAAGCCGAGGCACATGAAAATTGCCACATTAGGCAGTCAGGGCAAGACATGCACGCTTCAGAGTGCCTGTGGGAACGTATATCGTGTTCTAGAGCACTTAAGTGGACTCGTGGGGTTAATCTAGGTGCAGAAATGCGGTGTCCAGTGCATCAGACTTTTGACAATCAGCTTGTGAGCTTGTACAAGCCCGAAAAAGCCCGAAAAAGGCGTAAAAAGGCCGCAAGCCGACAAGGTGACAAGTCTATGTCCGGAAATCACAAGCTCGAAATCTGGGCAAAAAATAATGTGAGTTTGCGGCACCCAAATGGCGTCTGTCATCGCGGGGCATGCTCAGGGAGACTTTGACGGATGAAATGCTACATCTAGCTCAGGCTGAATGTCGATCTGGCTTTGAGAAAGAGGGAAAATTTACAACTTGCGCGCTGGTAAGCTTGTCGGTTAGCTTCGGCTAAGCATTGCCAAGCTGAAAAGCTCGGAAAAGGTCCGAAAGGTCGCAATCAAAATGTCAAAAGGCTGATGTGCCGGAAGTGACTCATGAACTAACGGCAAAGAATGTGTTATCAACTAACAAGATGGAAGAGAACCGAACCATTTGTCTGTGTGGCAGGGGGGGTCCCGCCCTCAGGAGATCCCGAATTCATCGTGCGCTTCAACACTGCCAACTCCTGCTCCAGCGCGCGCCTCCTGCGACGCAAAAATCGTTTTTTGTCTTCCGCCTGCATTAGCCTCCTCTGCGCGAGCAATAAAGACTGAGCTGAATTTGGCGATTTATTATTTCCCATCAGGTACAGCACTACATACGCTAGCCGACGGCCTTACGACACGAATCAAACCACCTCTTCCCGCCGCTCGCCGCGCGTTTTGCGCACGCCTGCACAGCGGTAGCCGTACCCATGGCGCCCAGAGGGCTATCCCGCCGATCGAAGGTTCGTGTCGGGGGCGGCATGGGCCGCACGGTCAAGGAGACCATCATCAAAGGCCCTACGGGCCGCGGCACGGAAAGAGTTCGACGATACTGTTGGACGTACGCTCCTTCTTCCTACCCATCTCGTCTCCCCTCCTAATTCATTGTAGGTTTGAGTTTTGTACAGCGCGAAGAGATGCTAGAGCCGAGCGCCGACACCGACTACGAGATGCCGTATGCTTACGGCGAAGACGCGTACGGCGGGGCAGACGACGATGGGTGAGAGGATGTGTTAGTCATGGAGTTACGACTCGACTCGGCGGCAACACCGACATGAACCCAGATGCGGTAACGCCAATCAAAACGAACCACTCCCACGTGATCTCCTTACTTCTTTCTTCCGACCAACTTCCGACTCTGACTCGCCTCGACTCGACTCGCCTCGACTCGCCTCCGACTGCTTCCTTATAAATGCCGGGGGGAAATACCTCCGATACTTCCCTTCGCACATCCTTATCTGAGGTGCTGGCAGCCTTAAGGTCTGAGAGCCGATTTTCAAGGTGGGTCTCAGCCTATTTCGACAAAGTGTCATGATCTAATTCAGGCTTTAGGGATGATTTGTTTGGATATAAAAGGTCGGCACCGAACCGTGAAAGCGCAGCAGGACAACAAGCAATTCCAGATCACATGGAACTGTTGGACTTTCCTGCCCAACTTTTGGGAAGCCCGCTGTGAACTCACTATCAACCAACGAAAAGGCACCTACAGGGCTTGGTGGAATAACAGGAGCTATTCCGACTGTGGCAACAGTGATGAGACAGAGAACGAGACAGGGGGTAATATCAACCTCCTGACGGCTCTTGAAGTAAAAAATGGTGCCTCTGCTAAGAAGGCCATTCTAAAGGCCGTTAGTGATCAGGGCATTCAACTGCTGTTCGCAGCTGTGGTTGTGGCCCGAAAAAGAAGAAAGCGTGCGGGTACACATTGTTCGGTAATTTGGGGTGAACTACGGAGATAAGTATTCCCATCGTGAGTGTCAACGCAGCGCCAGTGACAGAGACTCACCTAAACACATCAGCGTCTTCTCCTCAACCTCCACCTTAGTGGGACCAGGGAGCCGTAGAGGTAGTTGATCTACCGCAGTAGACTAATGTAGACAAACATAGCTGGGTGTAGACCAATGTGGTAGATCAATTTGAAATGATTTTACATGAAGTTCTGTGACTCTCAGAAATGGAATCCACCTGTTGTGCGCTTACCTCGGCCAAGAGCGAAACCGCTCTTCAGTGGATAATGCCCCCCGCTTTTCTGACACAATCAGGACAAGAACTGCTGTCCACCAGAGCAAGATGTGGGGGTCCGTCTCAGACGCAGACGATCAACCGCCGTGAGTACTATGCCAGTTTCACGGACGATCACAATTGCTGGTCACGGTTATACTTCCAGCGCAGCAAGGACGAGACGTTCGACTCGTACAAGGCGTACGAGGCGGTGCTCCTGACGCGGTTTGGCGTCAAGATCAAGAAGCTTCACTCCGACAGGCTCTGCTTCTTACTGGAAACAAAATTCATTCATGGTGGCGTGTTACTGTCGAGAACGAAAAAAAAAAGCTGATTTACTAGTAGGTCTCGGCACATATGGAGGTCATTATTCAGGCGTACTTACTTGAAAGAAGTTTTGGGTGATTTTCAAAGGACGACAATGTGTGCCGGATATTACATGGAACTGAGGGCCTTTCTACAGTACGTCTTAGATCTGTTTGTGCATGTCCCTGCGCTGAGAAAAGATAGGGATCGGACGTTGGGTATATAGATGTTGTAAATGATTATGGCGCCCCGCCTGCGAAGCCCACTCCAATTCAGCGAGGCGGCAGAGCTGACCGGCGCGGTCAACCCTCAGTGTACCTTCTCATGGCAGAGTCATGGGTTTATACCGCCTCTCTCGACGCCGTGGATCCTAACAGCAGCGACCCGGATCGTCTGATTTCAGGTCGGCTCCTCAAGACTTCTCGGAAGTCGGAACACGCTGGCCTGGCGGCGGTTCAGTATGTGCGCTCTGAAAGATGCCTTTGTGAAATGTTTGCACGCTAACTGGCGTGTTGTTCGGTGCGTTCTAATTAAAATTTTTCAGCACTTAACATCTCCACCGAATCATGTTGTGACCGGTTACATCCAGACAAACCCGACATTCAATTTTACAAACGCAAGTTCTTTGAGGCACTCAGCCATCCGTTCCTCCACCTCCGCGATCTCCAGATACCTTTACGAGGACGAAAGCGGAGCCATATACGCCCGAGACCCTGGCCATCGAGGTCCTGGTCGAGATAGCCAGAATTGGGGTCATGAAAATCGTTTGATTGGAATGGATCATAGTCAAGAGACAGATGCGACGATGAAGCTTATGATTCCCAGTTCTTTCCACCCCAATTTAAATCTTTTGCCTTCCAGCGATCTGATGGCTGTTTGACCAGCACAGCCATGTCCGATATGGAGAGCTCCAGGGGCTCTGGTTTAACAATCAGAGCAGTACGGGCAATTTCAAACAGACAGAACGGCTATCCCAGCCAGGGTTCAAATTGGTGCGGTGGAGTGTCCACGAGCCAGAATATCTCAGCCAGGGCTCAAATTGGTGCGGTGAAGTGTGTGAGAGCGAGAATATCACAGTTTTGAACTGACCCGTGAGTCCAGCACAGCCATGTCCGATATGGAGAGCTTCAGGGGCTCTGGTTTAACAATCAGAGCAGTACGGGCGATTTCAAACAGACAGAACGGCTCAGAACAGTGCTGGGCATCATCTGCTGATTTGCAGCATTCAATTCGCTCTCCATACCAAGTCACGCTTTTCTGGGCGTGAGAAAACAGCTATATTTGGCAGGGATAAGCAGTGCTAGCTACAAATTGACAGTGGACAATGTGCTGAACTGAATAGTAAAGGCAATTCAATTGGACAAACGAGGCAGAGCAAACGAGATGCGGGGTCAGATGCAAATTGACCCTAAGAAATGTGCAGGTTGTTGAGGCAGACTCATTATATTGGTATAACTGCATGACATGTTTTCCAAAAACCATTCAGGTGTTGAACAATATAGGTGATGAACAATAAGACGCGACGCGACGCCTCGTCGGTGACAAAGAGGGAAACCGCATCTCTCACGTGATGACAGCCGGCCAGTGATGGTAATGGTGGTCGGCAACCGTGCCAGAAATCAGTGATGGAGATTGTGGTATTGCTGCATTTGGAAATCTAGCCCCTATACCTGCTCTCTCTCAGCTCATTGAGCCAATGCATAGACTCTGAACCCCTTAGAAGCTAGGAAACGAGTCGTAAAGTTCTCTGACCATGTTATATGCAATTTGGAGGCAAGCGGATACCAAGTTAAATGGATTTTCTGGACTTCTTGCACGAAGGCCTGCGAGGTTTTTCGAGATGACTACTGCACATTATTTCTTGAAAATATTCCTTGACCCACTGATCATAGTCCCGAACAACGGCTACTTTTTTGATATGCTAAATTCCGCTTTGTCACAGGCAGGGGTACCATTCTGACCGCAAAATTGGCGAGATTTCAATCTTTCACGAGGTTTATCAAATTTTCAAAAAGTAGTCGCGATTTAGATAACCCTTGCAACCAGTTCGTACCACACAAACTAGAGCCAAAAATGCCTGAACGAAGAGGTATTTACCTTGACCATCGTTGCTGTCAATGTCGGAATTTGAAATTAGCGGTGCATTGCCGACCACCAATGGTAACCGGACGTGATGACAGGACGGTGATCAAAATACAATGATCCGTGCACCAGGAGGGGAAATCAATGACGGATCCCGTGTTTGATTGTAATTGAAAAAACCTAAGTATGAGCATTTTAGATTGAGAAGGATGCATCTGCTCACCGGCTTACTCGAGAATAACTGTATATACGAAGATCCGACGCAGATGGTCTGCACCTGCATCGTGTAGCGTGTGTAGTTTGTCCATCGCTCTGCGCAGGCGCCCCGTTCGATTCGGGGTCGGGATATACTATCTCCGTACGTTTTTGTAAAGTGGCGGGCTGGGATGAGCGATCCGTTTTCCAAGACGTTTGAGCTACCGAAGGAATCATGCAACCGCACTACACTGCCGTTTGTAAAAAATGTGTCAGGGACGTTGACGTAGTAAACCGAGTGTGTCTACCCCACGTAGACTATTTTTGGTCTATCTGGGTCTACTGTCGGTCTACATCTGTCTACCCCAGGTAGACTATGTGTGTCTACCAAGGTCTACCACTGCCCCTACTCCCAGGGACTCCCCGCCGCCCTCTGCCGCCTTCTCTGGCGTCTCGATTGTACTCGAGCTGTGCGTCGCTACTGATTAATTGTATTAATATCATCCCTGTGGTAATTTCTTGCTTTGGAGGCTTCTCCCGTTGCTTGTGTGCTGGCATGATTCAGCGGCTCTCCCCATTTCTTTCTCTCCCTCTATTACAGTCTTTCTTTGAGGCTCGGTGGTCCACTCAGGGGTGTTTCGGTCATGGATGTTCGAAGAAAGGAGCGAAGAGTCACTCACGTAGGCTTGCGCGAGGCTTGTCGTAAGGCTAAGCGGAGACAGCGGAGATCCGCGGTCCGCTGATGGTGGTGCCAAGCATCAGAGATCACGTCAACTGTCGAAATATCAGCAGCACTGCCAGTACTCTCAGTCGACACAGCTCGACACAGGTTCCACAAACAAGACCGAGAAACCAACACATGTAGACAAGGTTGGTCTAGTTCCAACTCTGTCTATGTCTGTCTACGGGGGTGGACTAACCCTTGGTCTACAGACCCTCGGAATGCAGTGAATGTTACGAAACAATTGTCAGATCATCACATAATGCCGTCCGAAACCTTTTTAAATAAAGATGACCATATCCCAGAAGGCTTGTGCAAGGTCCCATTCTGAAAACATTTTCCCAGAACCTTCAATCGTCGGACATTAGGAAGACCATTATGAGACCAATTTTCCAGCATTGATGTAATAGGGCAAAAATCCTTTTGTATTGAACAAAAATTGGCGCGCAGGCTGACCATCAATGATCATGGATGGTCATGCATGACCACGCATGACGTCAGACTATGGATGAACATGGGTGAACACTCAATGGCCATCTATGAAGCATTGGAAATAATATTTTGTGTACCTCCCTTACCCATGCATGCTCACTGGGTGCTCATTCAGGAAGCCTGCCTTGAGAGTTACACCGGGCATGACCACCAGTATGTACCGCAACCCCACGGCTGTGTGGGACGAGAACGCGTGCATAAGCATTGAAGAAGGGAGGCTCCCATTGGCACGGCCAATAAATAGAATGGACCGCAGGGACGGAAGGGAGAGAAAATCGAGGATAGCCAGGTAAGTGGTTTCTCGGAATGACTCCGTGAGCCAAGAGCCCACAGATAAGGAATTGTCTATTGAAAAAAGAAATTCCACGGTCACATGATCACTTGGCATTGTCCTTTTCCCTGACCAAGAGGTCTCAGATCTCAGATCGCGTTATCACGCACACCCATCAACATATGTAAGGGGACCCCCCCCCCTCTCCAAATGCGGAAGTACCTTCGAAACTCAACCAAACGGGCGCCCCTCATATGTACCTCACTCTAATGGGTGTCCTTTGTGCCCATTTCATCAGCGAATGTAATGTATCCCTTGCCTAGCACACTACACTCATTCATTGTACACCGATACACTCGAATTTACTGTAGCCTGACGGATGTTGATCAGTGTGTGCAATCCAACGATCTGCGACCTCTTGTTTCTGACTGTGTCACCGGTATATCCCATGCTTTTCAGGCGTGAAAGTGTGTCTGACAACTTATACAAGTGTAGAACTCAGGGATACAAAGCCCAATTGTGTCTTCTCTCCAAGTTTATCTTTAAATTTGGGTTCTGAATTTAAGCAACTTGGCTACCGAAGCTACTGCATGATTTTTGCATCCTACAAGGAAACCTTACAAGAAGTCCCTGGCAGCGATTCACCTCAGAACTTGCTGTGCTAAAATATCCGTCGCATCGATTCAATCGTTTCGAGCTGGTCAAAGCGAGAAATCGCTAACCGCCGCCGACAGCTCAATTCTCAACCAAATCACTTCAAAATAGGCGCGTTCGACAGCATTTCGAAGGCTCTTTCGTTCTATTGTGGTCACAACTCCTGATTGAACATTTTCTTTTGGCCTTGCTGGATTTTTTCGTTCAAATTGACAGGGGGTGTGACGCGTGACCGATTTTACCTATTCGACAATTCGACCCTGCCCGAATTTTGGCGTGACACCCCGAAAATTTCGACATTTCCCACCAAAAGTTTCTGTTTTTTGCGTCTTTCAGGCAATTTTGGGCTGGGTGTGACGCTCGGGAGGTTCGACAGAGGCCCGCATGACGCGTGACCGGGACCAAATTTCGGGATCGACACGGGTGCGTGACGCGTGACTGTCGATTTGAAGGAAAAAATCCAGTATTCAGCTCGGGCGGGCCCTTTCTTGTACGATCTACCTCAATCCGGCCTTCAGCTCCTCTTTCTAACGGTGCCCACCATTACAACTGGCTGCGGGCTTCCCAGGTCATCCTCCAAGCTCACGCGCAGTTGGCGTCATCTTGTCGGGCTCTTTGCTGGCTCGTCTTCCCGCCGCTTTTCTTGGGTCTACTTAGGTGCGTTCTGACCGTAGTTATTTGCCTATTTCTCACTGTTCTCACCCTCTCCTCATAGTTGGACTCCGACACTGTTCTAGCTCGGTTCTGGCCCAAACTTCTCGATACTCGGTGCGTCGTGGAGCAGCCCTTAGCCTCTACGATGGGCAACAATCATGTCGATCGCGGGGTCAAGATCTCTGTATTGAATAGCGGACTCTCTCTCTGTGTCCAGCAATACTCCACGCGTTGGTTTCTCCCACAGCATCTTATATTGCATCCTACAATTCCGACACACCACGGGCAACGCTGTACGCGAACACAGGTGCAGACTGAATGGCGACAGAGGCGAAGGTGAGAAGGAAAGGTACCAAATGTTAACATGCCGAAAACTACGAATCTAACCAAATACGGATGCAGCGGAGAGCAAGGCTCGTCATCGATATCCAATATGATGTCTGCACGGATCCCCGGGTTTCAGCCACTCAAACTTGGGATCCCTGACTCGTTGGATCTGCCGGATTAAAGACATTCCTGTTGCGCATGGGGTGGTGAATTCCTCGGCCTAGATTCACCTCCTGCTTGACTGGCTGACATTACCTGCTTTTCACCTGCCAGGCCTAATGTGCCCATCACTTGATACCTCCAACAGCAAGGATGTTAAATGTGACCACTATTGATTCGAATGCGATGGAATTCCGAGATTCCATCCGTGCTAGGGCCATTTCATGCTATTGGTTCGAGCTGTGGCCAAAAAAAAGTAAAGTAGTGGTCCAATCGATGGTGCGATTTGATTTTAGGCGGGGCATAGGCAAGGGTGTTAAATGTGACCACTATTGATTTGAATGTGATGGAATTCCGATATTCCATCCATGCTAGGGCCATTTCATGCTATTGGTTCGAGCTGTGGCCAACACAAAGTAAAGTAGCCGTCCAATCCTTGGTGCAATTTTATTTTAGGCGGGGCATAGGCAAGGATGTTAAATGTGACCACTATTGATTTGAATGTGATGGAATTCCGATATTCCATTCATGCTAGGGCCATTTCATGCTATTGGTTCGGGCTGTGGCCAACACAAAGTAAAGTAGCCGTCCAATCCTTGGTGCGATTTTATTTAAGGTGGGGCATAGCGGACCTATGGGTTATGCCTGCAAACGGGGCTGGTTTTTCGAAAATCCCATGGGGTATGAGGGGTTATGGGTTGATAGAGGCATGGGTTAAGAGGGGTTCGACTGTATATATATATATATATTGTGTACACTTTTATAGGTGCACACAACCGTAAATTATTGGCGCTGGTTTGGAATGTCAGCGTTAAACTTTCAGAGGCATTTTAACCAGCGCCAATGACTTGAATTTACTCACTATTTCATTTGAAATTTTGTGGCCTCAGTTTTGCTGTCCCTCTAACAAGTGTGATCTCCTAGAAAGATTTCAATTTAAATCAAGATTGAGTGAGCTGAGAAAATAATTCTGGGTGGATTTGGTCACATACGGGTGCAAATTTTACAAAAAGCGGGCATGCCAAAATTTTTCTCTTGGCAAGACCCTGAATCCCGGCGGCAGCTGGTGACGTGCGCATAGCAAAATTTAAAACTATTACGACCGTTTCCGCGTGCCTAACCCAAGACCGTGACAGGGAGAAAATAATATTTTTTCCGGCCAAAAATGGGTTGAAAAAGGCTCAAAATTCCCAAAAGCTTCTCCGTTACAGTTGTATGCTGAATGGGAGCTCGAAAAAGGCTTGAAAACACCCATACACATGTAAGTTGAATGTAGTTGGTTGCCCAATTTTCGACTGTCACAGAGAAATTTGGGCTGTCCAGGCTGCCCGCAGGTTCTGCAACGACGTGATGTGCCCTCTTGGTTGGAGGTCGACTCAGGCGAATGTTTCCTCTTCGAGCCCCGAGGGCCTTTCAACGCCAACTGATGTGCCTGCTGAGAGCGAATGCGCACTCTCATGGCGACGACCAACTCGTCCATGACCCGTTCGGCGACATCCGTACGCGAGAACAAGTCCTTAAGACGGCTTTCCACCTCGTTGACGCAGAACGACCAAACACCATCTTTTTCGAAATATGTGACATCAACCCGGGCGAGATAGGCCAGATCGGATTCGCGAGCATAACACTGCTCATCCTTTTGGATGAATGCGGCCAGTGTTGCCAACGTGAATGCTTCGAATTGTTGTTGGGCATGGTCATGCCGGACCTGAGTACCATCCACTCTTCTCATAACTTTTAGACCATACCCATTCTTCTCCATGGCTTCCCTATTCAGAGCAACTAGTGCAATATGTGTGGAGTAATCCAGGGTTAACTCACGAAAACTCTTCCAGTCCCCCTTCCCTCTACCCTTCCTTGTCTTCCTTCCAGCTCAAGCCGTCCCGATGATTTCTAGTTCGTGTTCAAATGCATTTTACATTCTCACACTGATTCAACTTGCCTTCAGCGTTCACGAGCGCCCCCTTCTTATTAACTCTCAAGACATTTAAGTACGGTACTCCTGGTATTACCACTCCTCCAATCCCCTCCACTCGCCGACTGCGCCCCACCCCTTTCTGTCCTTGCATTCCTTTCGGTACTCTTCCCTTGACGCACGTGGACTTTATTCAACAAGTAATTGTGGACCTGATTCAGACAAGAGGTCACCAGGGGCAAATTAGTTCATTTCATGACCCTCCGTCACCCGTCACCTGAATAAATGGTTGTAATAGTACAGTATTTGCCATTGTGTGACGATGTTCACGATGAATCCGCGCAAATTCATCGCGAAGATATTTTTCAACATCATCAAACGATTGGTCCACATTGAATGGCCGGTAGAGTCCTTCGTAGAGTGCGGATTCCAACATCCCGCAAATGTGGGGTTCTGGGCGGCTGGCGATAATGAAGCGCAGGGGAAGGTCATATCCGGCAGTGGAATTTCTGACTGAAAGCAGTATCTCCTCCTGAACTTCTTGCCCGTCGCACTCGTCAAAGTCATCAATAACAATTGTTATACCATCCCAACGAGGTTCAGGTCGACGTCTGCGTACGCAGCGTCGTCACTCGAGCGCAGCACCGTCTCTATGCCTCCCCCCGTGCCCTACAGCCAGCAACAGCACCGCGCGCTCACCATCCCGGAAATAATCGGGCTGATTTGCGAGCATTTGGAGGTTCTAGCTGAGCCTCATCATGAGGGGAGCGGAACCCGGCGAAACCTGGAAGATTTAGCTGCCTTAGCGAGGACGTGTAGGGACTTCGAAAACCCTGCGCTGGATATATTGTGGAGAGAGCAAAACACACTGGCGAATACACTCAAATGCCTTCCCTCCAATCTCTGGGAGGAAACTCTAGTTCCAAATGACGGGTCGTACTGTCTCGTGAGTCTTCTGTCGCCATTTACGGCCACACTCTCAGCTAAATGTTCGATCAGCGCCTAACTAGCGCTGCGCAAGGGGCAGAGTGGGACAGACCTCTGGCTCATGTGCGTCGCGTCCGACGGTTAATATTGGACGAATGGAGCTCGCCTTACGCTTTCCCGGATCGGGATCTTCTCGAGATCATTAGCTCTTCCCTTCCACAGGAGTACCTGTTCCCGAACCTTCGAAGCATTCGTTTGGAACCACACGATGATGCGGAGTTATCGTTTATCCCGCTTTTTGCCGGTCCTCAACTCACAGACATCACTCTCTCAGTTGGCATGTCCGCTTCGGGCATTCTTCTGCTACCCACTCTTGACCTTCGATACCAGCAGCTGACAACACTCTGTATCGAAACCTTCCCACGTGAACCCGGTGTTTGTGCAAGCACCTCTAAGATTGCATTAAACCTAGATCGAGTCGAGATCCTCGCGCTTGATAAACTTGATCTGGCGGCCCTCGAATACCTTGGACAGCTTCCATCCCTCCGGTCCTTGACTTTGCATACTCCAGATTTGCTCGATTTGGGCCGACCATTTCTATCCCCCAATCCGCAAACACCACACTCTTCGTTTCAGGCTCTCCGCACCATACAATTATCGAGGACAACGTTCGACTTCGCCATTGAATGTATCAACCTGTTTTCAGAAACAGGTTGTCATCTAGAGGAGTTTGTTGTGGGTTCCGAGGTGCTAGCGACCCAAATCACGGCCGAAAATCTATACGCCGCAATAGCGGGTGGTCTATCCCATACGCATCTCCAAACCCTCAATATTTCCAATTTGAACGACGGAGTGAGCGAGACGCCAACCCCACTAGCAAGTGCAAGCGGAATTTATGTGATCAGTGGTCATATACTCACACCGCTCTATCCGTTCACAAATCTCGCAGTGCTTATCCTGGTGTCACCGGTTGGGTTTGACATCGGAGACGCCGCCGCGTGGGATATGGCGCGTGCGTGGCCTAACCTCGTCCGACTTGTATTGGAATCGGCCACAGAGGTGCATTACCCCTCTACCATGACGCTTCACGGGCTTCGCGCGTTTGCAGAGCACTGCAAAGCCCTGAAATTCCTTGCTATCACCATCAACGGATTCACGGTCCCACCTCTCGACAACTCTCCCCAGATGAGAATCCCCCAGCGGCAGCTTTGCTCTTTCGACGTTGCGAAGTCGCCGATTTCCGACGCGCGAACTGTCTCCCGATTTCTGTTCAGTCTTTTTCCGGACCTCTCTGAAATCAGAACTCACGATGAAGGGTTTTGGGAGGATCGAGACTCAGATGATGCAGACGAAGAAACCACCGCGGCGCGTTTGTACCACTCTCGGTGGAAGGAGGTCGAAGCGTTGATTTCTAGAATGCACCCAGTAAAAGACATACGCAGGCTACAGTAATCAGGAAGCCACCTCGGATGCAGTAGGGACCGCATTGGTTGGGCAGGTCCTTGTTACTTTTTCCGTTTAAATAGCACTATTTTTGGGCGGTTACGAGCTAAATAAATCATCTCTCTTGCTAATATTAAATTTTTTTCAGATCGTCTGGAATAATAAAATGCCGCGTTTACGTAGTCCGAAGTGCCACCGCATTGTGGCACAACGATGGAAACGAAAAAGTCCGTCCCTGGGAATTCTGGGTTCGTGGGCGTTGACGGAAATTCCAGACTCATTATCTATTTGGCATGTAGGTCAAACGAGCGATCCAGCACAGTGGGTGGCAGGCTCTTTCGTGGTGTCCTCCTCTTGCCGGCACTGCACGTATGTCCGGGACTGGCTTTTATCCGACCGCCGGTACTAGGTCAGAATTGGGGTGGTTTGAGCTGTCTGAGAGCAGAACATGCTGCAAAGTAGCTGTAGTGCTCGGATTGACCTAGATTTTACTGTAATATGATGATGATGTACATGACTTGTATTTCAAATGTATCATATGCCTTATTGAGTGCTTCGACCCCGGCATTCTGTGGGATGATTATGGGGTTAGGTCAGACATTCTTGTACGTGCCTCCCTCTTCTTCTTAACGCCGTCTTACACTTCACATATACAGCCATTTACGCATGGATTCCCTCGTGCCGATATCCATGAACTCCTCACCGTTGACCTGCTACACCAGCTTATCAAAGGGAAATTCAAAGACCACCTTGTCACCTGGGTTAACGAGTACTTACAACTCGAGCACGGCGAGAAGCGCGCGCACAAGATATTGATCGAACTTCAAGCGAAGGTATTCAAGTGTTGTTGCCATTGATGCTGTACTGATCTTCTGCCTTAGAATTTCGGCCATACCAGAGTTCCCGGGTCTGCGCAGATTCCCCGATGGCCGAAACTTCAGCCAGTGGACAGGCGATGACTCGAAATCCCTCAGGAAGGTGTGTCTGTCCATATTTACTTGGGACGACATTGACCTTGAATTTCTCATCTTGATATACCTCCCCGCCGTTGCTGGATATCTACCGTCCCACATGGTGAAGTGCCTCGCGGCCTTCCTGGACTTCTGCTACACCGTCCGCCGCAACTCTATCACCACGGAAGACTTTTTGAAACTCAAAGACCTGCTCGGGCGCTTCCACCAATATCGGAAGGTATTCATAAACTGTGGTGTTCGCGCTGACATTTCCCTTCCACGGCAGCACTCCCTCCTCCACCACATTCCCTCCATCATCCTCTTTGGCTGCCCCAACGGGCTCTGCTCCTCCATTACCGAATCAAAGCACATCAGAGCTGTAAAGGAGCCCTGTCGCCGGTCGAGCAGGGGACGTTCAAAAGGTGCTGACCACCGAGCATGTCACAACGGTCAGCCAGAAAGAGATAGGCGACCAGTAATTGTGTTGAATGTGTTTTTACTTTAATGAACCGACCACTAGTGTATTTGGGTGTTCACTTTCGCGCCGCCAGCGATCGCGCGGAGCTGTTCGAGGCGACGGAGCTCCCACCTCAAATTCAGTTTTCCTTCGCCCTTCCAGCGCATACTCCGGAAGCATTCTCAAATGCTATGGGTAAGATAGAGGGCGTGGAACCCCAGCACCCTTATGTCAGCAGTCACATGTCACAATGTCACGAACAGCGGCGAGTGAAATAAGTCAGTGCCGAAATTAGCTAGGGATGTTTTGTCCAATACAAGTGTAAGATAGAGAGAATACAATGGGTTTCTATTGGGCAGATCCTCCAAAGAGTTTATTGGTGAGGAGTTATCAAGTCTCAAAAAATTTTGTGTGACTTTTTTTCAAAGTGTTTCTATATGCTTTTCTCGTAAGGAACACTTTTCAGGGAATGTGTTCCGAAATTTGAATGGCACAGCCACATCGGCAAGGCTCGGCATAGTGATTGATTGATTGATTGATTGATTGATTGATGGGTGAACAGCCCCTAAGAAATGCGGCAGCCATGAGGCTACAATGAGGCTGCAATGAGGCTTTCACTTCCTCTACATCCTTCTGCTCTGTAACCATGCCTAGAGGTACTAACCATAAAAAGGCCCGGCAAAATAACCTCCGGAAGGCCCGAGACTCTCATAAAGTCACTGTGGAAGAGGTTCCTGATGAGGATGACCCATATCAGACCTCAGACTTTGGATCAAGCACTTCTTTTCCAGCTGCCACCACCCACTGTGATGACCACTCTCACTCTGACTTGGATACTGAACAGACCTGGGACTTGAACTTGGGGAATGAGCTTCCAGATCTGGATTGCGAGGAGTCTGCTTTGGGTGATCTTCAGCCAGAACTGGATGATGAAATTGTGGAGGCACCCGAGATTGCTGATGAAACTGAACTCCAGAAATTTGCCACTCTTTTGAGTGATGCCCAAACAGCAGCTCGCATTCAGGACCTCAAAAACAGTTCAAACCGTCCCAAACATTACACCAAAAAATCTGTTTCCACACTGTATCGCCAGCGGAGGAGTGCAAAAGACATGAAGGAGAAGGGCTTTTTGAATGTCTTTGATTACATCAAGACAGTACAGGGACAGAAGGCTACCAAAGAACCAGACACAGTTTCTGAGCCGGCTGGAATCAATGATTCGTCTCACACAGACTCTGATGCAGGGGCCAGCAATGTGGAATCTGACAGGGAGGATGAGGAGGATATGGTTTTATATAATTTTTTCTCTCTCTCTGACATCGAAATTTGATTGTGGGAAAGTATTAATAAGCGGATTACATAAGGGTGCTGGGGTTCCACGCCCTCTATCTTACTATGGGCAGTTACAAAGACCCACATACACCGCGGATGTCCCAGAAATGTTTTCAGCCGCATGTTTGACAAATGTCGTCTCAGACATTGTCACAACATTACATAGTCAATCCCTCGAGGCTTTTCTGAGAACAATATTCGGGAAATGTCCGCAACAACATTGTTCAAGCATTCACCGGTACATTTTCTACCTATACAGTGTGTCACAAAAATAAATGCGCACCCCTCATTTTATGTCAATTCTGGGCCGAATTCCTTCAGATAAAATTATAGCATGAACTCCGTGAACTACGTGAACTGATGGTGAACTATGTGAACTGATGGTGAACTGCGTGAACTCATTAGATAAGCTGCCCCTATCCAAGTGATGCCGCAAAATACTCATTTACGCCAGGCCTTTTCTTTGTGTACGCGAAGAGGACCAACCATTCGAGGCCCCGGCTCGGGGGACCCCCCGAGCCTCGTTCGCGCTTCTTACTCTATTCCTCTCCCCCCCAGCCCCCAGCCACTAACCCTAACACTAACCCTAACTGTCGAGGCGGGATGCTACAGCTAATTTCCGGAGTTAGGGCGCGCTGCGCTTGCCCTAACTCTCCCTGTTGTCCCGCACACTCCCTGGGTCCAGCGTAACATGCCCATCCCACCCGGAATATATGAAGATGTCTGCAAAGTTATTCGCACCAAGATTGCAGCAGGAGTTTACGAACCTTCGAACTCCTCGTATCGCTCTCGTTGGTTCTGTGTTGTCAAGAAGGACGGCACCAGCGTGCGTTTGGTTCACAGTCTCGAGCCACTCAATGCCGTCACCATACAGCACTCTGGAGTCTCAATTTATTATGGAGAGTTACTTTTGCGCGCTTGATTGCGAGGCCGTAGCCAGCGCAATCCTAAGCCACACGTCGCTTCAGATTTCCCGTTGGTCCCTTCGTCATTGCGCCTGGGGCTTTGCAGCTCTCCATAATTTCGGAGGCGGTGCAGTCATCTGTGCGATTCAATAGCGTCGGCAATTCCCGTTCTCCGAACATGGCTCGGTCACTGACAGCGCCCTCATCACGTGTGTTGATCTGTGTGCGAGATTAGTGATCCGCCTGCCTCTTGCCGGGGCCCATGCCCAGTAAAAAACCCGTATTTCGAGTTCGATGCAGATAGATGCAGATATGTTGCATAGACTTCTACAGATTCCCTGCCAAAAAAATTAGCATGGACAGGAAAAGACTATAAGTAATTTGGGTTTCCTGGCCGTTTTGGGGCTGAATGCGTTGTAGCATGCCCACAACATGTCCCAGTGACCTAGTATTTGGGGAGGGACAACATGTATACCTGCGAAAGCATGTGGCAGAGCCAGAAAAAGAGATAATTGAGTTGCAGTCCCTCCAGCTCTATTGGATACATTTGGTGGTTTTGACAGTCAGAGATATTGTAAGGATTACAAGCGGCTGCTCGGCCGCTTTGCGGCCTCACATCCCCTCTATGAAGTGCGAGTTTCGAAGTTGCAGGCTCCTTGCTATGAATTTCTTTCATGGTTTAAAGGTGGTGCAAAGTAAATAAATAAATAAATTGCGGAAGATCCTCGGGCAAAGAACTTGATTGACAGATGGCGGAGTTTGAAAAGGCTTCGGACAGACAGGCGTAATTTTATAAAGAGGGTAACATTTATCCAGGAACTTCATGACATTCTGGCTCTGTCACATGTTTACTAAGTTATTCACGTTGTCCCTCACGAAATGTTAGGTCACTGGGACATGTTGTGGGCATGCTAGACGGTATTCGGCGCGAAAACGGCCTGAAAACACAAATACATGATATTTTCACAAATTCCTCTCTGTCACTAATTCCGCATGAGTTAGCCCAACATATATAGATAAATTTCATTCAAATCGGTGGAGGACTGGTTGAAATATTTACAATTCTCCGAAAACGTCCCGAAAGAAGATATTTTCGTTCGCACCTGCCGTTCCGACATTAGCTGTAATTTGTCAAATGTTCGCAACAGCTGATTTATCTGGAATAGGAGAGCTCGAGCCCAAGCTGCATGCCGCTTTTTGATTGTGCAAAAAGCGGCATGCAGCGTTTTTTTTTTTTTTTCCTCTAAAGGCCATTACGACTGTGTAATAGCATTGGGGTGTCGGCATTTGACTACCAGGTGGAATTTGTAAAAAGCTGCATGCTGCTTTTGCACAATGCACAAAAGCGGCATGCCGCTTGGGCACAAGCTCTCTAGTGTCTCTTTACAGCGCATCAACTGGCCACCCGGGGCTCGAGTGGTGCTGAGGAAACATTTTGCAGGGGATTGGCGGCACTGCGTGTGGTGGGAGTCGCACGCTGAACAAAAAGTTCGGTCATTGGGGCGAAAAGGTATGCGGGGAGAAAAATAGGTCAATAATGGATATGCACTCGATGATTCAGGCTAAAAGTTGTCGCAGGTGATTGGTTGGATGCGGTGCAAGTGTGCCACCAGACTCAGAGCTCTGCGTGTGACGTGAGCTGTCAAATGGTCGCAACTGATTATCTGGAATAGCGTCTCTTTACAGCGCATCAACTGGCCGACCGAGGCTCGAGTGGTGCTGGGGAAACACTCTGTAACGGATTGGCAGCGCTGCGTGTGGTGGGGGGTCGCATGCTGAACAAAAAGTTCGGTCATTGGGGCGAAAAGATATGCGGGGAGAAAAATAGGTCGATAATGGATATGCACTCGATGGTTCAGGCTAAAAGTTGTCGCAGGTGATTGGTTGGATGCGGTGCAAGTGTGCCACCAGACCCAGAGCTCTGCGTGTGGCGTGAGCGGAAATATATGGGGTGCAGAACATTGGATCAATCTAGAAGTTGTATCTTAATCAATGCTTTTTGCTTGAGACCAGTGCAGCCATCCCGCGAAAATGTCAAACAAATGTCTATTCAGTAAGAATACAGGCAGCTGCTCGGCCGCTTCGTCGCCTCGCATCTGCTTCTGTGGAGGTGAACCCACTCAAGAGGCGAGCGATCATCCCGATCATAACATCAGCCTCTCCCCACAAAAGGAGAAAAACTGAAGCCAAACGCGACTCAATTCCGGCGTACCCACCCATTTAACGGCCTGAATATTGCTCGGCAAGGTCTCGAAACCGTCTGATTGCCCCCGTTTTGGGTCCAGCGTTCCGATTCTGATTTGCCCCCGATTTTTATGGGTTCAATTTGGGCCTAAAAGCACAAAGTTACACTGCCTCTCTACCAAATATCAGTTTACAGTTGCGGCAAAAAAAAAGATGTCCCATCCTCTTCGGGCTCATTTATTGACCAAATCACTTCAAATAAAATTCTGAGGTGAACTTCTCACAATTCGATGAACTTCTAGCATACTTTACCTCTGTCATTGCCTCACAAAAAAATAAATGGGCATTTTCTCAGAAATGAAGTCTCTGCAATCATTTCATATGCAGAAATAAATTATACAGCATGAAGGTACTTGAAAAGACGACCAGCTTTGGATTTAGTTCACTGCAATTGATAGGGTTCTGGGCTCATAATGTGCGGGGCAATGTTGCCATTTTAAGTGTACACAATGGAACCCACTATCCAGCGCATTATAATGTATTCGGCCAGGTTGCGCATTTAAAGTTTGAATAGACGCCCTGCGTTCCAGATTTGAACGCTCTGCAACCAAGGGCAATGGCCACAATCAATTATGAACCCCGTGCCTCATAATACATTTATTTCGGCTACATCCCGCAGGGATAAGGGAGCCATTTTGAACCACGTGCCTCACAACGCTATTCTGAACCTCATGCCTGGGTGAATGTCTTTTATCTTGATCATGTTTGTCCGTTCGGAAGTGCCAGTTCTGGCGGCGTCTTCAGCCGGCTAACAGATGCCATTTCCGCCATTTACCTCGCGCGAACGATATCGGCCCACTTAGAAAATGATTCCCTGCCCTTCCGCTGCCTTAATTCGGGGGCAGTACCGGAAATCCTGTCACATTTGTCACATTGGTGAAACCTTTTCTAGTTTTGCGTGGTCAATTGCTTGTGCTGAACCACCGTTGCAACACTCTTACAGTTGGTAAGGAATTAAGGAACACATGCAGCCAAAGAAAAATTCGTGGGACATTCGCTGGTCATGACAAGGTCGATAAATTTGGACTCTGGAGCCTGTGATGACTACGTATGGGTACCAACTCGACAATAATTAGAAGCCAAGAATACTGCATTCACAGGATTAGGCTCTGAGATATAAAAATCTCTGGCAGTGGCAATGATATTGACCTGGGGTACAGGAGAAGCATTGAGAAGGCCGATGGCAACGATCATACTGCAAGGTATGACAGCGCTGGGATATTCATCACACAACGCTTCCAGGCAAAGATAACCTCGTGGGATATTCATTGGGCCACCTTTTGAGTCGCGCAACGAATGCATCAACGTGATCACAGCCTCGGAGGACGTGTCCAGCCGCCGTCCAAAACGTGACTTGGTATGGAGACCTAATTTCTCGAGCTTGATTGGGAAGTGATAGCCAGCATGATTCTAAGCAAAACTGTCCCTTCAGATTTCCCGTTGCCTCCCTCGTCATTGAGCCTGTGGCTCTGAAGCTCTTCATTTAAAGGGAGGTAGTGCAGTGAGCACTGTATTCTATCCGGTCCGAATTAATTGCAACGGCAATTCCCAGGACAGATTCGGAAACGTGACTTGGCATGGAGACCTAATTTTCAGAAGAATTCCCTTTTCGGAAACTAATGAGAATGTCAATTTGTTTTTTGCGCGCATTCTCGATTTGGAAATTCCTCAATGGGACGGTCGTGAGTTCGATACCGGCGCCTTGCTCTTTCAAAAACATTGTTTCTCGTTCTCTGCCGACTTTCGACTCGCCCTCGGTTATTGCTCCCGCACTCGCACCCGAGCCAATCGGTCACCCCGTCGGGGAGATGCCGTTGACCAGGTGTCACGGAATGTTGGTTGCGGGTTGGTCATCTGACCCATCTATGATTGGCTACACGACTGCCGACCGGGAGTTTTCAGCAACCGAACCGAGGTTCTTCTTAACCGACGAAGTCGCCACCGATTCCGCGTTTTCCATCTGCCTTCATGACACAGTGGGATAACCCTGGTGAGCTGCATCGTCTATCTAAACAAGCGATTCTCGTACATACCTACTATGCAGAGGAGTCAGTTGGGCGTCAGAATGGGTACGTACCCGTGACTGCTGGAGAGGTACGTAGGATATACATAACAATCTCTGTCGTTCTGATCTGACTACGATCCTTGCCCAATGACGCAGACTGCGGGGCAGACTAGTGCGTGAAACCGATTTCACAGCTCGTAGTAAATTCAATGATTTCAGATGCTTTCGGTGATTCCTTGATTCCTTCCGTCCAAAATTCGGGTGCGTATCACTTACTTCGCCCTTAAACAATAAATAAACTAAAGTCGATTATTTCCGAACGCTCAGTCGTTCACTGCGCTTCTGACTTTGTAGGCGAAGATCTTTCGGCTTCCGGTGAGTCCATTGGTGATGCGCGTCCATTGAGTCAATTTAAGGTATCGTTTTTTTATTGTTCGACAGATTCGTATCTCGTTTCAGACGGTGCGTGTCCATTGGGTGGATTTAGGGTCCCGGTTTTATCGTTCGACAGATTTGTATCTCGTTTCATCAGACGCCGCGGTTTCTTCTGGCTCCCATGAGGACGCTTGTGAGCTGCGCTGCCGTTCCTACGATCATGCAACCATTTTGACTATTGTAGCTGGCACGGCTGCTCTTGCCACGCGTAAGTGGCGAAACACAGTGGTGGTTTAATTTATGTGACCGATTTGAAGACTATCGGACGCCGGCCACAACATACTTGGATAAATGCGTCCACCATTTCATAGAATCGGTGCTTGGGGGACGCTTGGACCGAGATGGTCGCCTCCACGTCGAGTTCGCATCTTGCATTCGCGAGTATCAAGGGAACATATATGTCGCGTCTGTGGGTACTGGCGACACCCTTCATTGGGAAACCAGTGTCCTTCCCGGCCCGAAGCTGATTCAAGACGTTGCTAAGCAATTCTATGACCAAACCAGGGACCCTATCTTCAGGCGAACTGTGTTTGGGCATAAAAGATTCATTCGTGACGAGGCGCTACTCGGCGAATCGACACGGTGGCAGAGTCGTTTCCGAACTACCGGACAGCGAGCAATTGTCCTACTGTACTATTTCGTTCAAATCGGCAGTCACGCGTCACGCACCCCCCTGTCGATCACGAACTTTGGTCGAGGTCACGCGTCACTCGGGCCTCTGTCGAACCTCCAAGTGGTCATACACGCCTAAAAAAAAAAAAAAAAAGGCAAAAAAGACGAAAATTTCGGTTCAAATGCCGAAATTTTCGAGGTGTCACGCAAAAATTCGGCGGCTGCCGAAATGTCGAATAGGTAAAATGGGTCACGCGTCACACCCCCTGTCGATTTGAATGAAATTGTCCAGTATCTGTCCATTGGCATATTTCTCTGACATATTTCTCTGATTGTTAGATCGTATGACGGGGTCGATTTCGACTGGATATCAGCGCCAGACACCGATATTTGGCTTCCTAACCATCAACAGCTCAAGATGATCATGGATCATAACTGTATGAATGCGAAAACCAACTTCCGACGCCTCATTGTTATCCTCACACCGGTAGGTATTTACTTGGACTTCAAGTTACATAGTGCTTACTCAGTTTATATAGTTGATCAAGGCAACAATCCAGAATCTGCTGGTTGACTATGTTTATGCAGTAAGATCCATTGTTAATCGAAGTAATTGCACCTGACCCGATCTGGCAAGATCGTCGCAGTTCTGCACAAACTGCCAACCGTCGACAAAAAGAAACTTTACCTCAAACATCAGCGAACATACCTCAGCAGTACGTCCACCGTCGAATACTCGGTGGATCAAGGTAAGAAGTATGGCATGCATATGAAGCAACGGAAATAACTATTTATAGTGAATACTCCGGAACGCCGTTACCATATTTTACAGCAAGCAATAGAGCGCATTGACAATGTATTTGGGACCCTTTCCAAATCGCTCGACAGCTTCAACAATGGGTATCCGAGCACGCAGCAACTGGCTGCGGCTCGGGCACTGGGATTGACCGTGTCGCGGTGGTATATAGGAACTCACCAGCAATTGGCCGCCTTTCATGGTCAACCTCGTTTGGTGTGGATGCATTCCGCTTCTCTGACTCCCTCAGGCTGACATCTGTGAGCTAGGCCGAAATCCGGCTGACTCACAGCGCGCGATACATGGAGCAAATAAATCCAGTTTGGGTGGCGTTGGGAAGTACTATGTATCCGACCTTGAAGCTTGAGTATATGGAGCCTGAATATGCGCTCTACGCCAACAAAACTCGTCTGAGGGTTGAAGAGCTGGAGCGGATTGGACAAGTGGCTAATTTACCTGGCAAGTATTGCTGCTGCGGTGGAACTTAGTTCATTCATATGCTCACTTTTGTTCAGATTTGTCTTCGGCATTGACAGCGTTGCCATCCCCTAAGATTTACTAGTTGCCAGGTTTCGCACCGTATCAGCCGGGGCAATATGCTCTCCGCTCCGACAAGCCTGCAATAGTTAACTGTGTACTCGTACGGAAAATCGTGTTGCTACTCACATTTTGAAATGAAAAACGAAAGGCGGCTCCCCGTAGCGAAGCTGTATGTAGATGGCGGCATAACCAAGCGACGCATGACACAACAGGAGTCATAGTATACCTCGTCACTTCGTATGGTGCGGGTCACCTAGCTGCCGCTACCCCGTGCTTGAGATTTTCCGGGCCGAGTTTTGCCTCTATTTCTTATCCCTCTTTAGAAAGTGATTTTTTTGACGATGCAAGCTGATCCTAAAGAGGGATTTGTATTATCAAAACTGAAGGAGGCAAACTTTTTTCTTGCCGTCAAATTGGCCACAAGCGGGGGAAATAACAGAAATTTGGGCTGATTGTGGCTGTGTACAGGGCCAAAAAAATTCTCCGGCCAATTGGCCACTAAGTTTGGGTAGCGGCAGCTAGGTGACCCGCACCATAGGATGCGGATCTTCGTCAGTTGATGGAGGATCTTCGTCAGTTGATGTAGCAAATTTGTCAGGTGGGGCAGCAAGTTCGTCAGATCAAAAATACGCGAAGGAAAGATCGTCAGAAGTACTCGCTTGTGTAAGCGACCATGCAAGTTCGTCAGGACGCTGAGAAACCTCGTCAGAACGACACGCAAGCTCGTCAGAAGCGGCAGCCATCTGATTGATTGACGGGTGAGTGATGCGAGCCCACGATTTTTTTTCTTCCCTACCGCCATCATCTCAACGCGCTCCCCACGTACGCGCCCCCTCGCAGTGTATGCCTTGCTGGAATCCATCCTTCATACTGCACTAATTTGTGTTCCAGCAGACCATGGGCGGCCTAAATGTTTAACAGACCCAAACATTCGACGTTTCATATGGGAACACGCACTGGACGTGCACCGAATAATCCATAAAGTGGGATGCGCAGGCGCAACCTTTTCAGGATTGAAAGTACAATGTTGTCAGCAGCAGGCCTTGATTGTGGGACAGGTTTGCTCACCGGAGGGGCGAGCACCAGACAGGAAGAAAGTCTCTGCAATTCTTGACTGGCCGACCTTGAAAACACCTTGAATCATTCAAAGGTCTTCCTGTTGTGAAAGGACTGGCAATTCTACTTACTATTGGATAGAATTGAAAGCTTTAATTGCTATCTAATGAGCCTCCGGTACTATGTGAAGACTGTAACAGGTATCCGCTTTCTCGTCAGCTTATACCCTGATTACGGGAAACGCTACTGCCCTTCCAAGTCCAGAAATAATGCTGTTGATGTATGGTACTGGGGTAAACTTGCCCGCCAACATGGTCTGCAATGGAGGGCGCAATCCCTAGTTTTCAACTCACCTGCCGAACACGCTGAGATGCGTGCGAGAAGGGATCTCGGCGCGTACGAACGCAATGGTCGTTTTTCGTGGCGGATCCATGACCCATACACTCCAACGATGTGTTCATCCCCACGCACATCCGGCCAGCGGGCCATTGTCCCCCGTGTTATCTCAGACGCGTCGGGGACACGTTACCAGCACCCCAACATTCCAGTTTTGACGAGGGTTCGGGTTATTGGTAAGATCAGTCTAATCAATGCCTTGCACATATATTCACCAATGCCGACATTAGTGCCGCAGTATCGGGTCGGCACCGCTGGGTTCCGCTACAGACGATCTCCGGAGCATCGTGCCCACCCGGGACGCGTCCCTGGCGCATCTGAAGCTCACACCATTTTAACCTAATTGCTTCCGCTCCGTTTGTTCTTGGAAGAACACGACATGATCAATGGAGATGTATCATAATCACGCGGCAGTCAATGGTCGAGTCAAGCGATATATTTTAACAAGAACACACTTGTGTACTCATATTCATAGATTATGAAGATGAATTGCGTATCAGAGCACAGGGAGCAGATGAGAGTACACAAAATAAAATGTAAAGTAGGCTGGCCATCCCAGTGTCCAATTCGGACATGCCCCACCGGTGCTGGAGCATTTTAACTTGAAACCCTTAGACTTTCTTCGTAACTGGCGCGACAAAAATGAGCGGGTGTGCCAACGAGACGATAGAAGCCACGTACTTTAGTGTAGGGCCTCTTGTTCTTTCCGGGTCCTGAAATGTCGTGTAAGGAAATGGACAAGTCAAAACTTCAAATGTACAAACCTATGCCAAAGTGTTTGTTTACCCCAGGGCAGTCTGCTTACCGCAGAGCAAGACGGTGTTAGCACCGGTGGGTGTCGCCGCCGGCCTTGAGGATGCGCTCTTTGCTGCGCAGGTGAAACACAGAGCAGCGATCGTGAGGTTGGGGACATCAGTGAGGCGGATGTCGTTAGTAATCATGCCAACCGGGACAATGATTTTGTTGGGAAGGTCAACGGTGTTGGAGGCCCTCTTCACGATCCGGGACAGCGACAAGGGCGCGCAGGTCATCTTGGGAGTGGCAGAGGAGGCCTCGTTGAAGCTCACATGCGCACCGTGCCAGAAACCGGTATGAGGGTAGCTGCAGACAAATGTTTACAGGTGGACTTGCCCTGCGGCTCACAAATTTCCCATCTGCATCTCCTCTCATTTCTGATGTGGTGAGCATTCGGCGTGTCGATTCTACGCAAGCGCAAGCCAGAGCATTGACTCGGATGGGTATTATTGAGAAAGGGGACTCGGAAGTCCAAGTTACATCCTTGTTGAAGGGAGGCGTTGGCAGTTTGTTACACTGTTTGTACCACAGGGAGCAGCGCGACGATGGTGGTGAGAAGAGGACGAGGCGGCTCACGGCAGCAGACGGCGCGAAAGGCAGCCCGCGTGGATCTTGAAAACGATTGGCATGCTTTCTCGCGGGGTTTGAAAACTAACTCAGAAGAAGAAGTCGAGTGCGACCAATCGAGTGGCAAGACGCGGGCAAGGACGTACAACAGCGAGAAGGAGAGGTATCCATTCTCACGTTTCTTCATCTGACGGATAATACAGGTCCTGGGCAGCGTTGGGCAGACGTTGACGCACATCGTTTATGAAAATGGGCTGCGGGGCATGTACACTCGTTACCGGTGAGTGCCTTTATATTAAGTGAAACCATCGGCTCGAACGCGCTTCAGAGCATTACCTGACCCCAAACCACTCGTCGTTGGGATGGAATGGGTGGTCCGATCTGCAGAGCAACGCACCCACGAGGATGAAACCCCTTACCTTATTTCCATCGACGACATGAACACTACTGCTATGAAGGTGCTTTGCTCCGTCCCAGCGTACTGCATCGCTGACTGATCAACATTCCTAGCGAAGTAAAGGTATGCTGCCCAGACTGCTGATGTCTTCCGGTGCATATTTGTTTCTCCCAAGCACTCCTATCCACTGACTTACTTACGCAGCCATGACCTTGAATGATGTGCCTCCCCTGGCAAGGGCGCGACTGCGCAAAGCGGGAACCCCGGGAATTTAACTCTGCCGTTTACGTATTCACGGCTACATGCATTGTGTGGTTCGCAAACACAATGTACCGTCTCCTTGGTGCTATTGGGACGAAAAAGATGCACCTTCCTCCAGCGATCGAACGGCCGTCACCAAACAATGTGTCGAGATTTTGCATCAAAACAGTATTTTGGCCACTGTGCAATCATTTCAATCCGGATTTTGATGGGGTCTTGCTAGGAGGATAGCCAGCGAAATTTAGGTTCAAACTGTCGCTTCAGATTTATTTTGGCAGCCCTGGTGGTTTTGAAAAGGAGCTCAGGGCTCTCCATGTCAATCCAAACAAATGCAGGCCATCACCAAACAATGTGTCGAGATTTTGCACCAAAACAGTATTTTGGCCACTGTGCAATCATTTCAAGCCGGATTTTGATGGGATCTTGCTGGGAGGATAGCCAGCGAAATTTGGGTTCAAACTGTTGCTTCAGATTTATTTATTTTGATGGCCCTGGTGGTTTTGAAAAGGAGCTCAGGGCAGACAACGAGAAAACAAGAAGCAAATGTCTGGCAAAGAAGTACTGTCGCATTCCAACGCATTTAAAAAATTGATCTTCACACTTTGCAGATAACCGATGACACCCTTCCGTGTTGTGCAGCCACACCATCCTCCGTGCGTCACCTGGAATACCGACGCAAGCCGAGATCGAGGCCAACATTGATTCGTGCTCAGAGGGCGAACTTGAATCAACAGGTCCCCCGATTATTGTCCATCATATTCTGATGTTGGATGAAATTGTCGTCGAACAACGGCCACGATCGGACAACGAAACAAACATGATTCTTGGTACCTGCAGGGAATGTAGTCACCGGGTATCTCTTGGGGCGTGTGATTGCGGTGAGCTGGTGGAACAAGGTTCTGCGTCCGCGGTACAATGCAGCAGGGCTGGCTGCGAAACTGAATGGGTACGCAATTATGTTCCATTATCCACTCAGACTACTTACATTGAATTAACTCAAGCATCATCGTACGTGAATGGGCATCGAAGCCGATGAGTCGGTGCCAAAGAATTGGTGCTGCGTGTCCTGCGTGCGCAGCAAAAAAGCCAAGAAATGCGTAAGGAATTATTGAGCTCGTGATCTGAACCTATATTCCATTGAAACTTGATATTTTGATGACTTGGAGAGGCTTTGTGACGTTTACGTAGTATATTACAATGCCCCTTCCAGCCTTTGTACCAGTGGTAGAGACCTCAGCAATATTTCCAGCGGTTCGCGGAAAATGCCGTTCCCAAAAAGGCAATTTCCCACGGGGGTGGGGGGGTCAACCGCCCAAGACGTTGGATAAAAAAAATTGTAGGTGATATTGTTTTTTTCTTATCTATGATCCCCCTTGTTCACCATCGCATATTTTCCTTGCGAACTCTACGCGAATGAAGCTGCTGAGATTCTTCTCCGACGCTGGTATCAATGAAAACATGAGCGCTCCCTCTTTCTTACATAAGGCTTACTTATCCCATCCCATAGCAGATCATTTCAATTATAGACATCATTAAACCGCCCACCCTCCATTCATTGCCAGAGAGAAATTGTCCAGGAGGAAATGCCATTATGCACATGTTCTAACCAGTGTGGGACTCTGGCCTGAAAAATTATCCTATTCCATGTTTGTCACTTATTGGCACGCGAAGAGCAGTCGATGCCGTGATCAATATCATGTGACCAATCTTCGGCTCCGCAACGGCTCTTCCCTTTTGACCACAACGAGTCCTTGCGTTTGGCGATTTTCCCTTGCGCGCTGGACAATGCCCTACAATATATCGTCTCAGAAACCTACCTTCGACGGCCGTGCCGGCCGAGATTGCTTTACCATCTGGGAACGGTGGCAGCCAGCATGCGACTCCTGCGGACGCGTCGAATCTTCACTCAAAGAGAGACTCATGTCTTGTTCGTACTGTCGCGTGGCAAAGTATTGCTCTGTAAGATACGATGCGACCCTGAACACCATCCGGAGTTAATGACCCATCTTTAGGACAAATGCCAAAAACACGACTGGAGCGCCGGAAATGGCCACAAGAAAGCTTGCCATCTTTTTGAAGTCGACAGAAAGCTGTCGGATGCGTTTATCCAGTCTTCCAAATTCAGAAGGGTCCATGATCCTAAAGTCAGCCTCAGCGAGAAAGTGGAACGATGGTAAGTAAGAAATGACTTTCGTTTGTCACTATTAAATCACTCGTCATACAGGGAGCGGCTACATTACCACAACATCCAATGGATCATGCATGCGGTCTTCAAGGACAACCCAGAACTAAAAGAAACTATGCACCTCGGCGTCTTCCTCAAGCTCGTCGGAAATGGCCCCGAATATGACCACCGTTCCTTCATCATCGATAAGCTAGCACTTATGCCGTGGGCCGATGAAAAGTTTTCTATGGTCATGGCGGGATTTTGCTCACTCCCCGATGGCAAAATGTCTTCCTGCCATAGCACCGCGTCGTATCGCACACAGGAAGCCGCGCTTCCACCTGGTTTCGACCTCCACCGCTTCATCACGCATGTTAACCGCGGCATCACGCACTTCCACGGCTCGTTCTGGCCTCTTCCGCGCGGACTCTCTGACATCGCCTTCGAGGCCGCAGAGCCGCCGAGGGAGTGGCTCCACTACATGCTGGTGCATTATGACAGTTTCGTCTTCGTCGGGCCAGACCGCCAGGGGTTCGGCGTCGAGAAGCGCGATGGCACGCAGGTCCCGCTGTATAGATACTACGTGCGTATCTGGATAGGTCCACGAACCCACGACGAATCCCTCTCCAAGTTGGCCAAGATCGATACAGCAGAGTTCAAAAAGTTGCTCGATGATCCAAAGCGCAAAGTGTGCATGGTTGTGGTTCCTGCGTGCGCACGAATATCGGGTTTCATCGACTTGAGCTGACATGTGGATAGAGAAGAG
This sequence comes from Mycena olivaceomarginata, assembly GCA_029378375.1. NCBI lineage: Eukaryota > Fungi > Basidiomycota > Agaricomycetes > Agaricales > Mycenaceae > Mycena > Mycena olivaceomarginata. The sequence continues at coordinate 132,309 of JARKIC010000182.1, read as the reverse complement.
GCGTTTGCTTGAAGGCCGGTGTGCGCTTGGGATCTTGGTCGCATTTCTTGAAAGCGCTTGGCAGCTGAGGTGATACAGATGTATATACTATACATCTGGCTTCACGTAATACAGCCCAAAAAAACGCAGCTTTTTGGAGTCGGTGGCACTGAGAAATCCCTCGATTTGAATCAGGCCAAGTGAAGATTCAGAGAGTAGAAATGTGTTCAATTTAGAGGGCCATACCACGAGTGACCGGAGAGAGTGGGATTCAGCAGTAATTGTGCGTCGTTGCGGGACTGGAGCAAGAGAAAGAGCTCATCGGGAGCGGAAACAAAAATCAGAAATCAAGGGTGGCAAGTACGGCACAGCCCTCCAGGCTGCTTCGGCCAAGGGACACCCACGGGACTGAACTCAACGCATTCGCAGCGCTCTGAAGATTCTGACCATCACCAATTTTCAACCTTCCCTTCGAGAGCATTATTGGCCTTCCTAGCCGGACATCAGTGCAGTGGGATCCCCAAAAAGCTTAAATTCGTCAATTGCCCCCTTATACCGACCCACAGGACCGAAATTATGCAAGACATCCGCAGCGCTCTGAAAATTTCAGGTAGCTGAAGGAAAACACGAATCGTGGTAAACCGGCCCACTAACTGGACCGGGGGCTTGGAAACTGGAAAAAAAACTTTAAGGAAAGTCGAAGTTACACAGGGAGTACACGTACGGATCGCCGTGGGGTGCTCCTTCGCCATATTGGGTCGGTTGTAGAATTTGGCTCAGGGGAGGACTTCCAGGCAAGGAGGATGCAAAGAGAATCCAAGGGTTTACAAACCAGTGGGGTATCTACAACAAGTATCCTAGCTTTATAGACAATGAAGATATCACATGTATGTGGAATATGAAATATGTTGGTCAGAAGTTGAAATAAAGTACGGCGCAGCAACAACGGTGAAATATCGATATTCAAATGATCGGAAGTACGTGTGGGTCAAGCTTGTATTTCCAACACACCCCCGCAAGCTTGAGCGCAAAAAACATGGGAATACACCCCCGGAATGAAGAAGAAGTCAGCTGCAAAATATCGTCCTGCACATCACTGACAACGCGACCCAGTGTGCGCGATATCAAGATTGGAATGAGAATCTCCATTGCTTCTCCAAGGCAAATGGGAAAAGTTGATCGTCATCAACCAGCAACATTATCTGCCTCTCCAACAATCACTTTAGATGGAGTCCCAGATAAAACCGTCGGAAAGCAGTCGGCAGGGGGAAGTGCGCGCGTCATCCGCCGTCGCGGGATAATCAACGGATGGGTTCGTCCGGATTTGACGGGATAATCAGCGAGGTGGATTCGTCCGAATTTAACGGGATAATCAGCGGGCGTGTTCTCCGAATACGACGGTATACACAGCGGGGTTTTCGTCCGAATGCCACGGGAATGTCGGCCTCCGAGAGGGCAACAAAAAGTCGGACCTCCCAGGATAAACGGGTGTTCAACACTGAACGGCAAAGCAACGGTCGTCTGCAGCGCAACCGCGGGAAAATGGGTCGTCCGAAGCGGCGATCCTCGGATAAAGTGAACAGGATTGGGTGAGGTTGAAAGCATCTCCCAAAAAATCTCTGGGTGGTCTGAGCACCTCAGGATCAACACTACTGGTGTATTGGGTGCAGGCCCACCAGCAGGCTAGTACTGGTTTGTGTAGAATTTGGCTCAGGGGAGGACTTCCAGGCAAGGAGGATGCAAAGAGAATCCAAGGGTTTACAAACCAGTGGGGTATCTACAACAAGTATCCTAGCTTTATAGACAATGAAGATATCACATGTATGTGGAATATGAAATATGTGGGTCAGAAGTTGAAATAAAGTACGGCGCAGCAACAATGGTGAAATATCGATATTCAAATGATCGGAAGTACGTGTGGGTCAAGCTTGTATTTCCAACATCGGTATTATTCGTGGTGCAGTGGGCCGCCGCTACGCGCGACGGCCCATTGGGGTGGTTCATTCAGAAAAGACAGTGGTAGGAAGGAAGAAAGAGGATGGGAGGCGATACAATCCTCCAGCGACGACGGCACCGTAACAAGGTCGACGAGAGAAGTCTCCAGGAACGAGTCAGATCATTGAATAAATAACACAGGTTACAGGGTCGATAAGAACACAAGAGAGGCCATGAGGACAAGAGAAATGGGGCCGAGCCTCAGTATATCTGTGTCGATGCAGCAGACCTAGGTAGGCAGACCTGGGTGGACCCCAAGTCGACCGATGTCAGCCAACCGTCAGCCCAGATTTGCCGACGTGGCATCGGCAGACCCTACAGACTGGGTCGATCCAGGCTCGGAATGCAGTGTTTATCACGGTGATTGTGTCCCGAAAGTGTGACTGAAGTCATACGATCTGTGAACAGTGTTTTTTTTCTGACTCGAGTGACTCTCTTCTTGCTTTTACATGGACGATTACATGTTGAGGAGCTCCAGTCCCGCGAGCTCCTCTATGTATGGCGGCTCTATGGTAGGATCCTCCAGTGATTTCCACCGACCTTCTCCCCTCAATATGGGCCAGTGACGGTCTAGCAGCCCCGCCAATTCCTCCGGCTTGGTGCTACCCCACAGGCCCGCTTCCGCCTTCACACAAAATCTCGAGCTTTGCCTCGAAAACCTCTAATAAACAAAGAACTACGTTAGGGTAGTAAGTAAAGTAAGACAACAAATAAGAGTAACGTACCTCCTCAGTCACCGTTAGGGTAGAAAGACTGAGGAGGCATGTGCGACAAGTCTTGGTATAAGTATAGCTACCGTGTCCAATAGAAGCAAGATTCATGAATAGACAGATGAAAGATGAAAGATAGATGAAAGATAGATGAATATAGAAAGATTGAAATCATGATATGAGCTCTATGATGGTGGCGTAACTCCATCAAATTGGACTATCTGGCTCTCCACGCCTGCTATGCTTCTGCGGGGGCGAATTACGGCCGCGACGGGCCACCGCGCGACGGCCGTGATAAGTCGACGGATCGCGAACACAGTTCTGGTAACTTTAACAGTTACCCCAGGTCTGCTTCGCGATCCGATCGACCCCCACTGACCTTTGCAGCGGCGAAGTACCGGGAACTTCTCCTCAATCTAAAATTTTGGTCAGTTGTATTAACAACATCAACGGCGTTGGCGTAGTGGACGTACCGCGTTGTATGCCATCGTAAACTTGTCCGGCTTCTGTGCTTTCCAGTTCCGGTCGTAATCAGGGTGGGCGGCGGATAGAGCATCGCTAGTGGAGGTCTGTACACCAATCAGAGTTACATAGAAGGTATAGGTAGAACACGTACGTGGATGGTATTCCAGGTTACATGATCGATGCCGAGCATCTCTTGAAACTCCCCCATTTTGATCTTTGACGCGTTGGATGGACGGCAAATAAAGTCGGCGACGGCGGAGGGGTGCTCGCGCGGTGCAGGAGCGTGAAGGCGCTCAGCACGGAGCGCCTCATTCGCGCGATCACGCTGCTCCTTCATCGCCTCTACCTCAGCTGCTGAATCACATTAGTAAAGACAATCCACATGTAAGTTTTTACAACGCACCTTCCAAGCGCGCAATGCGGTCCGCCTCAGACTCGGCTTGTGTACCTGAATTGCTTGGCTGGCCCATATCGACATTCCTGTCACCAAGCGGAGCCCGCGGCATTGAGTTCACCGCAGCTTGGGGCCGCTTGGCGCGAGAGTGCCATGTGTTGTCATTCTCCTTCAACAGAGAGCGCGAAGTGTTTTTAGGTTTGTGTTGAGTCATGTTATTGTGGGGGAGACGGGGGGAGAGCGGGCCTTATTATAAGTACCTGTTTCATATCCTATTTCGCTCGCATGGTTTCCGCAGCTTATTCAAATAGGTTTCTGACTCATTGGATAGATTTTTGATATTCTGTAGATATAAACTGGTTTGTAACCGGGCCTCACTGCTCTAAACCTACCCTTGCCTGGAAGTCCTTGCCGAGCCAAAATCTTCACCATCCACCGTTGCGGCAGTACTCGGCTCTATAATCGCGGGAGGATTCCTTGTGGCTAGGCGGTGTTGTGAACCCGAAAAGAAGAACAATAAACCGCCGTTTTTTACCTTGGGGGAGAGCGCAAGCCTGTGACCAGAAGTGAATCCTTGTCCGGAACAGATCACCAATTACCGACCGTGAAGACGGAGGAATCAGGTGGGTAGCGTTGTCTCTTCATCATTGTCTTGTGGACTAAAAAGTGTGAAAGATGCAACGCTCAACCTCACTTCCGTCCGATCCGCCGATAGGGAAACTCTCGGCCACACGGCCGTGCACCATAGCGGCTCGCAGTGGCTCTAGTATCAGCATCGTGATCACTTGGATACTACAATTTTATACAGGGTTGCGTGATGTTACAAATGAGTACAACCGTTTTTCCGTCATTTTGGCCTGAGCATAAGTGCAATCAAAGTCCTTGGCATTCCCAGTACTCCTCATCAGTTTGCTCGAGCTCCTCCAGCTTGGCCACCTGTCTGTTATGAGATCAGTGCCACTGGGACGTCTGGAGCGCAGCAACAAACCCCACCTATCGCGCGTCGCTTCCTGCCATCGCTGCAGTTTAGCCGTCTCGTTGACCCGGAAGCCGTAGATGCGCGGGCGGTAGCGTTCTACCCCAAGCGCCGCACTCGCTGTGCTGATCCCATTACCAATGCTCTGCATGTCCTCATCCGGTGGCTCCGAGACCTGACTCTCGGACGCCCTTACACTGACGGGTCTATCTGTGAGTGGGCCTGTCTTCGGTGAAAGAAGCTCAGGGTACACGAGGTACAGAAGATGCGGGAAGGTTGTGCCAAAGTACGCGCCATCGATGGAGCCGTGACGAGACGATTTAGGGGAGTAGAGGTCCTCGCAACGACCACAGGAGAGCTTGACGGGCTTTGAAGCGGAACGTCGACGAGGCCGACGGGAAGGAGGGATTGAGATTCGCACAGGACTCGGGGGCAGCGACCGAAATCACCACGGTTGTATTTCTTGACCTGGACAAGGAAGCGATGAGTCGAGGACGACGCTGGGTGATGGAAATCACAAGGCCGTGATTTATTGTAGAATAAGTCAAAACGCCCGAGTTAAAGACATACCATTCTGGCCAAACCACGAGTCGTTACTATCCACCTGGCGTGAATCAGACCATAGAGGACCCGTGCTTGGACGTGCAAGAGTCCTCGCTGCTCATCTAGCACGCCTGCGTCTGCGGATGCAAACGCGGACGCTCTTCAGAGAAAGGATTGTGAAAGATATGAAAGAAGACGCACAAATCTGGTCCGTTATAAGATCCAGTGCTTGAGCATAGCTCTCCACCTCGGTGTTCAGACCCGTGAGATTGAATCGGTCCAAGACAAAGTCCTCGTCGACTTCGCAGAAGTACTCGTTTCCTTTTGAAGATAGGAACCACGAGATCCACCGTACATTGGCTCAGACAGCACCTGGGCAAAGATCATACATAGGGCTGTTACCGTGCTGCGAAGTGTGAGCGGGAGTCCGAGTCACGGGACGGGAAAACGCAAGGAAAGAGCTGGATCTATAGGCTATACAGTGGGTGGGACTTACCTCCCGTAGTCCGAATCTGAAGCCATCGATCGATATAGCGGGATGAGAGTCAACACACACAGATGGTGACCGGTTGTGACTGACACGTCAAAGGGTCACGCTCCCATGACAGTGATACCATCACTAGGGCTTCGACCCGGCCGTCTGACGTGACAGCCGTCGCACAAACGGCCTTCGGGCGGCATCCGGGATGGAGGGTTTGCCGTCGCTTACTCGTGAAATTGATTGGCAGGTCTATAGGTTCGGAACAAGCCCGCGAAGTTCCGGCCCGGCGCGCTGGGGGACCTTCTTGAGTTATTATATATCAATGCACTGCCTTTCTCAATCCAAACCACGCTCATTTAATTTAATTAAATTGTCCTTCTGAACCGTTTTGGCTTTAAACAGGTCTCCACAACAAATTCTCAGCACAGGAAATACTATCGGATACAGGTTCAAGCCGGGTTGTAGGAGGAGACCAGGGAAATAGCCAATATGCACTCAATGGTTTTGGCCGAGATCTATCTCGAATGGTTACGCGGACATGTCATCCCGTCTCGCATCTACTCTACGGCGACTACTTAGTCTACCTTGTCACAGTCTCAAAGTACTTGCAAGTGTCACCATTTCACCATCTTAGTTGAAGTGGATTGATACCCATTTGAGCTCACAAGAGCCCTTGCAAGCTGATCATTTTAGCCAGTTTTGGCCCTGGAGGGGAGCCCAAGGAAAGGTCGAAAAGTCCAGCACTCCACCCAGAGTGAACTTCAACTCGATCGAAGGAGAGGTCAGAAGAAAAAAATTTGATTTTTTTTTTTTTCGGGTTGGAAATGGTTCAGGCCGTCCAGTATGTGCTCAAAAAACACCTTTGGCGAACTGATTTAGCGCCAGTGCGGCCAGGCGGTGATACTCACAGACATGAACTGACTGATGCAGCTGATCATTTCAGCGACAGATTCATATTTTTTCTTGGTCTTCTTCTTTGTTTTCTTCTTTGTCGGACCCTCCCCAGCACTTGCTGACTGGACTGGACACTGATGCATCACTTACATCTCCATCTCCATCTTCTTCCTCATCTTCCACATCCAGGTCTCCTTTCACCCAGCAAACTCTACAAAAAACCTGCCTTTGAATCCAATGTGACACGCAAATTAGTAGGTTTAGGCGAGTTTCGTCTGCTACTGTGTACTGTCAAAACTGGCTGCTGGCAGGAATCGATGAGGCACACGTCTGCAGGAACCTAGTCTGAATCTGTTGGCAGGTCTGATCATGGACCTGGGTTTTTGATGGAGAACGTGACCAGTTCTCACGTCCAAATCGGGTCGATATTCGGGATTTGGCTACTTGCAATGGCCTAGTAGCTATTTCGATGGGATGGAACATTTATTTAAAGCTATTAGCAGGTACTAGAAAATTCTCCGAAAGTTTTGAGGTCCTTCTTGGTGTACTATTGCCATTTCAACTCAAATACATGAACAAACGCCTCTCGAATGCATTTCGGATCCAATTTACTTAGTTGAAAGACCAAAATCAATTACTTATCCTGCCGGAATGCATTCAGAAATAATCCAGGTTCCCAAAGTTCTTTGTTGCTGTATATCCTTTTCTCTTCCTCGCTGCCGCTTTTTTTTGCGTCGGTTTCCGCAATACTTCATCACTGCTCACCAATAAGCCGCCCTTTCTCATTGCCCGCCTCAAGCTGGATTTCAAAGCCTGCTATCGATCACCTGACATACTTTGTTGCTGTATTCCTCGCTGGTGCTTTTTGCGCTGATTTTCCGGGATACTTCATCACTACCCACTAGTTCTCGTCGATACCCCTCTGAGTGGCTTCCATGAAATTCCCATCCATATCTTCTGAAACTTTTCTAAATTCTTGCGGGCTCACCTTGGATTGTGCTTCAACATGCCACGGCGAAGTATTCCATTCCTGGAGGTCCATATGCATTCACGTGCTCATAACCTGTCATTCTTGCACTAAATGACTCGCAAAGAACTCACCTCATTAGCCATACATCAGCCATTAGCCATCCATTTGCGCAACACCAAACAGCCATCAGATGGCTCCAATGGCTGCAGCACAAACAGGCTAATAAGGCTGCGCTCACACAGCGTCTCGCAGCATTCAGCAAAGACAGGGAACACTGGACGAGGTATGTGGTTATGTTTGTGCATGAAATTGCAATATCTCGCTACAACACGAGCCCAAGATTCGCACGCAGGCAGCTCACAGGCTTTCTGAGATTTCAACAGTGTGTCGGATATTCTGCTATGTGTCGGAATTGAAAAAATGTGTCGCGGTGTCGGGTTTTAGAGAGCCTCTTGTGAGAGGAACAAGGAACCTTGTCCATACGAATTTCCGGTGCAGCTTTTCACAATACACGAAAGCCGCATGAAGCCACTTGCGGCCCATGCGGCTTTTTCACAGTTAATGTTACATAACGTGGAGGTCATTACGATTGGGGTGCTAAGTCGACTTGGATTGTGAAGACTGTTAAAAAATTCAAGATAGTTACGTATGATTTGGGGGATCTGAACCGAACACAAAAATTAACCACGGGCGAACTGAGTTGTGCAATATTTCCATATCTGGGAGTATTTTGTTTGCTGTTCATTCGGAAGTGGACTGAGTGCGGATTTTTCTGAAGAATTGGGCTCATGTGCTCGCAGGGTGTCCCCTGTGTGCTGAACACAAAAAATCAACCATGGGCAAACTGAGTTGTGGAATATTTCCATAGTTGTGATTATTTTGCTTCCTGTTCATTCAGAAGTAGAATGGGTGCAGATTTTTCTGGGGAACTGGGTTTGTGTGCTTGAAAGGTGGCCTCAGTGTGCTGAACACAAAAATTAACCACGGGTGAACTGAGTTGTACAATATTTCCATATTTGGGAGTATTTTGCTTGTTGTTCATTCAGAGGTGCCATGAGTGCGGAAGAATTGGGTTTGTGTGTTCAAAAAGTGTCCTCTGTGTGCTGAACACAAAAATTAAATACGGGCGAACTGAGTTGTGCAATATTTCAATATTTGGGAGTATTTTGCTTGTTGTTCATTCAGAAGTGGAATGAGTGCAGATTTTTTTGAGGAATCGGGTTCGTGTGCTCGAAAGATGTCCCCTGTGTGCTGGACACAAAAATTAACCATGGGCGAACTGAGTTGTGCAATACCCAAGTAATTCCATATTTCGGAGTATTTTGCTTCATGTTCATTCAGAAGTGGAATGAGTGCGGATTTTTTCAAGGAATTGGGTTTGTGTATTCTGGAGACCGGAAGGGGCTGGGTCCTGCTCTCAGCTGAATTAAATCATTCCATAGTGAGGCGCAGGGTTCGAAATGGCAGTACGGAGCATGTGATTCAAAATGCCATTCAGTGGCATGGGGTTCAAAATGCGAATTAAACCGTTCAATAGTGAAGCACTGGGTCCAAAATGGCAGCACAAAGCATGTGATTCAAAATGCCATTCGGTGGCATGGGGTTCAAAATGCGAATTACACCGTTCCATAGTGAAGCACTGGGTACAAAATGGCATTACAAAGCATGTGACTCAAAATGCCATTCAAACCTTAAATATGTTAACTGCTTCCTTATCCCTCCTGCTCTCGGCTGAATTAAATCATTCAATAGTGAGGCACAGGGTTCAAAATGGTAGTACAGAGCATGTGATTCAAAATGCCATTTAGTGGCACTGGGCATTTTCCTTGGTCATTTTTGCCTGGACTGAGGACTGTGTACCAGTTTTCAGTTCGTGTTGCCACTGTTTATATCAAATGTTATCAGCCCGGCTTCGCCAAAAGATCGCTTACAAATAGCCTTTTGGGGATAATTTACGCGTATCGAGGCAGACACCCTCGCACCCTCGGAACTCAACGCGCGCCCGTCCTCGCACCCGCACCGTAAAACCCCCTCCGCCACCTCCCAAGTCGCCTTCAACCCCAGCGCATCCTCCCTCGGCCGCCTCGGCCGCTCGCGCTCGCACTCCTGGTCCCGCATCCACGCCTCCCGCGCGTCCACCGCCACCTCCACGCTCACAGTGTACCACACGCCCAGCAGCTTCGCCGGCGCGAGCGAGGTCTGGCACAGCGCCGAGTCGTCGTGCCGCGACTCTATATCCGCGGCTCCGGACTTGCACGCGGCGGTAGCGAGTCTGGCGCACACGGGCCCGGTGTACCCACTACCGCAGATCCATGGCGGGTCTCGGACGCGACGCTCATGTCCGCCGGCGCTGCCTCCGCACAGTCTGTCTCGCCGTACGCCACTGCCACGAAAAACGGGACCGAGGTCCCCGGCGCGTGGAGCAGCATGCGCGTGGGGGAAAACAGCGTCTGCATCCATGCTGGTAGACGCACCCGCACCCCCGCCTGCACTCGACACCCGGGTCTAGGCAGGGGAATGGGAAGGGGACACAGAGGCAGAGGCAGACCCGTCGAGCAGCGTGCTCAGCCCGCTGCCATACCCCACAGCACTTCCCCTGTGGTGCGGGCGCATCCACGTCCCTGCGTACACCACCGCCACGCCTGCACCGGCGCCCGATTTCACCGCGAGTGCGAGTGCGAGCGGCTTCGGCGAGTCCCCGCCCCAGCGTGGCTCGCAGAACCAGATGTCCCCGCCTCAGCGGCCGCTCGCCAGAAAGATACTAGTAATTTTTGTCCATGCCAGGAGAAGTACGAGAATCCGGCGGCACAGAGATCGCGGTAAGTGGGATGATGTGTTGCGGGACATCCGTTCGATGAAAATGCTTGAAAAGAGGGCTGTGGATGCCCAAAACGGGTTACAGCTGTTCCAAAAAACTATGAGACTTGTCAGGTTTTTCCGCCGATCGCTCCCAAAAATGGCAGCATCCGAGTTTTGGACGAAATCTAGATGAAAGTGGTGGCCAGGAGGATGGGGAGTTTCGCTCCTGGGCCACAAGAGTATTCTGAATCCCTTCCCGACGTAGTTAAGGGTGAATCGACGTTGGGGAGGCCTTTGCGACCTGTCCCGGAGGTTTCCGAGTAATCTCTTTTTGGACTCGGACTTCGGCCCGTCAATTGGGCCGATCATCCCCGATGGGCTCAGAAACGGCAAGTTTTCAACACGTTTCTGTGCAGTCAAAGCACATATAAGGCACCAGATCCTCAGCAATCCAGCCCGAAGCCCGAATTACACAGTACATATGCAGGAGCTGGCCTAGTTGCAATGGGTGCTTGCATCATTATCCAAGCCGCAGTGCAGCGTCCGGGAAATTTTGACGGATGTCACTGCATTGATCCCCACCAACTGTCGTCGATCTTCTTTTTATGATCACATTTTCAAATTCCGTCACAGCCGTTGTGCTCAAAGTAAACGGTCGAGGGTCATGTATCTAATTCCTGTTTGCAAACCAGTTTGTAAACCGGTGTTTATAAACCGGTTTTTAGATGCGTCGCACCGCTTTTCGTATTTTGAACTCTGTCCTTGGAAAAGGACGTGGACAGTGCGTGGACGGCCTCGGGATTCGAAATTCGTATATGACGTCGAAAATACATAAGGATTTGGTTGGAAGGCCGCCGGATCGAACCCCGAGAAGGGATGAATCGCTACCGGGACAGGTTCCAACCTGAGGAGGGACCCAACCCTCGCGCGATACTCGGATAACCGATGGACCGGGGAATAGAAAAATCCTGTAAGGGATTCTATATTTTGTTGGAGGTTGTAACAACATGCTTTAGAGTACCCGGAGGTAATAAGGCTGATACATGAAAAGATATGTGCACACGAAGCTGAAATAAGGGTGATTGACAACTGACGTGAGAATCTGATCTCCAGTATCTACATAAATTGGACCACAGGAATGTCGCCCGTTGTTACCTGCCCCTCCCAACGCCAAACGCTCGTTGCTCTCATATACTATAGGATTTTACAAGTATGAAGTGGACCCATATCTTGAACGGCTGCTTGAAAAAGGTCATTCTCCGTCGCGCCTTGGATAAACGTGGCCCACCTCAACGGGCAACCTTCCTTAGCCATGCGGGAAAACCTTCAGCTATGCGAAAGGGAAAGGGCCTTGTGGCGAACGAAGGACCTTGCGGTCATCGTCGCAGCTTCGTCCGGCGAGGAAATCAACAGCAAGCAACTTGCTAGCAAGCTTCAACAATGGCGGGCATTGGGGCACCCGTGTATGGTTCTTCACAAAAATCCCCTTCAAGTTGGTCGTTTTGTTGTTGCATGCGATCTCACATCTCACCCTTGTCAGTCACCAAGTCTTGGTGAGCCGCTCTATTTACTTTCACCAACTGCAATTCGCATCATTTCATTTCCAGACACTAGCAGCTCGACGCGAGGTGCTTCAGCTGCCATAGTTTTGGGCGATGATATCCCGCCGCAAGGTAATTTAAATTCGTGTTTTCGTTTGGTTTTATCTTGTCATCTTATCATATACTCCCAGCCCTGCACTGCACCTGTGAGTCATGCCATAATCTCATGTGGCTCGTTATGATGAGTCTCAACTGGGCAGATGCGGGCGATAATCTTGATAGTGAGTTCGACGGTGGTACCTGATCTTTGGCTTATTTCTGTGCTCTCAGCTACGGCCATCGGATTGTTAAGCAGCTTCCGACCCGGAAGGTAACTTACGACGCACTTAAGTATCCACAGGCACCTGATTACGGTACAGTGTACCCGGTCTCGGCCCGAAAATAGGAAGGGTCGGTAACAGCGCCGGGTACAACGTATCTGACAGCGTGGAGAAGGACCACAACGCAGAAGGTGAGCACCCGTTCGTATTACTAGCCGCCCTTTCGATGCAGATGTCGGTGCGTCATTCTTATGTCCTTCCTCAATGACAGGTCTTTTTATTTACTTGGATTTTTTTCAGTACAATCAGGGGATGACTGCATGTCGGTGGTAAGTGGCTCTGCGCCTAGCCTTCAGGTGAGCCCAATTCTCCAATCCGTCGCTACATACTATCCCCCCCCTAGATCTCGGACACCTAAGGAAAACTGATGCATATCATTTGATACAGTGGTCCTGGGCCCAAGCTGAGTGGGTAGATCGTCAGCAATATGTCTTTCACTCCGGTCTCACATCTTACTTCATGAGAAACGAGTATGAATTGAGCAAACGGCGTCGTTTTTTCGGAGGTGGTCAGGTGTCCGAGTTCTAGGTAACACCTCAAATTCTGATTGCCGGCCTCATATATAATCTCCTTCTTGTTGTGGCGCCTCCAAACTTCATGGGGTTGGAGCACCTCAATAGGTAATGTAATATTCATGAAGAGAAGGTCAAAGCAACCACAGAGTGGTCAACAGGCAGCATGAAATTTCTTGCCATCATTTTTTTCCAGTTGCAGATCAATTTGACCGGCATGGCGTGATCTTTCAGTCCATTCTGAAGGCTACAAGACACCTATGGCTCCAAATTTTCGATGCGGGTAAAGGAGACAGACTCCTGTTCGCCATGCCGCGAAGGCGCGAACCCACTCTGTCTCGGTCTTGACAGCCCGCTTCGCCAACGCTTGCTCCTTTTTAACAAGCGCATATTCGCCGGCAAAGTCCTTGGGCTCGTCCTGATGATCGTACCCGACCTCGAACGCAGCATTGATCTTTTCGAAGTTGACGTACTGGTCCTGAACGATGCTCCTCCAAATGGTTCGGGGAAGTGGATCAACGAGAGCTTGGAGCTGCATGAGGTCGATGACGAGGTCGAGGGATTTGTCGGCTGCAAATGCACGTCGGAGCTTCCAGGTCTCTTTGATATGAGGATCGGCAGTGACCCCGGCAGATAACTGCGCCATGTGGGGCGCAACTGACAACAGGGCTGCCGAAAGAGAGGTAGACGATGACGACGTAGGCAACTGAATACCGAGGATGCGTTCCAGGTCAGCCGAGGTGAATGTAGAACGAGTCGGCTGATGCCGTGCAGGCAGGAGGGAGTGAAGCTTGGCCTGCAGAACACTCCACTCGATGTCTTCAAGGGCTCTCCTTTCTTCATCTTCGCGCCGCCTTTTGTTTTGTGCCAGAAGGGCTGCTCGGTCGGAGCGGAATTTATCTGCTTCCTCAGATGAAAGTCCTTCGGGAGTAGGTTCACACGACTTCCGTGTTCGTCCTGAGGGAATCGAGGAGGACTCTGGTTGCCGCCATGCGAGAGACGACTCTGGACCTGGGAGACATAGTCTTCTGCTTCAGCAGCGGAAGCCCCGGCCTCCCGAAGGCGTTGTAGGAATTCTCCACTGCTGATCTCGTTGTTGGCACACTGGTCAACCAACTTCTGACAAGTGGCGGTACGGATACAAATAGTCTCTGCGTCGTTCGCAGCATGTTCTCCAGCATCACTCATTTGAATGATTTTTAGATGGCGAACTAGAGAGCTGTAGTGACGCGAGAGCACAAGCAAGAAAGCTCAGTCCAGATTTTGCTTCGTAAATTCACTGCGGCGAAGCCGAGAATGAACAGCAAAAATCTTGTGCTGGGTGGTAAAGGCGAAGCCGTGGATATCATCGTGTATTCGGACACACTCGAAGAGCACAAGACCCATGTCAATGCGATAATTGATATTTTGAATCGCGAGACACTTTACCTCAGCGAGACGAAACTTCATTTCTTCAGCCCGAGCTCAAGGTGCTCGGACGCATCATAGATGACCAGGGAATACGGATGGACCCTGATAATGTTGACACTGCACATCAGTATCCAAGGTATGAGCCTGGATGAGGTCCCAAGATATTAGCCCAGATGAAATATGAGATGCACCGCATACTGCTGGCCACAAGGTATGAGCCTGGATATACATACCCTCTGTGCCCCAAACTGCAAGCCCATCCATGTCCTGCAGGTTATTACAGACCACATACAGCCTGAGCAGTCTACAGGAAAGCCATACAATTGCGGACAATCAAACACAACAACCGTGATCCTGCTTTTTCGAGTAAAATTTTGGCAAATCTGAGTTCAGAATCAGATTCAGAGGGACGAAATACCCCCAAAACGAATTTTTCAGAATTTTCCCACGACAAATGGGGGTTGGCGAAATTTTGGGTGGGTTTGAACGAAATTGTGTGTATCTCTGTAGCCATATGGGATGGCGACAACATAAATTATATGTTATGTAGACATGCAAAACAGCCTCCTCCAAATCCTTCAATGTTGTTGCTGAAACCTGTGTGTGGGACTTCTGCCTTCGAACAACCCCTTTTGGCTCTCTGAGTGTCCTGTGCAGCTTTATTAGCTGTCACTGGGCCTGTTGCATAAGTGGGGGCCCGATCTGAGAGAGTGAATTTAATTTAATTCTGCCTTAAATTGTGCTCGGGACGCACCTTTCTGGTTTCGTTTCTGTTTTCTCAATTCCTTTGCAACTTCAGGTGGGACCCAGTCCTCGTCAGCAGTGCTCCTACCTATACAGTCAAAGCTGTCTTAACCCATAGCTCTGATAACCCATAATCTGTGAAACTCCATACCTTTTGGCTGTCCACCAGGTCGGTGCCATAATAGAAACCCATAACTCTCCAATACTCCATAACCCATGAATTTCTGAGAATGAAAAGCCATACTTTCAAGGTACTTTTGGTGTATTTTATGTATACATCTCACTATTTCTGAAGGTGTCTCAAGTAAGAATGGGTGGAGAAGGCCACATTCAGTATTTTGACCGGGAATGATAGCATTTGGAACAGAATCGGATGGATGAGTTGTCCTTCCAAAAATGGGCTGCCATGATCCGGTCATCAACAGGAATGTTCTGCAGCAAGAAAAGGCCACAAGTGAGGCTCCTTTGGTTAAGCCATTATTTTAGACATTTACATAGGTTTTGTGCGGCTCAGATTCTACCTGCATCAGAGTCCGGCTTTTGCCGAGAGCTTTCCCACGGCTCTTGGAACCCATACGCTGCGATAACCCATACTTTTGAGGGTCCACCAAGGGGTATGGGTTAAGACAGCTTTGACTGTACTACCGATCCCAACTTATCTCAAACTGCGGTCCGCACTCGTGTTGTTGGAGTGTGTAATTCCTTCGATCATACCGCGCAAACACGTTCGAAGGATGGGAAGAGGCGAATCGAGAAATTGTCGAGACATATTTGAACATGAACGGCCGTGACGGCCGTTTTTCGGCAAAAAAAAACGGCTCACACCCGTTCGACGGGTGCCGTCGCACCGTGTCGACGGCAACGGGCGGAAGCCCCAGCACTCTGTGACCTCTTGGGTAGCTGCACGCCCCCGTGTCTATATACAGTGGATAATGACGGATCCAGAGCCTATGTAGAGTAAAAGGTCGGGTATTTGTCCAAGACTTCCGCACGGGCGATATTGTATATTTTACCGTCGAAGCAAATTCATGACTAATGGGGTCGAGTTGACTTGTTGGGAAACAATATAGCACAGTGGAGGTCTTGGGAGTTGCTTGGGAGGCCCGGTATTCGAAGACACCAGCTTAGGGGCTGGCAAAGCAAGCCATCTGTAGATGAAATCCGTGCCGCGTGGATATTATCCGCTTCAAATAGAATGAGAAGCCCAACCCGGCATTCAATAGCACGGGAATATTAATGTGTCACAGGCGCTCAAATAGAGGGAGAAACTTCATTCCTGAAACAGGCGTACGATGGCACGGGGGAATGTGGTCCTGTGCCCTGCTCTCGGACCTCTTTGGGAAGAGGGAGTAAGTTCTAGTATCACACAATTTTTCCTTGGCTTCATTCGCTTTCTGTGATGAAAATACAAAACTATATCCAGAGCCTGAATTTACCCTTATTCCGTGACCTCCTATACATCTTTCTGCCCGGTCGGAGCCCAGCGCAAGGAATCGTGCCTATCAATGTTTATTTTTTCATTAGCCCCGGGTCAAGCCCGGAGAGACCGCATAGCTCTTCGTCCGTGAAGGCTGCATGCAAAGCAAGGCTAATGAGCACTGAAAGGAATCCAATCGGGCGAGGAAACGGACCGCGGCAGGACAACGCCGTCCTCATGAGGTCCTTGATCAGCGCTGAATCCTCGGGTTTGCGCGCAAGCAAGACCTCCATCGCGGCGAGCGTGGCGTCGTACAGGATGTGGCGCCTGGCCCGGAACACGCGACGGTCGCGGTCAGCCGGGAACTTGGCAAGTATGCTCGCGAGAGCGTAGAAAGGGAGGCTGGGCGCCTTGACAAAAGGGGCGTTCTGTGTGCGTATAAGCCACAGGAGGTCCGTGAGGTCGGACTGACGCATGACTTCGAGCGCGCCGAGAAGTGAGGGCCGGACAACGCCACGAAGGGAGGGCGCCGGGTTACCGGTACCGGCCGAGGGAAAGAGGGCGGCCATGAGGGCGGCCTGAGAGGAACGGGTAAGGGTGATGGCGCGGGCCCGGCGGCCCACGCCTAGCATGGGGGTCCCACGGTGCTCGCCACGGAGAACGGAGCAGGCGGCAGCCTCGGAAGGCAGCTCTATGAATGCGTGAGACTGGGTCTTGCCGAAGCGGTCGAGGAGAACGTGCGCGCGAGCCCCGGAGGATGAAGACACGCCGAGGAAAGTGAGGATGGCGGGTGGGGTGATGTCCCAGGGAACGTTGTCGAGGCGCAGCACGGGATCTTCGTCAGTGGAGGGGGGTAGGCAGAATGGCTCGAAGGTTCCTCCCGGGATGACCGGAGGTGCGTGCACAAGCCCAAAGGTCTTCACGGTGGCGCCGCAGACGACGCAGCACAGCGGTAGTTGGTCGACGACATTGAGGGCAGAGGTGAGGCAGGCAGGACATAAGGTGTGAGCACATGGACTCAGCGACGCGGACTGCTTGGACACGACTGCACATGACGAGCAATGGGACTGGGAAAGAGACTTTGTGTGGCCTTTCTGGCGCAAGCACTGTGAGTCAACACGCTCGTGGGTGTCAGACAGATTCAACTTGATTCCAAAAGCGAAACTTACATGAGCTAGTGGGGCACTGTCCGGGGGACAAGAGAGTGCACGACGACACGGGGCTGCGACGAGGGGAGACGACTTGGACAGGGGGATTGCAAACAACTCGCTGCTCGCTCCTTCTTCCTCGACATTGTCGTCTTGGTTCTTGTCAGTGGCGTCACGGGTGGGTGAGGGCCGGGGTATACAGGGCCGCTGCGACACGGCTACTGGCCAGGAGTAACGCAGAGCGCGCTGCGATACAAGAGGCAAAGTGTACATAATGTGTCACGTCCCCTTTGATCTCTAACTCCCATCTCGACCACTTTCCCACGCTTGCCGCAGGAAAGTCCTCGTCGCGGAAAGAGTGTAGATAGTCAAAATGGCGCCCTCGAGCTCTACGAGCTCAACCCCAGTTCCCAAAACAACCATAAGGATCCCAGCGGCGAGAAAAGGACCGGATAAACCCAAGGAACGAACGGCGTCCAACACATCTAAAGAAACAGGATTTACCCCATACCCGGCTCCGAGCACATCCCACAGCCCCCCCCTCGTACGTCCACACCCCCGAACGACGCTTACGTCGATACACAGATCACCCCGGCCGGCGGTGCAGTGCGCACCAGAATTACGTCGGCCCTCCGCTCCATCGCCCAGATGTCACCGTCAAGAAGGAAGTCCACGAGCTCACTCCCCAACCCGAAGACAACCCGCCCTGCCGACCACTTCTTCGAGAAGGACGACCCAACACAACCCGACCAGGACGATGCGATGGACAGCACACCCAGCCCTCACCACGGCCCAGACGACCACGTGACCGCGACCGGCATTGAGACACAGACAACCGTGAACCCGACGTTTGGAGGCCCGATCCTCCCCGACTTCAACACCAACTGGGACACCAGCTCGGCACAACAGAGCATCGCCACATTCAACAACGACAGGATCAACGACACGGACATCGCAGGCGACATATCGGCAGACGACGACGACGACGGGGACGGGATAACCAGCGCCCTCAACAACACTCCCCCGGACGCACTGCGACACCAACTCAGGACGTCATTCCACGACATACTGAGCTGTCTAAGCCGGCTAGCCCGGCTAGACCCGATGGGCAACCCACAGATAGACGATGCCGGCAAGGCACTTATCGAGGACGTGTACGAGGAGGCCTTCGGCACCGGCTGGTCCAACAAAATACTCAAGTCGGCCAGAGAAGCGGCGACCCAAAGCGAAAAGAAGGTGGATGCGATAGCGTCCCAACTAACGAATATTTCCAGACAAATCGCTAGCGTTGAGTCCAGACTTACCCAACGCATCGACGCGATGGAACTGAAGATCGCGCATACGCTAACGCCAACCCCGACAACCCAGACGCAACAACCGACCCAACGCAACGCGCTGCAAAGCCCTACCGCCACCCACGCACTTGGCCCAACGTACAAACCGACAAAAAAGACCCCGGCCCCACCTAAACCTGTAACCAATCCACTCAGCGCCCACCATCCCTCCCGCCTCATCGTCCAAATCCTCCCCGGCGGCCTTAAACCCGAGGAGCGCCCGGACGCCGAGAAGCTCACCAACCACATCAACGACAGGCTGGCCGCCGACCCACAGGCTAGCCACCTGAAGGTAGTATCACACAAGTGGACATACAATGGCCATTGCGTCGTGCTAACCAGGGCGGACCAATCAGCGGCGGAACTAATCAAATTCCAGCACCTCTTTACGGACGCCATCGCCCCTGGACACCAAACCAAGGCCGGACTCGACATCCCATGGGTGAAGATCAAGATTGACGGCATACGAACGGGCGCCTACGACCGGGTGCCGACTATCCACAGCGAGGAAGCACTGCACCGCGAGCTCAGCGACAAGAATCCGATCTACAATGAGCTGAAGATAGTCCAAGCCCCAAGATGGATGAGATCGAAGGAGGAGGTGGCGTCCATCGCACACTCTTCCATTGTATTCGCTGTAGAGGACTCGGAGCAGGCCCAGCACCTGCTCCGCGAAGTTAAGTACCTCGCCGCCTTCAACGATATATGCAAGGTTGGCCGGTTCGCTGACAAACCCCCGGTTATCCAGTGCCGCCGCTGCTTCCACTTCGGCCACATGGTGAACGCATGCGAGCTGGAACCGAAGTGCCGCCTCTGCGGCAAAAACCACACGGAGCAAGAGCACAAGGATAAATGCACGGCATGCAAGGCGGAAGAGATGGCGGAAGACGGGGTCCCCTCCAGCAACAGGATTTGTGACCACAACCTGGCGTGCGCTAACTGCAGGGGCAAACCGAACGCCGACCACCCCGCCGACTCGAGGCGATGCCCCGAACGCCTAGCGAGATACGGCACGGCCAGGAATAACGACCGTCCACCACCGAAACCACCCGTCGACAACGGCTGGTTGGATGCCCCCAGCACCCGCCGACGCAACAACACTGCCAACAACCAAACAGCAGGGTCCAGCGCAAGCCACAATCCCGCTGCCGCCGAGCATCCCGTCGCCGCCAGGAACCAAAACCGCTTTCAAGCCATCCGACCGTATGACGAGGAGCGGAGCATCGACGCTCTTGTGGACGCAGCTGCCAAAGCCGGCCACCCAATCTCCAGAGAACTAGCCGCAACAGCGCTAAAGGCGACCCGAGCGACCCTTGAACAATGAATACACGCCGAAACAACAACACGAACCCGCAGCCACAACACCCAACCAATACCCGACGCACCACCTACACACGGCCCATCCGGCTGGCTCAACTGAATATCAACAAGCAATCATATGCCACTCACGCGTTCCTCAACAGCCGAGTCCGAAACTTCGACGTTGTATTCTTCCAAGAACCGAGCTGGGCTCGTATCGGTACGGACGACCAGGGCGAGCCGGTGATCGGTCCTGTAGGCCACGCGGCGTGGACGCCGGTCCTCCCCATGGACAACATCGACACCGCGGGCCCTCCCCCGCGCGTGATGGTATACTACAGGAAACGAGCGGACTTCACCGTCACCCTCAGATCGGACATCGCCAAGGACCTGGACCTGCAAGTCATCGAGGTGGCGCAACAGGGCGCCCCTACCACGACATTTGTCAACGCCTACAATGACACGACACAACGCCGATCGGCGGTGGAGCGATTACGCGACCTTGCACTCCCAGCCAACACCCCAGTGATATACCTAGGCGACTTCAACCTCCACCACGAGCTGTGGTCCTGCACCGACAAGAGCAGCAACTCGCACTCCCGCCGCTTCCTCGAATGGATGACTGAGGACGAACACGGCCCACAGGCTACCCTTCTCAATGAGAAGGGTAAGATCACGTATACCCCGCACGCGCGCGAAGGTGTGAGCTCCGTTATTGACCTCACCTTCGCTAACGGCACTGCCATCATGCACGACACCATACAAGAGTGGGTGATCGACCGGTCAATGTCATATGGCTCAGACCACCACGGAATCCGCTGGGTGATGAACTACGGACGTAGAGAGGTGGAGAACGCGACCGCGACCCAGTACAGCCTGAAAGAAGTGGATCCCGAGGACTGGAGATCGGTGTTCCGCAACGCACTGGGGAGGGCCCGCCCAGAAATCACCCCCATCATGGACGAATTTGCAGCGGTGTCGGACGCGCAACTGGACACGGCGGCGAACGCACTCACGACAGCTATGTCGACGGCGACGGCAGAGATAGGCAAGATACGGCAACCCAATGCCAACGAGAAGCCATGGTGGGGTCTGGAACTGAAGCAAGCGGCCGACAACCTGGGGAAGGCGCAAAAGGAGCTCAAGGACTACGAGATGCGATACGGCACCCGCGACCGCGCCCTCAGGGCAAAGGTCAAGAAATCCCGCAACTTCTTCAAACGATTGTGCAAGGCCACGAAGGCGAAATGGGCCATCGGCAAACTGCAGGAAGCCACCGTCGACGACATATGGGGATTCAGAGGATGGTCGAAAGGCGCACGCAACTACCCCACCCCCGCGATCAACAGGGGCGCGGGCAGACCGGCGGCGGTTACTCACGAAGACAAGTGTGAGGCGATTAGGGAGGAGCTATTCCAGCCGCCACCCATACTTAACGCTGAGTTCATCCCTAATCTGACTGATGCTTACGATGACGACCTCCCTTTCGAGGAAGTCACAGTAGACGAAGTCCGAGAAGCCATTTTTGAAGCCAGCACAAAGACCGCACCGGGCGAGAGCCAAGTCACGTACGGCGTGATACGCTGGGCGTGGCAGGATGCGAGCGATGAGATCTTCACCCTCATCAAACGCTGCCTTGCTAACGGTTACCACCCACAGGCGTGGCGGAAGGCCGTCGCCGTCGCCCTGCGCAAACCACGAAAGCCCGACTATGCCAACCCACGAGCCTACCGCCTGATCCAACTCCTGGAATGCATGGGCAAGGTATTGGAGAAGATCGTTGCCCGTAGGCTGACGTACCTCGCCGGACGCCACAACCTTGTCCCCAAAACGCAGTTTGGGGGCCGCTCAAACTCATCGACGACGGACGCCCTCCTCACCTTCACAAACGACGTCCAGGCGGCGTGGAACCACGGGAAGGTAACGTCGGCACTCACATTCGATATAAAGGGATACTTCGACTTTGTCAACCATGACCGCCTGTTGTGTGAGCTGCGCCGGAAGGGGATCCCCATCCAATACGTCAAGTGGACCGCGTCCTTCCTGACGCAACGCCAAGCAGCGGTTTGCCTAGACGGCACAAGAGGATCCATGAAGCATGTCGAAAACGGGATCCCCCAAGGATCGCCAGTCTCTCCCATCCTCTCCACGTTCTACTCGAGCGCCCTCCTGGAACTCTTGAGAAGAAGACAAACGGATTAGCAGCTATACGACCCGACATACTCCCGGACGACCCCACGGACACACACCTGCTCGTCTACGTTGACGACGGGAAGCTGTACGTCTCATCTTACTCGCTGGACACTAATGTACGCTTGCTCCGGTCAGCATATATCAAGGCGCGCGCAGAGCTCAAGGCAGAGGGCCTCGACATGGATGATTCAAAGCGGGAATTAATGCACTACACTCGACGCCCTACGGACCGATCGCCTGCGATCCGCTTACCGAACGCCGACGGGACGGAAACCACCGTCACCACCGCGCCGACCGTCAAGTGGCTCGGTGTATACCTGGACCGCCGCCTCACGTTCCGCCACCACGTCAAAACTTTAGCGGCCCGGGCTGCTAATACGGTGAATGGACTCACGATGCTGGCTAACACCGTACGGGGCCTATCCCAGACACACCTCAGACACCTGTACAGGTCCTGTGTCATTCCGGTCATGACGTACGCAAGCGCAGTATGGTGGACCGGGAAGAAACAACACGAGCAAGAGCTCGAGCGGGTCCAACGCCGAGCACTCCGCCTGATATGCGCAGCATTCCGCACATCGCCGATTAGCGCGCTCGAGATAGAGGCCTCTATCCCCCCGATTCGCCTTGCACTCGACCAAGATGGACGCAGGGCGGCGATAAGATTTAACAAGCTAAGTGCCGAGAGCCCAATCATACAGCGCCTACCTGACACATGGAGAGACGGCAGAGGCCCAACTGTACGGCCCCCACTCCCTGTTCGCGGATGAACAACAACAAGGCGGACAAACGGAAGTCGACCCAACTCGACCTCCTGGCGCGACACACGAACCCAAGAGACGAGCGCATTTTCCCATTCCTAACCCCTCCCTGGCGCCGCACAAAGTCGTCTTTCGGCCGCCGATACACAGTAGCAGGTACCCGGGGCAAGGAGAAGAAGGACGCGGCGAAAGAACACAAAGAAAAGATAAGTGTTCTGGAATACGACCCACAACACTTACTGGTGTACACCGACGGCTCCCTCAGGGCGCTCCACCGGATCAGGAGAGTGGGTGCGGGAGTGGTAATCTACCGCGACGGTGAAGAGGTGTTCGCACGCTCCGCCGGCCTCGGGAGCGCGGCAGAGGTCTACGACGGGGAGATGGCAGCGTTAACACTAGCTGCGGGACGCGCCACCACGATGGCCATGGAGGACCAGACCATCCGACACCTCCACTTCTTCGCCGACAACACAGCGGCCATCGCGACAATCGCCGACCCAAAACCCCGATCCGGTCAACTATATGCCCACCAGTTCCACAAACTCATGTGTGACTTCCTAGATGCCGACCCAAACAACACGGTGGAAATAGCATGGTCACCAGGCCACCACAACATCGAAGGGAACGAGAGAGCAGACGAGCTGGCGAAAGCGGGGTGGAACTGGCCGCATCGAATGGGGGAACCAGGGCGTACGCCCTTCGGAGGTCGAAGGAAAAGATGCAGAGCGCCTGGAGAAAGGAATGGAAGACTGCACCCAAGACGGGCCGCTTCGCTATTGCGAACCGCTTCCCACCCCTCCTGAAGCCCACACCGCACTTCACGGCCCTGCAGGATAAGAGGGAGGTGTTTGGACGGCTAGTCCAATGCCGCACCGGACACGGATACCTAGGCGAGTACTACAGCCGATTTGTTCCATCCGAGAGCGTTGACTGCCCCTGCGGAGAACCGGTACAGACGCGGGAGCATATCATATGCGAGTGCCAAAAGCACGAAGACCACCGGCACATCCTGCGCGCCGCCTCTAGGGACCTATCCCTACCCGTACTATTGGGGTACAAAAAAAGGGGTCGCAGCCATGGCCGAATTCCTGGAAAAATCCGGCGCCTTCACCAAGTCCGGCCGCCCGAGACGCGACACCGCGCTCCCGACATACGAGGACGAACCGGACCCGCGCATGTCGGACGACGAGGAAGAGGACGACGATGAAGAGGGTTGAGGACGCCCGCTAAGCGACGCGCTCCCCCACCACCAGAAGCCCAATCAGACCACCCCCGCTTCCCCTCCCCCCACAACCCTATGCCTAGATATATATGCTTCATGTATCCGCGACCCCACCCCCGCGAACGCCTCACGGCCACTGCACGAACCAACCCCCACACGCCATCCACAACACCAACCCCCGATCGAGCCAACCCCGACTCCCCTATTTAATTTACTTATGGCCGCCCATGGGCCACCGCGTCTTAGTAGCACAGCGTACTTGTTGCGGTATATAAATGCAGAAACAAAAAAAAAAAAAAAAAAAATATAATAATGTGTCACGTGGTTTGACAGGTAAATGGTTCACTTCGTGTCACGCGGTGTGAAAAAAAAAAGTGGGGGTGGGTTAGAGTGCGTTCGGATCATCCTGACGACCTCACAATCAGGATCAGGATGCAGGATCGGCGACCGGTCCGGTGGTTAGTCACGGCACGTAACACCCACGTAACACCTCGAAATTTTTTTGTCTCTGCTTGTCTTCAAGCTTCGACGAGACGTTCTTGCCCATGTATTGCTGCAGATGATGTAGGATGGTATTATCGATGCTAGGAGGCATAGAATAGGCAGAGAAATAGCTAAACTTAAGCAGGAAGATATTATCTAATGTTATCTATTGTTATCAATTGATGTCGGGTAGTTTATTGCCGGGTCGCCGATCCTGCATCCTGAACCTGAACCTGGTCGTCAGGATGATCCGAACGCACTCTTAGGGGTAGTGGAGCAGCGCCATTCCAAGGGTTGACCGGTACCCCCAGTGAAAACGGCGCCTCGGGAAGCATCGCCGGGTATCGCCGGGTCACGCTGGGCTCGTCAAGGATCGCGAGGCCTCGTTTTGACTCTGTCCTCAATTTCACATGCTTGGAATCCTCTTGCTTTTCCTACTGACGTCATGAAATTGGTCTTAGAATTTGAAAGCTACCTCGACCAAACTTCGACTTTGCGCATTTGACGGTGCGGAAGTCGGGACCGAAGAGTACCGAGTCTGTGAGTCACTGTGACGTGGCACTCTCTTCCGCTTACCACCACAGCCATCT
Source organism: Mycena olivaceomarginata (assembly GCA_029378375.1). NCBI lineage: Eukaryota > Fungi > Basidiomycota > Agaricomycetes > Agaricales > Mycenaceae > Mycena > Mycena olivaceomarginata. The sequence continues at coordinate 107,069 of JARKIC010000182.1, read as the reverse complement.
CCTCCCGCTGGTCTGCTGAGACGTGTATCTGGTTTTCTTTGCTGGCAGTCACTGGGCTGGATACTCTCTAAGACTAGGACTTCTGCTGGTTCTCTCTGGGGCTCTGGGTGTGTCACTCTGTGGACTGGTTCTCCTGGCTGTCTGTACTATCTTGTCGCATGTTGTCTGCTTGTTTTGATACTGAGAAGTATGTTTTCTCCAACATTCCCTGATCTGGGCACTGATATATTCTATCCAGCACGATTCTGACGCCCAAAGGAACAAGGATGATATGCAGACGTCCGCGGATTGGCGGACGGAGCACGGGCAACGGGTGATGCTCGGCAGATTGGCGTGTGATACGGGCGGGCGAAGGGCGATGGCCGCGGATTGGCGATGCGTGCGGGCGGGTGAGGAGAGGTAGCGCGGCCAGGTGGCGGGGCAAGCAGGTGGGCGCGCGGAGGCCCCGGGAATGGAAATCAAATTGTATTGTTATTATTCCTGTATTCCGTGCTATTGCAATACTACACGATACCTCCCGATCCCGAGTATCTGAAGGCATCTGAGGTGTCCGGAAATAGCTGCGTGTAGCAGCGTCTGGGATCGGCGAGCATCGCGGGGCATCTGAATTGTGAAAATTGACTATGACGAGGCTTGTCCGAGCCTAGCCGATACCCGGCGATGCTTCCCGAGGCGCCGTTTTCACTGGGAACGTTGACCGAATCGGTCGTACGACGGGATTAACAGAACCCGTACCGCATGAACATTCAAGAGCACGGTACATTCACATCAAACACGCATCGGGAAAAAAGGTCATGAGTCCATAGCGCACCGTAGCCTAAATACCCGTGGCAACCCCGTAGACAAGTCCCCCTTATGTAGCGCCAGGTATCCGCCCACCAAAGCCTGGTAGCCGCTGGTAGCTCTGGCAGGTGGCTACCGTAGCTGCTGGTAGCTCTCATTACCCTCTCGCGCTACGACTCAGTAGCGGCTCATAGTGCATGGTAACTTGCAATATCCAGCCGTAGACACAACAATCACAAAATAATAATACCAATAAAATATATTCATTTTATCGAAAACAAGTGTCTACGCCAGTGCAGACGAAAACGAAAGTGAATAGGGGAAATCAACTCATCTTCTTCAGATAAAAGTAGCGCTGCGAGCAAAAGGAAATTGGTTAAGTGGCCGGATGAAATCGCTCCGTGGCTCACGTGGTAGTGGGATCGAAAAATGACAGTGGAAGGACTTGATACGTGTATATAGGACGACAGTGGTGGCGAGAAGATAGCAAGAGGATAGCGGGAACATTCTGACATAAAAATGAGTAAGCATTAGTGCTAGGTCTGAAAGGCTGTATAAACTGATTGTATTATACAAGCGGTATAATACAGGGTATCAAACATGAAATACCTGGAGGCCAGGCCCCCAAAGACCTTAATTAATGTTTCCCCCCCCAATTTCAGCAGCTAGAACACGTCAGAAAGTGTAGACCATTCATCCCCATCAGAGCCTTCCTCCAATTCACTGTCATTGCTGCCGAGTGAAACTTTGCTGCAGTGGCAGCCAGCTCAGCTCGAGCTCTAATCGGCCTGCATTTTGACAGCCATCCGAATCGGCCAACCGCGAGACCGCCAACAGCGCCTGATCGTCGAACTGTAGGAGCGTCTGGCAATCCAGGGACGCGAGGCGGGGTACGAGGCATGGGCCACCAGGTGTGCGGGTGAGTTTGGCGAGAAAACCGTCGGAGATGAGCAGCCGGTCGAGTCCTTTGCCAGACTCAGTGGTCTGGTGATACAACATCGCCAATCGCTTCAGGCAATCCGTGGGGCTGCAACGCTACATGGGGGTCGAAATCTCGTTCAACTCACCAAGAAAGCAATCAGAGGATGCGTACTACGAGCTGAAGGTGGAGATTCAGCTTCAGCTGGCAGAGTATTGCGCCTGCTGGATCGAGTTGAACGTGACCCAGTTGCGGGATTATTAACTGGTGCTGCCGGTGCCGGAGCTGGCCCTGAGGCCTGCGTCGAGCGGGGGGCATTGTGGGGTGAGTACGACCTGGAAGGAGGCCTCACTTTAGCTGTGCTTAAAAGCTCACACCGGCACAGAGCAAACAAGTATCTTTGAAAGTCGGTCAATTTGAGAGACAAAAGATCAAAGTAGTGATTCAAGGAACCCTACTATACTGGAAAAATAAAGGGAGGAACAGAGGAAACAGGATGCATCGGGAGCCACTGTGAAGAGACGGAGAACAAAGACACAATACATCTGAAAAACAGGAAGGGAGATATAAAGGCAGCCAAAACGCGGGGGACATCAAAGGCTGCATCCGCGGCTACAGGAGGGGAAGCTTGCCAATTCTGAGCCTCTCCAGCAAAAGCCTCTCTCACCCATACTATATTCATCTGACAATTGTGAATTCCTCCCTCATATTTAGAATTATAGCAAGCGCCAAACATCACGCATCCTTCCTCCTGCTGTCATCCTCCCTCTTTCTCAGCCCTCTGCTCACGCGCGATGCCCGCACGTTTCGATGCCCCAATGTACCCATCTTGTTGAACTCCAGATCCTAATGGGATCTGATCCCATTCAGTTGCTATCTAGGCGTGCGTGATGCTCGATTCTGCCACAAATGAAGATAGGAAGCCAATGCCCCTTCTCACAGCCTTTCACAAACTTTAACCGAGAATTTTCCATGCCTAAACGGTGCATTAGCGTGCAGCCGTGAAATCTGATGATATGAGAAGAGACCTAACACAGTGAGAGGGTCCGCCTCAAGGCCTGGGTCCAAACTGACCCCGCACGCTCAATTTGTTCAATCGAACCCATCAGGTGATGCCATTCAATCGGAGTTCTTGCCGGGTTATTCTCCGAGCTCACAGTCATCCTGAGCCAGCCATTTTTAAGTCCGATTCATGCAATCTCTGCCGAATACATGCCGTGTTGGGCTGGGAGAGCCTTGAAATCGGAGGCTTCACAGGGACGGTGATCAAAGCCCGGATTTAAACTGGCCCCGCACAAGGCGAGATTTCGCATCAAAACAGTATTTTGACCGCGGTGAAATCATTTCAAGCCAGATTTTGACAGAGTCTTGCGGGGGGGATAGCCAGCAAAATTTGGCTTTGAACTGTCACTTCAGATTTATTTGGATGGCTCTGGTGCTTTTGAGAAGGGGATTCAAAATGCGAATTAAATTGTTTAATAGTGAAGCACAGGGTTCAAAATGGCATTACGAAGCATGTGACTCAAAATGCCATTGAAATCTTAAATATGTTGACTGCTCCCTTCCCCCTCCTGCTCTCGGCTGAATTAAATCATTCAATAGTGAAGCACAGGGTTCAAAATGGCATTACGCAGCATGTGACTCAAAATGCCATTGAGACCTTAAATATGTTAACTGCTCCCTTATACCTCCTGCTATTGGCTGAATTAAATCATTCAATAGTGGCATTACAAAAAAATGCCATTCTGTGGCATGGGGTTCAAAATGCGAATTAAATTGCTCAATAGTGAAGCACAGGGTTCAAAATGGCATTACAAAGCATGTGATTCAAAATGCCATTCTGTGGCATGCATTCTCGTTCAGTTTAGGGGCAGTGTTGGTTTGTTTCCAATCCAAAACTTCTGAGGTGGTGAATTCCCGGGATCCAGTATAAGCCACACTGACTTTGCGCGGGTGAATGAGCGTGGATGACTTGGATTTGGATGTAAGGTTGCAATGAATTCACGACTGAAGAGCTAATGTGCCACAAGCTCGGACTTGGTGGATTGAACTACATTAATTGGTTCACCCCATGTGCTTCGCTCCCAACCGGCAGGGTTTTTTCAGGATTTCATATACATACAACTTTTCAACATTAGGGGTGCTCAATTCTTAACTCGCCCGTCCCATCTTGTCGAATAATCAATTAATATTTGCTCGGAACAAACAAACTTCAAACTCCGCCACGTTGCAAGGCAACATCTCGCTGTTTCCTACCTCTAACATGCTGCTCGAGCTGTGAAAATGATCAATAAATTCCCATATAAGTTCCTGGGCCAACGATCTGCCCAGAGAAAATTACATGACATTTGTTAACAAGCCGAAAACGTTGGGAAGACAAACGGAGTGCAACTCGATGAGATAATTTTTTCTTTGCCCACAATGGATCCCATACTGTCTATAACCCATTTTAGCTCTGCGGAACTACTCAAATTCGGTGAATGTGGGGCAGAGGGCCGGTCAGTGGGCCGCCGGAAATGCTCAGGCTTAGCGGAGTTTGAAATTTGTTTGTTCCGAGCAAATATTAATTGATTATTCGACGAGACGGGACGGGCGAGTTAAGAATTGAGTACCCTTATTTTCAATTTTATATTTGATCTTTGTGAATCAGGCAAGCCGATCGTTCCAATTTTTGTCCTGACCTCGGCTTATTGGATTATGAATTGCTAGCCTACTTTGCGCCATAGTAAACCGTTGCAAATCAAATGAGATCACAGACCTCAACCGGATGAGACGTTAATTGACCAGAATTGGAGAGCATTGGCCAGCTGACAAGGCACATATGATTGATGTCCTGACACCCCAGCCACTGTTTCTGGAAGGCGGAGCGAAGCGAAGATATCTCTTGTACATATTTCAGAGTACCACCATCCATCATTCTGCATGACAGCATTGCGGACAATTACAAAATGTAGAGGACCGAACCGCAATCTGTGACCATCAGACGGCTGGTCATGGGATGCTGCATCCAATGGTAATCGAATTGAACACCAGGGCGGTAGATTATGTCCTAGTATATGGTGTTAAGAATCCTTTGATCAGCAATCCTTCGATGGATTTGGACAAGCTGTGAGCCTGGCACATACATAGCAACACATTGAATGGTGGGATTTGAGCCAAATCAGTGGCTTGGATGCAGGAGACTCGGGCCTCTGCAGCGTTGGGCCTAGGCCAATCGCGTCCTCCTCGAATGCTAAGAGGACAGCATGGGAGGCTTTTCCTGACGCTGACGATACCCATATGCCTAAATTTCGCCGCGGTTACCTTTGGTCTTCATCTCCACAGAATAACATATCCCCTACTGCCCTTTATACCAAAACAGCTCTTCCTCTACCTTCACCACCTACTCACCTAATCAATAATCCTATTAGCCAATCCTCGCTTCGCGCTATGAAGGATCACATCAAGGTCGAGACAACTTTCAATGTGGAACGTTTCGAGAATCTCTTAGCCGATCACTCCAACCAGCCCTTTGTGCACTCGGTAATGACCGGATTGCGCGAGGGGTTTTGGCCGTTCCACGATGGGGAATACAAGGCTGAGCTTAAGGTTAAGGGCGAGAATTTCGCGTCTGATCCCGCCGATCTTGATGCTATCCAAGTTTACCGCGACAAAGAAATCAATGCGGATCACTGGTCAGGTCCTTTGCTGGACAACAATCTTCTCCCTTGTTTGTCGTCTGGCAGAAAGAAAACCCCGCGTCATCCCCGACCATAAATCGTCAGGTCTCAACGATGGCATCCCCAAGATTTTGGGCAGGTGTTGCATGAAGCTCGCATAGCAAATCCAACTCGCCAGATTGTCCTCTTCAAATCCGATGTCCAGGGCACGTTTCTCAATCTTCCAGCTCACCCGCTTTGGCAGCTTCATCAAGGTGTGGAAGTTGATGGTATCCTCCACATCGTACGTCGCTTGGTGTTCGGCAATCGTGCGTCTCCCCGGTGCTGGTGTGCAGTCTCCGGTCTACTCTGCTGGATCACTGTTCGCAAGCTCGGGATAATCGGCCTTCACGTCTACATGGACGACTTCTTTGGCTGGGACTTTCTCGATAATCTTATAGTTTACCGTGGCAAATGTCGACCGCGCCGGCAAGTTCTCCTTCTCATCATGTAGGCATTTGTGGGCTACCCGTCAGAGGAAAGGAAGCAGGAGCACGGTATCACCTCAGCTTCTGGCTTGACGCCGCCTTGGGAAGCATCTCGCTCTCTCCCGAATCCATCACTGACATCATAGCCAAAGTCGACACCTTCCTTTCCCGCGCAGATCGCCAGCCACCGCTTCGTGATTGGCAGAAATTGGCTGTACCGTAGTCTCTCGCAGCCAGACGCTTCAATATATATTTAAACTCGTACCTCGTTATATTGAAGTCTGTTATTAGGCGCGGGGGGTCCGATCAGGGTAAAAGCTTGTTATATAATCTGCACCGCCACGGTGGCGGTGCCAGCCATCACTACTTCTCTTCCTTTTGCCAGCAACGCGTTTTCGCGTTCCCTGGTGGTTTTTCTTCCCGCAACAGCTAGCTCACGCGTATTAATTCGTTCTGAATGGATCTCCTTCCAAATCCGACCCCTGTCCGAGGCAAGATTGTCCGCTTGTACACCCGAAAGGTGCCGCTCGACCCCAATCCGACCATTCCTGCAGCTCCACCAGCAAACCATGACTTGTATAGGCCCGAGCCTTCGAGCTGGGTTCCAAAGCCCTTGAATTCTCCAGCTCCCGACTTTCTTCATGTTCAGCCCCGTTTGCGTGCTACCACACGAACTGCAGCCGATATCCTCGAGAGGAAATTTGCGGCTATGGACGAGTTCTTCAGATCGTCCTTTCATTTCGACTTGGGCCGCAAAGCTTGTCGCAGCCGAAGCTCGGGGGCGGATTGGTTGCGCTACCCGCGATGATCCCGAGGACCCTGATGTCCGAGTTCAGCTATGCGCGAGCACAAATGGTCGCAGGAAGGCAGCCTCCCTGCGAGCAAGAAGAGCGGCGTGTATGCGGTACGGTTCTTCCCGCAGGGGATTAGTGAGTATTTCTCCTTCGATATCTGTTTCTTTTGGTATTTTGGGGGTTTGGGGAGTGTATTTCGACAGAGGCGGCCGACACGTCGAGTCAAGTCGAGTGTGTGCGTGAGATGGATGGGCCGAGGGGAGGCTTGCATGACCAGGTTTCTACCGAGGCGGCAGCCCTCGGGGGCAGCGAGGTGTGCTGGGGTGCGGAAGAGGGAGACGCAGGCTGCAGGCCGCGTGTGGGCTTGTGTTTGCGCTTGTGCGGCGTTATCGGAATGGACGAAGGGGGAGGACAGGGAGGGGCGTCGAGTCGCCGTCGGGTAGAGGGAGATGCAACTCGTGCCCGGGGCTGCATCGTCCCGCTCCCAACGCTGGAGAAGAAGGAGGCGGATCTTGACACGGTGGTCACAGGTGGTGGAGCCGAGGAGCGGGGAGTGTAATGCGCGCGCTTCGAGCGGGAGCAAGAGCGGGGAGGCAGGATGCGACCTGCGGCAAGGCGTCTTTGCCTTGTGTCCTTTCGAGGAGAGGGGACTTGTGCTCGTTGACTGCCAGCGCGGAGATGTGTGTGCATGTGTCGTGAGCAGCGTATCGAGTGAAGGAGCCGACCGTCAGTGCGCGTCCTGACTGAGGTACTCGCGTTTTGGGACGAGGAGACGCGCGAGGCGCGCTGATGTGGGACTGGGTGTCGGCGGGCGTATACAGTGGCGAATGGGCGCTGTCGGTGTCTGCTGATGTCGAGTTGCCATCCAGAGCGCACGCGCATATCGGGCGTGGATGGTATCCGTTGTGTGCATGCTTGTGCGTTGGGTGGTCGACACACAGCTCGTCCGCTATATCAGATGCTCGCTCCAGGAAGGGGCGGGGTGCGCGGGATCTACTCGACGCCTCACTCCGAAGATTTCGAGGTCTATGGCGAGTTCCCGTTCGACAATCGGAACGTACGAAATGCAATCTCATTTGATGAGTGGTCTCTTTTCTCGAGTCCGCCTTTATCAGGGCTCGACACCGCTTTCCCCGGGGACTCGGACTCATTTGCCCTCGCTCCAAACGAGGATATGGATCCATTCGCACTGCGAATCCGATCCCCGGGCCCACCACCGCCTCCTCCGCCAAGCACGCCGGTGGGGAACACGGCCGGAAACCGTCTAATGACGCCGTCTACCGTCTCGCCGGATTACCTCTACCCCCTGGACGTACAGTACCTTGTTGGTGCATTCTGTGCACCTCCAGACACATACCGTGGGTGTCCATCCTCTTCCACGAGTCTTGTCCCATTTAATCTTATATCTTCTCATGGACCCAGTGCACCTCTTGCGCTGCTCTTCGCTTACGCTTCCTCGCATCACAGCTCCCAAGGCACGTATTTCGCGTCCTGGCCCGCAGAGATGGAGATGATTGGATGCAGCTGATTCTCGACAATTGGTTGCACATGTGGTTGAAAAATCCACAGGCAACCCGGTCGCGGGAAAACAGCACCGTTGGACTCGGGGAAGAGCCGCTGTTTGTATTTGGCTCGCTGCCGCTTTACTGGTTTGCGCAGGTAGCATTTTGGCAGAACTCGTGAACCGGGATCTGGATTTGAGCGGCTATTTATTCATATCTTAATCAATTTATGGTGTTTTATATCTTTCTGGAATTTAATTCCATGCAGGACGCAGTCTGAACACCGCAGATCTGCTCAAGCTTCCGACGTATTCCGACCTCTCGAGTCTCGGCTCATGCTGCAATAGCAACTTCAACTTCAACTAGGGACGGTTCGGGTGCTATGGAGGTGTCGTGTCATAGGCTGGGGTAGATTATAGATAGGATAAAGAAGAAAACACATCTAGAGAGTGTGGAAATCCGAAGAAAAGAGCGAGAGTAAACGACGCGACGGGGACGCGACGACAGGCACCGCCACCGTGGCGGTGCAGATTATGTAACAAGCGCTTACCCTGATCGGGGGCCCCGCGCTTAACAACAGACTAGCTGTACCGCAAGATGAAGGGCAAAGCTCACGCGAATGCGAAAGTCTTTCTCAACCGGGAAGTTATTGAGGACCTTACCTGAGTAACATTTGATGTTGGAAAGCTATGGTCATGGTTAGCAAAGTCAATCTTTTCTTCATTCTCCGAATTCTCTGTCCGAATCGAATGAGCCTATTTTCAAGGGAAACGGTCAAGATTTGAGCTTCCAGGATCTTACGACCGAAGAGCTCATAGCAATTTTCAAGCGGCTCACAACCGGCCCTTCCTCCTGGGGTGCGGCGGCGCCCTTCATATCTCAAAGAAAGCATCGTCCAAGTTAAGATGAGAGAAGGTGGCTATCACCATACCAAATTACTCCGAAGCGGGGGCCACGTTCTCTTCCACAACTATGGGGTGCTTGAAAGCTGGGATGTCGCCCGAGATCACTTGGTGTGGGAATACACTCCACTCGTCGAAGGCGGGGAAGTTATTTGCTTCGCGGTGGGGAAATATTGACGATTCTGATATACGAAAGCAGTCTGGCCGGGCACCACCCAGACGAGTCAGTTCAAATCTAATCAATACTCATTTCTGGGAACTGATGTCTCTTTGGCCCAGCTTCGTCAAGGTTTTTGATCTGAATCTGAGCACCGAGACCCACAATGATCTGCTAATCACTCGTTCTCTGTCGGACACCTCCGACCCCTTTCCTGGCTCCGGTGCCGCGTCTATGTATATGAAGTCAGATGTAGCTGTAGGGGAGCTGATTATGTGTGCAACATTCTCATAATCTTCGTCCGCATAAATCAAGCTATGACCGGAATAGTTTCATTTACCGCCATGTCTTCGAGCCGCGGTCGAAAGTCACATGGTTGAGATTACTCGTATCCACTACTATTATGTAACTATCACCAACCTCTGTCACCCGTCACCTGAACAAACGGTCGAAATAGTACAGTATTGCCGAGTTTTGTACCTCCGCTTCCTCGATCTCCGACGACGTAATCGAGGACGGGGTGAATTTGGTGGCCAGGTACATTGGACAAATCCAAATCTCAAGTGGTGTACCAGTAACAGTCACTGAGGAACTGAGAATGTATTTATGTTGAACAACTCGGATTTGGCAAGCTCCCCAACTGTAGCCGGGTATCGGCATACAAAACATATTATATACAGCCACCCCGGATGTCGTTTCACCCGTCACTCCCCAAGTACAATGGCATAGAACGGAAGCGACAGTTTAAATCATTCCACCAAGCGCCAGCCAATCCTATATAATATGGACCTCATTGCACGATTGTAAACAAATGGCTTATGTAAATCAAGCTGGAGGTGTACAGGCTCATTAGAAGTCTCTATGCAACATTGACTCCAGCCAGTTCTTGAACAGAATTTCTTTACTTCACAGCTGAGAAGGCCGCTAGGAATTGGGGTTTTTCATTAGACAGGTTGCGCAACAGCCACCAGAGCCACCGGGTGGCTGATTTGCTGTGCGCAAATTGGTGGCTGGTGGCTCCTACGATTAATGTCTCAAAGGTGAAGGAAAGCTTCATTTAGTGCTGAAAAGACCATGCGCAACAGAATATATCGCGATACTACCTTCAGCAATGGCATCACGCCGATTTTTCTGTGAAAAATGATATTTGTGGCCCAGACAACCGAATTCCGTGGGTGGAGGGACTGCTGCTCTGTCAGATGTTGAGTACTAGCCAAGTAATAGCCTCCGAATGAATTAGTTCGAGGTCAGGTATTAAGCCGTGCCAGCCACCAGCCACCGATTTGCGCACAGAAAATCGGGTGGCTCCTGTGGCTGTTACGCAACCTGTCTATTATCTTCTTTAACCAGTCAGCATGATTGACCGCCGGCCGCCAGAAGCTCTGCACTTTTATCGGCTGCTATTCCGGCATTAAAATCTGACTTGCCATGCACTAACTTCACCTTGATTGGGTATCAGAGGAGAAACTCAATTACTAACTTGTATGGTCTCATCTGCCCAGATTGGACTAGGATAGATAGATGTGAGCTGAGATTCATTTTTTCCTACTGAAGAGCAGTTTGAACCTTGTTTCAACCCTAAATATGTGTATGGATAATGTGTTTGCCAGTACCAAGAAACCATGACTTGACTGGCCTGGCTTGGCTTAGAAAATCAAAAGGGGGCCTAGGCCTAGACCCAAGGGGGAGCCTTACCTCAAAATGAGGTTAAGGCCCTTGGTGGTAACGGTGCAAACCGTGACCGGTAACTCGCTGTGTTATCACACCTCAAAAAAAAAAAAAAAAAAAAAAAAAAAAAAAAAAAAAAAAAGCCAGAAGCCAGGGCCTGCTCAAGCCAGCATTGTGGCTTGGCCTGGCTTTGTAAAACCATTGCTTGGCTGGCCTGGCTTCTGGCTCGAAGCCAGGGCCAGGGAAACACTAATTCTGATGTGATTCTCGTTTCGATATTTTCTGAGTCATGGGGGCTTCCACTTGAGTCTCTCGGAGCTACGTTTAAATTTTTAATCGAGTCGTTGGACCATCATTGCATTTTTTCCCAGAGCTCTCGCCAATCTGCAACGGCCCTGTAGAGCTGTACAAAATAAGTTGCCGAACGGCGGCATCAAAGCGGCATGATGAGGGTTGGATCCGCAGCGTGAGACCAACTTGAGATAATTCATTAGCCGGTGGATAAGAGCAACAGATAGTGGGCGTTGCACTCGAGAGAAGGAAATGGAGATTGAACCTTACTGCGCCTTCGAAACCTCCATCCTTGACCTCGAATGTACCGGTGGCCCGGTTGCGAAGCGCCAAAATAACATCTGGATTGTTCAACGCCGATGCATGAAACACACCCCTGCAGTCCTACGCAGACGCGAATTCGGGGCTAACGGCCTAGCGTGGTATGGTTGGGGTCAAAACTCCATTTCAAGCCTCAATTTTCACCAGAACCTTCCAATCTTTAGAATTTAGAAGGGACATGGGGGTGGTATTTTGGCTTGATTTGAGCAGATTTTTGTGATTTTGGTCACTTTGCGGCCCAAATATCTCGATGTTGCCTGTATATTTTTGCAAAATCCAAAGTGCCAGATGGAACAACACATCTAGGGCTACAATATGGGTGATTTACATTCCTTGTAAAAAAATATCTGACAGAGTTGAAAAATGGCATTTTCACATATCTGGCTCGTTCATTTGCACATCAAAATATTTACTCTAGTTGTTGAGTAGTGACCAAGAAACCCAGCGGCCATCACTTTTTGCCATAGCGAGTATATGTTTCACCCCCGGAAATTTTTGAGGGAACAGGATCCAGTCCCATTGGGCAAAATAGTACTAACGGAAAGGGCAAGGAGAAAGAATCCGATAAAGAATACTCTAACATCCTGTAAACCTATAAAAATCCCTTTTCTGTTTGTGCCCTGCCGCTTGCCGGTCTCTCTCCAAATCATCTTGGCACAAGCCCCTTCTCACAAAGCCCTGCGAAGCACGTGCATATCATGGGCATGTCATGTGAGAACGGCGGCTTGATCCGAACCTACCACAAACCTTGAAAACGAAAAGTACTGCGTCCTCGCCCCCAACCATCCGCCGCCCATAAGCCCGCTTCTACATCACACCTTGTCCCCGCTGCTGCGAGGATGGAGAGATTAGAACGGTTCAATGCCTACACCACAAAATCCCTGAACGAACTTCCGGATCTTTATGGCCGAATCGAAGACTTCGCAAACAAAGTGGAAAATCTCGAATCTGCCTTTCTCAGCGCAAGATCCGGCCAGGTTTTGACCGACCAAGATCAGAAAGTCGTCCTTCCGGCACGCGATAATAATATCAATGTGTGTTATGTTCCCGGCCGTAATGTACAGTCTTATGGGAATAAGCAACCAAGAGACTAGTCTGCTTCCCGACCCTGTTACGAAAGCCGACAGTAACTCCGAGTACTCGGTCGTGAGCGGAATCCCTGATGAACAGGTCCCCAAATTTTACTGTCCCTTGGACTAAGAACAAAAACTGGCATCCGCCGTTCGTTGAGAAGGTGCGGAAGGAGGTAAATACATTGTATCAGACGGAATGAGTGGTATTTTTCCTTAACGGAGTTTACCGCCGGCTCGTAGAGTACGTTCGTACGCAAATGCCGTGCGCGGTTGAAGCATTCCAGGGATATGAAACCAAATGATATTTGGATACATGGACAGGATATACAAGGAATGTATGGTAAGCATTGAAATAAATTTCGCAGCTTTTCGTCGAGCACTTCCCTTCAATATTCTCCCTGTGATATAGGATCCCGGGATTTGGTGGTTATAGAATGGGCCCTAGGACCACTCGTCGGCCGAGGCGATCAGTACCGTTTGCGCGCGAGCTCCTCCCCCAGTGCTAGTAACCACACAAACATTTCTCTCACCTCAGTACCATTGATTGTACTCATTTTCACCTCCCACATCGCTTTCACCCTCCAGGAGTTGATTTTGCTCTATGGCAGAACTGCGCGTCGAACATGGCGAGCACCATACCAAAGATATCAGAGCCCCACTTCTATCCCCCTTAACTTCGAGTATCACCCATGCAAGCAAAATTTACATTCATTCACACGAAGTAGTGTTACATTTTGTGACACTTGCCTAAAATGGCAAAATCTGCTCCAGACATGTTTCTAAGATATCTTCACACAAAATAAACAGTTTTTTGAGCAGCAGGCTTGTCCTTTTGGGGTTCGCGGCGTCCGTGCAACAAGTACAGCTTGTCGGATGAGTCCACTTCTTGCTGTAACCATCTCAATGCTGACTCCTCCATTAATTTTCTGTACCCTTCCACACTTTGGACGGTGGCCGTGGATAAATCTAGAGGTGGACACTGAAAGGGTAACCTCTGCCCTGCAGTTAAAACATCGCGAGCCCATGATTTCTCGCCCGTGAGTGCAAGCTCAATTGAAATACTGAGGGCAACACGAGCAAGATGGGGCAATTCGAGTGATAACAAGTAGTTGCTCTTTGGTTACAAAATGATCGGAGGTGGTTCAAAGTCACATGGGATGACCGAGGATTTTTCCAAGGGATTCTGGCGCGTTAAGAGTGATTCTAAGTCGACAGTATGGTGTAAAAAAGTCTTCTCACTGAAAATCGCCCTAAAACATGCAGTAGACGGCAGAGAACTGAGATAGAACATATGTGGTGCGGTGTAGATTATGTAACAATGTTTTACCCTGGCCCCCGCGCTTAATAACAGACTTCAACAAATTGAGGTACAAGATCATATGTTGAGTGTCTGTCTGCAAGAGACTAGGGTTTCCAGTATCAGTGCGCTTAAGGTGCGTATACTCCTCGTCCGTAAGGCTCGCCATTGATCCTTTGAGCGCCGTTATGACCTTGCCAGAAGACAGTGAACGCGTGGCCACAATGCACAACTCAGACTTGCCATTGCGATGCGAGTATCGGAATGTATGGGCAATGGCAGTGCAACCTGAAGGGTGGTACAGCTCGAAGTACCGGGATTGCGTGGCTGAATAACGGCACCGTCTTCACAGTCGGACTGTGCGAGACTTACTTCCATTCTCCTGCGCGATCTACTTACATTCTTAGTTGCTGTGCAAGTGCGGTCACCCGGCTCCCGCGAGATCCAAGCGAAGCATTTGAATATGTTTTCGCTTATGTTGGATAATTACGTGCCAAATTTGTTTGAAAAATAATGAGTTAAAGCGGCGGTGTAGTGCCACTGGTCAACCCAATTACCAATGACCGAAATTGAATCCGCAGAGCCCATGTGTAGTGTGAAGAGCGCCGTAGCTCAGTATTCGCCCTGATGTGCTTGCAGCGGCGGCACACGACATAGTGATGGTGCGCGCACCCTGCGAGGAGCATCGGGGGGGCTGATTTTTGGGCGAGATATAGGGGTCCAGCCAAATTTTGGGACGGTACTTGGTCATGCTGTGCATCCAACGATTTGAGGGTCTTTCCGCGTCACGATTAGGGCTGGAACATTATGATTAAATACACCTTCAGACCATACGATCGCTAGCCAAGGTCGTGCCTGCGGACTAGGTCTTCGATGGTATCACACTCCACAGTTCTGCCCGGAAATGGTGTCTTGCTGAACTTTCTTGGGTTCGGGGGACTCGGCCAAAGCCATAATTCAAGGATGCTTTATTTACTCTCGCAAAATTCGACAACCCACACACCGCAAATAGCAATATTTCCGCGCAGCTGGAATGTTGTATGGAAAGTGGTAGTTTCCGAGTAAGAGGGAGGGCGTCAGAGAATTGGCTCTGTTCCAAGCCTGAGAAGGCGGCCGGAAAGTGAGAACGTCGCGCTGGCCACCATCTTCTGTCACAGCAACGCACAAGGACCAATGTTCTCGAAGTCCGTTCTGAACCCTCTTTGCTGGCCGATCCCAAAATGTCTACAGTTCGCGTCATCGCAAAATCAGGCGCTAACGGTAACGGGAATAAGAAGCAAACAAAACAAAAACAAAAACAAAGGCCGTTCAATATTCGCCTGCTTCCTCAATGTCAGCAGTGTCAATCCCAACCTCCTCGTAGTCCTTCTCCAACGCAGCGAGATCCTCGCGCGCCTCGGAGAACTCGCCCTATAGTACTGTCAGACAGTAGACGGAACACGGTCACAATATGCGTAAGTACCTCCTCCATGCCCTCGCCCACGTACCAATGAACGAATGCACGTTTCGAGTACAGGAGGTCGAATTTGTGGTCGAGTTGGCTCCATGCAGCGGAGATCGCAGTCGTATTCGACAGCATACACACGCTGCGGGTCACTTTTGCGAGATCGCCGTCCGGGACGTAAGACGGAGGCTCGTTGCAAATGCCGAGCTTGAAGCCGGTGGGACACCAATCGACGAACTGGATGGTGCGCTTGGTTTTGATGACGGCCACGGCGGCACTGACATCCTTCGGGACCACGTCTCCACGGAAAAGCAAGGCGCACGCCACTGACAGAGCAGGGTCAATAGGTAAGTCGCATAGATCAAGGGAACTGACTGTATTTTCCTTCGCGAGGGTCGCACTTGACCATCTGATTACCGGGCTCAAAGCAGGAGAATGTCATCTCCGAAACAGAGTTTTGCTCGTGGTTTGCCTTTTCGGCAGAAATAATGGGAGCAAGAGTCGCAAGAGGGAAGTGAATGCGCGGGAATCTGTTCGCGCATGAGAGGGAGCTAAACGGGAATCATGGGCACTTACGGGACCAAGTTGGTCTGGAATTCGTTCAAATCAACATTGAGAGAGCCATCGAAACGTAAAGAGGCCGTAATCGACGAAACAACTTGGGCGATCAGTCTGTTCAGGTTAGAAAAGCTGGGGGAAGAGACGCCCAGGTTTTTTTTTGCAGATATCGTAGATCGCCTGGTTGTCCACCTATGCGAAATGGATCAGTACGTAAGTAAGAAAGTAAAACGGCTTTCGCGAACCATGAACGAGCAGTCAGAGTGTTCGAGAGTTGTGTGGGTGGTGAGGACCGAGTTGTAGGGCTCGACAACAGAGCTCGACAGCTGGGGGGGCGGGGTAGACGCAGAACTGGAGCTTGGACTTTTTGCCGTAGTCCGTGGAGAGCCTCTCGAGAAGGAGAGCACCCAAGCCGGAACCAGTTCCTCCACCGAAGGAATGGAAGACAAAGAAGCCCTGGAGGCCCGAACAGTTGTCAGCAAGACGGCGAATCTTGTCCATGACGGGGTCAATGAGCTCCTTGCCGACGGTGTAGTGGCCACGGGCATCTGGAAATATGGTTGATCGGAGCCGACGCGAGTGCAGAGAATTGACTCACAGTTGTTGGCAGCGTCCTCCTTGCCAGTGACCATGGTCTCTGGGTGGAACAGCGACCGATACGGACCGGTCTTGACATCGTCAATGACACTGGGCTCGAGATCGACGTAGAGGGAACGGGGAACGTGTTTCCCTGACCCCGTCTCGGAGAAGAACGTCGAGAATCCGCCATCGGATGCGGAGGGCGATTCCGCCGTGATACGACCATCGGGCTACAGGAGGATCAGAACACAAACAGGATTGAAAGAAATCGGCGCACACTCAGGCCGTGCTCGAGGGTATAGAGCTCCCCTTTGGTCGGTCAGCACGCAGGCCAAATGCAGCGAGGAAACGCGTTTGTCGACGCAATCGATGTGATATGCGCGGAAGACGTCGCGGACACTCACAGCAAGCATTACCGATCTGAACTCCTGCTTGGCCAATGTGGATCGAGATAACCTCACGCATCGCAGATAATGAGGGACTGGAGGAGCTGAGAGTGAGAGAACAAGGTGAAGAATGAGGGCAGGTTTCCTACACGTCACCCCGGATCGCGGCCCGCTCACGTGTCCTTACGAAACGCCAATTTGATACTTGGTGGGAAGGCCGATGCTTCGCACGGCATGTACTCATACTTATTTTTTTTTTGTGTCTTTTTGTCAAGTCTCCAGTAATGGTGTTTGGGATACCATGGGATATATTTCACTGAATATTTACCACTCCACCCAAGCAAGTGTTGGAGAGCCAAGGGTACTCCCAGAAGAATTGGTTTGTGTGAAAGGCTCGGTACAATGCTGTTGAGCTATGAGCCACTGTTGATGGTGATTGTGATGGTAAAAGATAAAAGAAAGTGTGTGGCTCGGATACACCCGGTTGCACTTATCACCGGCCTGATTGTCAGTGACTGTGCTCACACTACGCACCCTTCTTGCTCCTATATGAGATGAGTAGATTGCCTTACAATTTTTAGTTTGGTTTACTATGTCTTTAGAATATGTGTGAACAGAATTCCCGCACAGGATTTGTATTACTGCCGCTTCAGGTCTACGACAATGCGCCCCGTCGCAATTGTTGCTTCTCGTAGGCGGGCTGGTCACGGGCCTAGCGCTCTGTTACTGGGCGAGCTATGGGGTCCCTGATCAAATTGTCGGAATCATCCGCAGTTTTCTCAGCGACCATAACTTGGTTCACCGTTTTGACAACTCCGAGAGATATCAGCCTGCTTGCGAAATAACACGTTCTAGGACACTGGAGCGAAAAATGAAAAAGCCGCATGAAAAAAGCTTGTGTGCCATGCGGCTTTCATGCAGCTTTGCACAACCTGTCTAATTTTTCTGTGAACATGTTGGTGGCTGCATTAACCTAGCTGGATCACTATTATGCCAGAAAATGAACACTCATTCCACTTCTGCATCAGGAAGAGATAAAATATGTGCACAGCCACAAAATTCAGAAGATATTCGACAACGCGGTTTGCCGGGGGTTAAATTTTCTGCGCGCATGTTGGTGGTTGCATTCCCCTAGCCAGATCATGATTCCTCCAGAAAATGAGCATTCATTTCACTTCTGCATTGGGGAGAGATAAATATGCGCACAGCCACAAAATTTCAGCGTTGTTCTTATGGGTCACAAGAGCCCGCCGGGCCTCGGAGCCCTTGCCGACAAGTTGAAAATTTAATGAAAATCGGATCGGCATTTTGAACCATGTCGAGTCGGCTTTCCCAGATTTTATCTGTATCCGGCACTTGTCGCAGGTGGAAGGACCGCCGCAGAAGCCACAGGGAAGTTCCGTAGTGACCTAAACATTCAGCATGTATGAACACCCCGCACCGCCTGATACCTCAATAAATGACTCACAGCAACTTTGGCACTAGAGTCTTTGACACCACGCATGGAATTCAGGATGTGCTGCCCGACATGCATCTGCCGATCCGTATCTTTAACCTGCTTCTCACAAATTCTGCACTTTTGCCGGTCAAGAATCGATTGATGCGCTACTGTGCTCGTAATAGGCACCGCTATCAAGATACCTGCGAAATCTGAGGACGAGAAGTTAGTTCGATTGCAGACAGGAAGCTGGAAAGGAGGCGATACCGTTTGCTGGAGGCGCTTGGTAGGGAAATGAGCCGGATGTTACACCAGTGAATTTAGAAGCAAGTTTTTCGTGCAGTGACTTGTTGGCAGATATAGAGTTCCAAAGGCGATCCCAAGACGCTTGTAGGTCCTGAAATTTGAGGACCCATGTGTGTTCGAGTGTAGTAATATCCTCCAGAACATCAGGGGTGGGAATGGACGTCGCATATTGGTGAATGGGGTCGATGAGTTGACTGGGTACACAGAATTGTAGGTTGGGGAGACAAGACACGTCATGCGCATCAGCGTCGTTCTTCTTTTTGCGAGAAAACGAAACAAATCTGCCATCCCATGCCCACTGCGATGCATCATAACCTAGCGGCACCAACGAGAGAACCTGCCCTGAGATCGTAAACGGAGCATCCGCCAAATGGAGCTCTGCGAGTGGAACGGCAGATGTGGAGCAGGGTTTCGTTCCCGGAAGACATTGTTTTATGAGGGTACATTTCAAAACTGCAAGCGCGAGATGCACGCCGTCATATGAGACAAGGGTTGTGAAGAGATCATGGAGCTGAAGATGAGTTAGGAAGGAGAACGAGTTCGCGCTGACTTGTTGGTATAACCACAGCTTGCCCCCGATGGTGTATCCTCGTACACGCTGTAAGCGGGTCGTGACTAGCATGGGCATTGTGTGTCATGTCGAAGAGAATGCGGATAAGGAATTTTTTATGAATCAAATGACCTTCCTTGTTAATCACGGCGAAATGGGAATGCGGCTCCGCATTTGCGATGGCCTGCGCAATTTCTAGAGCAATCATTTCGTCGAAATTTATGTGCAGAAGTGAATTATGGGTAGAATTCGGGTTAAGATCGGACGGCATGTCTGCAGAAGAGAAATCAACAGCAGACTGGTCGACGCTGGCGGAGATGGAGGGGTATTTGCCACCAAATGGACGCATCAAGTCGGTGTCCTTTTGTTTGAAGAGCTGGGCAAAGGTTGTTTTCATTTTAACACCGTGCTTCCGCCGAATAGCTTCTGCTCCAGCCACGGCGCGGGACCAGCATGCCTTGAGATCACAGCTATCGGCCCGTACCTCTCCCTCCCATCGGCCGGGTTTAACGTGATCCAAGTCTCGTGTGCGTATCAGTTTAAGACGCCGCGGTGGCCGTTCCAGCTCTGGGTACTTATCGTAGACAGCATCTAGGTTCATTGCAGAGCAGCAACGATCCCGGAGCTCTCCAACACTGCAATTTGGGGAGTGGCCGCCAATCATTCGACAACGGCCGAACAGCGTTTCGAGAACGTCATCGCCTAGCAGGCAAATATAAACACCTAGGTGCCCGCCTATCAGACGCGTCTTTGGGACAGTCAACGGTTGTCTGGCTCCATTCATCTCGCCCCCCGGGCCACCAGAATGCACCGTGATCTGCGCATTCACTGTCAACAGCGTGCATTTCAACTATCTTCTGTTGTCCCCGTGCCGATTGATGTCCATTGGCCGAACAGGCTCCCGTGTGTTGTCCCGAAACACTGTGCATGAATGTGCATTGTTTTCGTTTCCCTCAATATTTCGCTGAACTGCTCACAGTTCCCTGCCTATTTCCTCCGACCCCCGGCAGATGTATCGCTGATGGCCAGTGAATTTTTGCATTTTCTCGTTGCTCCGTCACTCACCTCCATTGTTTCTTTTTCTAGAACCACGGATTCAAGCTGCCGCCCGACCAGGACAAGGGAATATTTTTCGTTCTTTAAACCTTCAATGGTAAGCCATTGAAGCGCGGCTGCTGTACTGGTTTGGACACCATTGACCTATCCCTTGCAGACTTGAGCCTCGCATGATATGTTCAACGTGGTCCGATCTCTGCTTCAATTCAACACTTTTGTTCAAAAGTCCGTATTCTGAGTAATACTGTTACTTTAATGTTTCTTGGCGGTACACCTTTTTCACCCCTTTATTCGTCAACTCACGGCTACTTAATATTGTGTACCCTGTGCTGAACATCTTTGAATTTTTAATGGACGTTTGACCCGCTTTTTCGTTGACTATGCAGTGGAGGAAATTTGTACCAAAATGAGAGGGGATAGAATTGTTCTTTAAAACTATTGAGTCTTCAAGTTGTGTTTGTTCGTACGACAGCATTTCAATAAGGATTTAGATCTCTGTAGGGACCTGACGAGAGTGTGTTGAGACCCGAGAAGGTGTCCAAGGAGGAAATGCCGTTACGCACAATCCGAAGAGTCCTCACATACTTCGTCACTTCGTCGGATTGCCAGGCTTCTACCCACCGCAGGTTACGGGGTTGGGGAGACAGAGTGGGTGTAGTTACAAGTGAAATCCTTACGGTAAGTCATAGAAAATGTCAAATCACTGTTACCCGACACAATACACCACAGTTTGCCCGACGACCTGGGAGCGACTTGGGATCAATAGACCTTGACCTGACCACTTATTGATCACAAATCGATGTCCTACATAGCATGAAAGTGCTTCCCGCTTCAGACTGAGACACCTTGCCCCCCACAAATATGTGGGTAAACTGGTAATTTCTTTCCAGAACTCTCGACGTTAATTATTTACGAAAGCACACGCAGCAGTAAGTACCGATTTCTCAGTACACTATCATCAACCCCAACCACCAAGTTCTTCGAAGCACGGCCTATTCGAGGACCTACCAGCTAGACCGCCTACACCGGCTCGCTTGCGACCGAGCCCTGCTCTCGGAGATCTTGACGTGCAAATCGCCGTGTCCAACGATAAAAGCGGTCGAAGACTGCGCGCACACCCTACGCCCGCTGCCTCGCCGACCCGACTGTCGCTGCTCCCCGCGCGCGATGCTGAGCCTACACGTGCAAGATCTCCGCCACCTTCCGCTCTGCTTTGCATAACAGCCATCCGCGTCCGCTCGGCCACCACCAGACTTACCTCCTGGCAATGAAGCTCTGCGCACGGTGCTCTACACTCATACGTTCGCGCGTGCACATCGCGGCATGCCCCTCCGCCGAGCCCATCTGCTGCGCGTTGATTCATGGGCACAGCTGCAGCGCCCGCTGCTCGACTCGATACCGGCACATCACTCAGTAATGCCCCGCCCCGCAAATCACAGTGAGTTCCCGGCCAATTCCGTCGAAATAAAGCACCCACACGAGCCCTAGTATGCCCCTCACGCAATGACAAGGTTCTTGTGGCCGTCCGCCGCCGACCGCGCGCGTCAACGCCGCCGATGACGACACATCACCCACTTAGGTCCATCCACCAATATCTTCAAATCAGGGTGAGTTCTTGGCCAAATCCGTTGGAATAAACTGCTCACAGGAGCTCTAGCATACTCCAAACAGTTCCTTGCGGCCGTCCGCCGCCGAACGCGTGTCGACGCCGCCGATGACGACACATCACCCACTTAGGTTCACCCACCAAAATCCGCAAATCACGGTGAGTTCTTGTCCAAAATAATGTGCTCAAACGACCTCCAGCATACTGCAAACAAGACTGTATGGTCCTTGCTGGCGCCCGCTGCCGAACGCGGGTGCACCGACGCCACCGGTGACGACACATTACCCAATCAGGTCCACTCCCAAAAGTCTGCAAACCATGGTGAGGTCTTCCCATGGTCCTTGCATCACAATGATAGCCTCGCCACCGGAGAACAGTTTAAAATCTCAAAAATGTTGCTGCAAGGAGTCAAGAACCGTGGAATGACTGTATAGAAGCTACTAGAAAATAACACACTGATTCTGGTTTTTCTGCTGTACTACTGGTTTCATATTCCCTGCCCGTAACACACGAACGACATGAGCGAATGCTGCATTTATGTTGACTGCTGTTCTGGCTGACGTCTCTATAATCTCGCAGCCCAGGCGGTTGGCCAGCTCGAATGCTTGCTCTCCTTATCGCTTTTGTTCCCAACGAGGACCATAATTGCCTCACCCTTTTGATTCGCCTCACCGCCTGAAGAAGGACCTCGAGGCGTTTGAAGCTTAGTAGCGAGGTAATGTCGTAGACCAAAAGGAACCCCTGGCCCGCTCTAGATAGTTTAAGTGTGTGTGAGGCACACTCGAGGAGACTGGGCGACACACCGGACCCATTGATCGCGAAGTGCGGCGTAGTCCTCTGATACGTACATTATCAGTCTGACAAGGACAACGAAAGCGAGCAAGAATACCAGACCTTGCCCGGCAGTGTCAAGCACTTGTAGGAAACATAATTTATTGTCCACCAAGAAGTGTTTTCGGAATGCATCTTCGATCGTTGGATCGTATGTCTGAAAATGGACAATGAGCGGGGTGGGTGGTTGACACATTTTAACTCGATTTTGAATGGTACCTCTGATTACATGTGAGTGCTTAACTGCGATGAAATAAATAAGACGATCTCACCGATAACCTGGTTAAGTGTGAACTTTTTCAAATCAGTTCGACCCCCGGCACTAGCTCAGCGGTATGAACCCGAGTCGCTAGTGCAGTCTTTCCTACCCCGCCATCTCCGAGAAGAGCCACCCTCCATGAATCCATTTTCTACAGTACGTCTTTAGCAGCACGGGGAGGTGGGCTATATCATACTCGCCTTGCGTGGTCCGCAGGGTGGAAGGGCTGTACTGGAGATGTTGTTACTGGAGACATGGTTAGTGGACCGACCTCTGTAATTAACAACGCACTTTGCTTCTACATACCCTCTTTAATGAGCAGCTATGATACATAAGTGAACCCCATGATGGATACATGGGCAGTCTTGTCACTTTGCTTCTTAATCCCTAGTTTCGAATCTTCATACCCTCTTTGATGAGCTGCTATGATACATACTCTAAGTATTAAAGAACAAAGGGGAAAAGTGAAACGCATAGGTGTTCTTGTCTTTGCTTCTTGATCCCTAGTTTCGGATCTACATACCCTCTTTGATGAGCTGCTACGATACATATGCTAAGAACGAAGCGAAACGATGGAATGAGTTCTAAATTTAGCCCCATGATGGATAGGCGTTCTTGTCACTTGGCTTCTTGATCCCTACTGTAGTTTTTTGTCCCTTCTTGATCGCTGGACTCACCGTGACATCATTCCGCGTCTCCTGTTCTCAATACTCCTAGAATGGAAGCATAGAAATGAAGCCCGAGGCCTATAAGAATGTCAATATTGCTGCACCCCAGTCATGCTCGCAAATTTGCCACCAGAACTACTTGGTCTAATCTTTGAGGATCTACCTCCATCAGATATGGTGTCTTGCGCCAACTTATCTCGAGCAATCGGCATGGCTGCCACAAGATGGCTGTATTTCGATCTGACTGTAGATCGCCGAACAATCGACACATTGGTCGATACCTTTAGGACAACGGGCTCGAACCATCCTGCCATGGTGAGAAGACTACACGTAACTGACAGGCTCAAAGGTTTGGACACTATGGACAGCAGAGTGGGGTATGCAACTTTAGTTTGGCTCCTGCAGTAATCCCCTCCAAATTCTAATCCTAATTACAGCGAGAGTTTTGGGAGGGCTTTATGCTTCATCTTGGAGTCTGCTACTAAAGTAGTCCATCTCTCCCTCCTCTTCATCATCCCAAACAAAGCACTGCCACTGCGTCATACTTGGGGAGATATGCTCTCTGATGGCCTCAGACAGTTAATAGCGCTCAGAACACTGGAAATCTGCAATAGTCCCAACACGCAGAACAGAATCCCTAATGTTCTGAACAAACATCCAAATTTGACCGGAGTCAAGCTTATATTTCCCGTACCACAAAGAGGCTAACCCGCGACCACTCTCCTTTCAAATAAATCCAAACCATCCGGCTCAAGCCATCTCCATAGTGCCATCTCTGCCGCCGATCCCAGGGCAGCCGCGCCGGATGTAGGATGACGATGAGTGGGAAGACGTGGACGATGACCTGCACGGCGCTCATCCCTTCCTTAATAGAGTGATCTATCCGGATGCTTGAACTGGGATGTTCGTTCTACGTCCTTATCTCTCCGCTCGTATCGTACATCTTATATCACGTACTTTGCGTGCCCGTACATAATGTATACCTCTACGTCCTAATATTCCTTCCCTTTTTTTGTGGCCTGCACCCCAGTGCGATCTGCCGACCGTTGTTTTGTATCCTACTCAAAATATCTGGGGTTCTATATACGGTCTCCTCTTTCGCAATCAAGCACAACTATATCTTGCATTGCGGTCTCAGGAGGCCGGATCTCAGGGCTGCTCGGCGAACATACATATATACATTGGCTGTTTGACTTCACCGGGCGAAATTTGTACAGCGCAAACAACCTAACCTCGCCGCTTGCGGGTGCCCAGAAGCCGTGCATCACACTCTGAGGGCTCGGAGTCTGGAAATTTACCCCTGAGCTCTACAGGGAACAACGGGACGAGCGGGGATCGCTTAAAGTCAAGGGTTTGATTTAAAAAGACAAAGGACGACCGGACGCAGTGCTTACGCCATCACCATGCACGTCCTCCACCGACTCGGGAGACCCTTCGGCCGCTCGCGCGGGCGTCGACAGTAAGTACAAGAAAAAGAAAAGTCCTGAAAACAGAAAGTGACAAACGCACGACACACCGAGTACTAAACTTGCCCCCCGCCTTCGCGACTATGACCGGCTTCGCACCGGGTCCAAATAATGCGCCCTCGATGCCATGTAGGGAGCGAGAGGTGAAGCGCATGCGGCCCACCTGGAAGGAGAAGCATTAGTATTTGAGATTTTTTAGGCAAGAGGTACGAAGGTCAGATTGGGAGCAATGCGACCGATGAATCAAAGTAAACGCGGAAAAGATCAGAGTGACACCTGAACGCAGTCCATCGTGCGTGTTCATGCGCAATCTGGTCCTCTTCTCGGCACATGTGGATATCGGGATGGAAGGATAGAAAGGCATGGTACAGAGAAATGTGCGCAACGGGCACGAGACGGGGGGAAACGAAAGTGGTTTCAAAACCGGCTGCCTGCATAGGAGGATCCTACACCTTTTCCTTTGACCTTTCTACTCTTCGGCGCAGCGAAATTTGCCACAACCTTCATCGACCCGCCCGTCACTGGCACTTGACTTTGAATACTAGCTTTTGTCCGTATCTACTCTTGCCAAGTTCAGCAATACTTATGCCCAAGGACCCAGAACGCGAATTGGAGAATGAGAATAACAGGTGCGTCCTCAGTCCATTCGACTTGATGGCGTGCATGCAAAGGAGGTTCGTCCACTTTCACGCTTCCTTTATCCCTTCGGTGGCGCTCGTCGTCTTTCCTCGTCGCGGCGGTCTCGATGCCCGGGATCCGGGATTTGACGTGCTGGCGGAGAACACTGGGGTTTCTCCCGAGCCGATGGCGACCGCACGTTCGGACTACCGTCGTCGGATGTGTGCGCTGGGAACCGCCCTAACCATCAGTCTGACGAATTTCCTGCGCCTGCTGTGGACGGACGTATCCCCTTCCTCGATGGTTACTCGCCCCCGCGGACAGTCATCCATATCTTGGGTTCCCGCTGCTGCGGACGTTCATCTGCGGGTCCGACGTCAGTCATTCGGCCGTCTTGGACAACGATAAAGAGCCGTGCGGGCTCGCCGTCTTCCCGCCTATCCCCACTAATATCGTCGTCGTAAAGCCTCCTTTCCGTCGCACCTGTGACGATTGCCACGAGCATATGCCAGCAAAAGCCTGCGATCTCTTGCCATACCCCACGCGTTCCACTACATACAACTTGCAACTCGAAAATCTTGCCCCCCAGCTCCCCTGTCTTTGCGGGTGTGCGATGTCGGCATTTCATCGTGTTCCGGGGCGCCCCTTCTGTTCACTGCCGTTCATTCCTGTGCCTGTAACCCGCCACCAAGTGCTCCCAGCATCTCCGCAGCCATTTCGCACCCATCTCGCAAGACTCCCTGTTCTCCCCATCCTGTGGCGCTTCAAGTTCAACTTCGCCCCCCCCCGTTTCGCACACCGTTTGCCGTTTGTGCTCGTGTTCCGGTGCGCTTCAAGATGCTTCGAATGTCCGCTTCGTCGCGCAGGCGCCGGTCGGCGGCGGTGATGATGCAGAGGACGATGTCTCCCCTAGGCCCCCAAGACCGCGTACACTCTGTTTCTCGTTGTGTGCGCGTTCCGTCTGCCGACCCGACACGCGCGCTGCGGAGGCCGCATTTGAATATATCCATAATTGAAATTTGGATCATATTTTTGAGCACTAAGTAAGTGTTTCCGCTATCTCGGTGGGCAAAATAAAACACAAATTGAGTCTGTATCGAAGGCATCCCCCTAAATTCAAAGGTCTACATTCCACTCATCGGAGAGGAAGTTAGGACACTTGATTCGCCCGAAAATCGTTATAAATTCTCGCCCAGAATATGCCATCCCGAAAGCTGCTCCCATTTGAGCCGAGTGGAAATTAGAGTTTGGGGCTGAATACAGAGGGATTTACGGTCACATGTGGTGGGTATTCATTTCGTACAACCCGTCTTGAAAATGAGGCAGACAAAAGTGCAACCACATTCCTGATTGGGAGTGGCTGTTTCCGTCACTTGTTGAATTTTTGAGTTGATTTTGGGCGAACTTGTTCATAATAAGCGGGAGTTTAGCCGAGCCGGTGATGGCTAAGGAGAATATCGGGGAGCTCAAGGTAACTGCTCGCCGGACACTTTTCGTTTTTTCGCCGGAGCAGCTGCTTTCCGTGAGTTTTGGCAACTTTCAATCAGATACTGCAACGGTTCTCTTTTCGGTCTGCTGCTGCTGTGTGGACACCGGTTATTCCAAGCCATCCAGGAACGACTAATTCACCAGTGTAGTTCACGTAAAATTACCAGCACACCTGTTTCACAGGGTACAGTAGTCAACCGGGAAGCGAAACACTACGTAGAAGCGAAACACCGGCTTTTACCCGGATCCCAGGCATCCAATGGGCCCCAGTTTTTGTGAGAGGATAGTAAGCCATGAGAAATGGCTCATAGCAAAGGAATTGCGCAAAAAGGTTCTGTAGAACCTGTGGCAGATAACCTTGTGTTCGCTATTTTTTGGCCTATTTTGTTGGATATAATCCGTCAGAGACACGGTGTTTCGGGCACGCAATTCCTGCTGCACACGCGTGAACTGGGGGTTTTCAAGGTCGTAGAACACGAATATAAACACCCCCGGGGTTGGATTGCAACGAATGGCGGCCCACAGGTTATTTTGCAGTGTTTCGCTTCCACGTGATTCTGCAAAATCGGATGTTTGTAGAAGAATGGCCGCATTCTCAATCGAAACACAACATTTGCCTATAAAACTATATATTGCCAGGTAGCCCCGACGCATCTCTATCGATCTATGAAGAGATCCCCAACAACTTTATGCAATCTCGGCCCGGGAATTGCGAATTCGCTTGAGCGTTTCGCTTCCCGGTTAACTACTGTATACCTAAAGTCTGGTGCCCTATCTCCCATTTCCATCAGTTCCTTCCGAGTGTACAAGTTACTGTCGCCTCTTTCGAGCGCAGCTTGAGCAGCCTCGTCCCCGCGACTGTTTATACGCCTGTAGGTCACAACTGCAATGAACAAGCAAATTAGACCAATTCCGATAAACATGAGCTCGCAGCCATCTGTACAAAAACTAAGCATGAATCAGGCTGATATATGGCGAGCTACACACGTCCGATAATGAAGCGAGGTTTGTCTTGCTCCGATAAATATTACTTGCGATGGCTCCGCTGCAAGCAACGTCTCATGAAACATTATCGGTCATGAGAGTCGTTCCACTGACCTGAAATTTTCCGATACAGATGTGTAGGGCCATTCCGACACCGCGCTTATATTGACCTGAAAGATTATTGCCCAGCCAAGCGACCACCCCAGGGAACGCAGAATAGGCTCCGCCAACGCAGAGAAAAGTACCAAAGTAAGTCGCACCTTAAACTTTCATAAGAACCGTAATGACTCTAACGGGACTAATGCAACGGACCTGAAGGTGCATTTGAGATGTTGATGGAAAATCCAGTCAAGCACATGAGGAGACCCGCAAGGATGAACGGAGAGCGTTTTTGTATCTTGTCAGACCAATACGCAAAGGTGAGGAGAACAATGGCCGTGCAGGAGCCGCGGTTAGCTGGTATTTGGGGATCAACGAAGACCTACTGGCGAAGACCTAACCAGAACCAGATTAATTTCCAAAGAAATACTAATACTGCTCAACCTACGTAGGGTGGAACCGTAAGCAGCTGCGAGATGGGAACGTTGTGACCGAGGCTTCCAAAGGACCCGAATCAGCGTGGCACGATGCAAAGGATGCATACCTAATTTCATTTCCTTCCTCATCAATCACAGCATATCCACTTTAACCTCACTTTCAGCATTCACCGACCTCGACAGCGGCAAATTATTTACTCACTAATATTTCCTCTTGGGAGGCAGTTTTGAGGTCTTGATATTGTTTAATTTTCTGAAGGATCCCTCAAATTCCGGAACTTGAAGAGTGCAGCAAAAATTGCGGACCTCAAGATCTTGATCGATTTTGTCTTGAACTTGAACTTGAACGTGTAGATCAGCGACCGTATATGACGCTTATCAAGATTAATTTACATGTCTTGTCAGTGTATTCTCCCCCTCATTACAGCCGTTTGCGGAACAGAGGGCGCGGCCCAATTTTTTTCCGTTTTGAGCCATTTTTGATCGTTTCCGCCAGATCGCCCGCCGCGGGCTCAATTAACAGGGGACTTCGGAAACTATATGGGCGGATTTGCATGGTAATTGCGCTGTTCCTGACGTTTCCATTTATCTTTATTCGACCTATGTAAAATGATATAAACTATTCCCATGTTTTCAACCAGATCCACTGCGTTCCGCCCATTGGTAGACCAAGGGTACACCAACCGGTTTGCCTACGTAGGTCTACCCGGCGTAGACATACCCAGTCTCGGTGTGTCCACCTCGGTCTATCCGCGTAGACGGACCACGGCCGAGGTAGACCGATCTGGCCGAAGGTAGACCGATCTAGCCGAAGGTAGACCGACCTGGACATAATTAATTTAGCCTAACAAGGACGGATCAATTTGATTTTGGCCTAGGTCGGTGTACCGGAATAAACCGAGGTAGCCGAGGGTAGCCGGAGGTAGGCGAAGGCTGTCCACCTTACGTAGCCGGAGGTAGACAGGGGTAGACCGACGTCGACCAACCTCTGTCTACCTGTCGCCATAGACACACGTAGACGTACATATACCCGGGTAGACCGAGGTAGGCAGAGGGTAGGCAGAGGTACACCGTGGTAGGCCGAGGTTGGTCCACGGGGGGGGGGAACGCAGTGATCTCCTCGTATACGGGGAGATGTGTTAGAGCAGGCTTGTGAGGAAATAGAACATGCGACATACCTTGCATTCAAGACATCACCGTCATCGACTCTAAATCGCATCGACGTGCTTTCTAGCCCCACATTGTCGTCATCCTCCGGCTCGGGCAGCTCATTCTATACAGGAAAGATCGTGCATCGTTCCTGTGAGTGCGTGTCAGATAAAGGAAACGAGCGGGGAGGAAAATTAGATCTCACCAAGGCCTTGGCATGATAACATTTTACAAGTCAAAGTGAAGTCAAAGCAACTCTCCCAAAGAGCTCTTGAAAACCCGTGAACTCGGCGGGTAGGGCTCGGTTTGCTCCGGGTTGGACATCAACACAACCCGTGAGCACTACGACCCGGAAACCCGCCGCGTTTGCCCATACCCGTGCCACACGCTAGAGAACCCAAATCGAAGCGGGAGTAGAGGTCGAGCCAGAGACAACAGGTTGCAAGTCTTTTTTTAATTTAAATTTTTTGCAATACCTATGGCTATGAGGCTGTGTTCGGTAGTGCGGCCCAAGTGTTGATGCAATCAGATGTCAAGCAAAGCCCGTCGCAGGCGTGCGCTCCTGCCACAGCCTTATTATCTATCTACACCTGTTAGTGGGCTTCTCCAGTGGTTATGCTACCATTGAGTGAAAAAAATTGTTTTAATGAGGTCTCTCTTTTTTTTTTGATGTTTTCCCGGAAATACATGAATTTTCTCGCTCAACCGCACTTTAAATGTATTCAGTTTCACTTCAAAAAACAAACATTCTTTCGAGTCCGTGTCAGATTAACAGGGACATATTTTTTGGTTGAAATTGACTCATCGCCCCCACCCAGAAAATGCCTATTGAGATTCAAACAAGTAAAGGACTAGAAAAGCCATAGGACAGACTGTAAGTGACAAGTCGAAAAGACAAACAGGCAGTCGGCACAGTAAAAAAAGTGTGTTAAACGGGAATTGAACGCAAGACTTCCGTAAAACAAAATTTTATTATCCGAGGCAACATAACCACTACGGCAGGCTGCCAACAACTCTAGTGTCCATCAATAGATGGTACGGATACAGAAACCGCGCCCCACATGATCCGAGATATCTTATCTTTTTGATAATATCTTGAAAACGATTGGCTGAGGCCCAAGTCCATCCGGGGTCAATGCCCCGAATGGACTTGGGCCTTGAAATCAATAATCGCCCAATGCGGGCTTGTGAATCAAGATATTCAAGATTTCATTAAATGTCTCGCACGCGCAGAAGCGAGTTTGAGAATGTATTTTTGACGCTGGTAAGCTTTTTTAAATTATAGATATATCTCTCTTTTCCCCCCTTTTTCCCCCTTTCTTGTAACTTGAAAAACTTGAAAAACCGGCTGTCTCTACAGCTCTTTGCGGAACTTAGGGCGCAGACTTTTTTTTTTTTTTTTTTTTTGGTAAATTTTCACCGGAATGGCTTTCATGGGCTCAATTCTTAACCTTTTTCCTCGGGAGTAGGCTCAATCGATTCGCGCAAAGAATGCAGAGAGCATGGGACTCTTGGACCTCATTTGTGGACCTCGAGGTAATTACTTGGGTCAGAATCGGGTATTTGGTGATGTCTCAGCGCAGAACATGTCCTAGATCATGTATATTGCTCCGATTGACCTAGTTTTCTTAAATGATGTATTTGGTAGTATTACGGAGGGCATGAGACACCGGGATAGTGAGTGTAACTTGTAATTCAAATGTATTGTACATTTCGGCACGCCAAATTTTGCCTGGGAAATCCTGTCAGCTACAAATGTGGAGTATGGGTCACATTCACTATCCCGGTGTTTCATGCTCTCCGTAGTACTACCAACTCGATTCCACCGAGAAATCTGTACCCATTCCATTCTGAACAAGGTCGAAGGAAAATACTCTTGTGGAGTCAGAACTGCCCAATACAGAAAATTTTACAGAACTTGAGTCGCCAGTGGTTAAATTTTCTGTGAGTCTCTCAGAGTACTCATCTCATGCCCACGAACTTGATTCCACCGAGAAATCTGTACCCATTCCACTTTTGAACAAGGATGAAGTAAAATACTCTTGTGGAGTCAGAACTGCCCCAAATATAGAAAATTTTACACAACTAGAGGCGCCGGTGGTTAAATTTTCTATGGGTCTCTCGAAGTACTCATTCCATGCCCACGAACTTGATTCCACCGAGAAATTCATACCCATTCCACTTCTGAATGAGGATAAAGCAAAATGCTCTTGTGGAGTCAAAACTGCCCAAACACAAAAAAAATTACACAACTTGAGGTGCCAGTGGTTAAATTTTCTATGGGTCTCTCAGAGTACTCCTTCCATGCCCACGAACTTGATTCCACCGAAAAATTCGTACCCATTCTAGTTCTGAACGAGGACAACACAAAATACTCTTGTGGAGTCATTGCTGATCGGGATTTTCGGATCTGGGTCAAACTGCCAAACTGGGCAAATAAGTGACGGCACCATGCAACACAACGACCCAGCCAAAAATCTTGAAAATATTTGTGCATAGGCTTCTGGGTCTATAGTGTACCCTGATGCAGCCTTAGGATGCAATTCCCATTTGTGGCTGTATCACACCGGGTAGAATCTTTTTTTTGGATCTGGGTTTTGGCACTGTATTTTCCAGATTTCTTTCTATCACCAATTGCGCATGAATTAGCCCAGTCATTCTAGCTATATTTCAACCGAATTCACTCAGAGCCGACCGAGGTATGAATAATTCTTTGAAAACATCCCAAATGCCATGGAATGTTTTCCCCCGCGCCCTCCGCGTAATGTATTCTTTGGTAACCAACTTGGCAGATGAATAATGTTATAAAGTTTGGATTCATCTCATTACTGTGGCCTGCGGTGAGCTCTCACTTATATTTTTCTTGCCACTTGTATTTGAACCCATCTTTGTCGTGAGATTGAATCCCCATCAGGGAGTGTCAGAGTCATCAAAGTCAAAATTTGAAGGAGGGGAGACTGCGGATTTTCAGTGCGAGTCGAATGAGATATGTCCCAAGTGCGTCCGACAAGAACCGAGGCCGGGGCGGCTGTTGTGCCCCTAACATCCCAGAACAGAAAAAACACGGCTGCGCCCCAAGTTCCGCAAAGAGCTGAAAACAATGAGCATCTAAATGTAAATCAGTCTTAAACTAGGAAAAGCGGCCGCTCGGCCGCTTCGCGGCCTCGCATCCCCTTTCTAAGCTCCTAAGAGCAAAACTTTGCCACGAAAGACTAATGAAGCAGTGAGGTCAGTGATTTCATGAAGGGTCCGGCAAGGATCTCCCCCAATGATAGATTAAAAGCGGAGTTTAAGAAAGCATGGTGGGCCGTTGCTGCGATAAAACGAAATCATCGGGGGAATGTTAGCGCTCATTTGCGGGCGTCTCCAAAGATTCGGAGCAGATGTGCCAAAAACGGAGTTTTAAAAGGCTTCGGACAGACGGACACACGCTATTTTATAAAGAGAGTGAAGCACAACGCAACGTGGAAGCGCAACACTGATTATCTCGCTATATCCAGGACTCAGGTAAATCCACCGCTTCATAAAAACAAACTAGGGTGTCTTATAATGTCGTCTATAAAAAGATTTGGGTTACACGGTGCCCTAGAGGTGGAGAAATGGACGTGTTTGTGTCTCGATCAAACAGCCGCTTGGATAGGACCTTCATAGCGATGTCCTGTGTTGTTTCAGATTGAAATTTGGTTGTGAATTCGAAATGTTATGATGAGATCAACAATTCTGATCGGCAGATTACTTCCGGTGGAATCGCGACTCAAGGGAGGAAAAATCCGTAATTATAGCTCTATGACCTTCTGTATGATGCTTATGAGTGTACCCTCCCAAAAATTCAGCATGTTCGGACCACTGTTCATCCTACTAGGAAGGGCTGAGCAGAAAAAAGGCCTTCGGTGTCACACAAGGAGTAAATATATATTTTCGCAGTTTTTTTTTCTATCACTAATTGCGCTGGAATTATTCCAGAAGACTGGCCTTTTAAGCTCCCTATATATGCATTACGGAGACCGGTACCGTTGGCATGTTCTTTCTGGCAGGGAATATCGACGCGTGCTGGAACTTGAATCAGATGACAACAACGACTGTTCAGAAGACGAGGGGGACTATGAGGAACCAGAAGAAAGCGGAAGAGAGAGAGAAAACCGAAGCTCCGTGAGGTGCACCGAAGAAAATTAAGAAGACCGCGACACAGAAGAAGCCAGCGGTGGCGTCCAAAAAGCCCACGGCGGTGCAGAAGCCCACAGCGTTGCAGGAGGCACGCAAAGCCGCAGTGAAGTCAGCCAGAGCAGCAGGGGGCGCAAAGAAGGCTAAGAAGTAGCTTTGGGAGACTCTAGGCGCAAAAAAAAAAGGTCGGTCCGTAATAGAGTAAATCAGAGGCTCATGGCCCTATTTTCATAGAGTAAATCTGACCAAATTTGCCAAAGAACCAAGCGCCAAACGAAAATGTGCGTTCCTGGCCCATGCCTTGTCTCAATTCAGCAGGTGAACACGAACCCGATGTAGGTCCAGACCACAGGGAACAAAGTCCGGCTAACGTATGCCTTCACCGTCAACGCCGATGGATCCGAGAAGCGCGAAGCCTTCATCATCGGAAAGGCTAAACAGCCACGCTGTTTCGAGCGGCGCAAAGCTGCCGCACTGGGCTTTTATTATCGCAACAACGCGAAAGCCTGGATGGTCACGGCATTTTACCAGGAGTGGATCTCGTCGTGGGATGCGGAGCTGCGACTCGCGCGCCGTAAAATCATCCTTTTCCAGGACAACTTCTCCGCCCATGTTCCCCCTCCCGGCCTGACGAACATCCGGGTCGAGAACTTCGGACCCAATCTCACGGCGCATGTCCAGCCGCTCGATGCCGGAATCATACGGTGCTTCAAGGCACATTATCGGAAGCGCTACATCCAGCGGGCCATTAACAACTACGACAGCGGCATTACACCTGCAAAGATCTACGACATCAACCAGCTCGAAGGAATGCGGATCGCTGCGAGTGCCTGGGATGACGTCTCGGCAGACACCATTGCTCACTGCTGGGTCAAAGCCGGTATTCTTCCTTCTTCCCTCCTCTCATCTCGTCCCACGCCCGCATCCGGTGACTCGAACCCTGTACAAGCCGCTGAACAGGAGCTTGAGGAGAAGCTCGATCTGCTGGAGGGTACCGGAGTTTTGCAACACCCAAACTGAATGGCCATCGAGTTTCTCGTCAATCCCGTGGACGAGCAGATCCTCATTGAGGAGACAACCGATGCTGAGATTTTTCACGCCGTTAATGCATCTCTGAATGCTCAACAGGAGTCCGAGATCCGAGGGGGCGATGATGATGTCGACGACGACATGGGATACGAGCCGCGTCCCGACCGCCGCGAGGCCCTCAAGGCTGTTGCTGTGCTCCAAAAATACACTGCGTCGATGAATGACGACTTTGCGCGTCGTCTGGATGGCCTTCTGGCATCATTCGGGCGTCAAACACAGCTGGAGGAAACAAATTCACTCGTACATGCAACTACTTTACTGCCCAGGGGCCGAAAACAGCGTAGTATACTCGTAGATACCTCCGCGTACCAAAAAAAAAGAAATTGACTGATTTTTTGTCGACCTCCATCAACCCATGACCCCTCGTAACCCATACCCTAGGCATGCAACCGAGGGGTATGGGTTACGAGGGGTTCGACTGTACCCAGTTCAAATAAAATTAGCATGGACCCTGGTATGTTTCCAAGCTTTTCCAAGTGACTCAAGGCTCTCACCGTCTGACCTTTTGACCGCGTATCTCTGCTTCTTTTCTCATTCAGCCGTTATTCCCTCCTGCAGCCTTGTTTTTCCCTCAGACCTCTCCTCTTCCTCCAACGTCACCGATCCCTCCCTTCTTTTCCAATGCCACCCCAGGCGCTGCATCTGGTTTTGAGGGTCCCCATGGCTGGGCAGCTCGACTGTTTGGAAGTGTTGATAATGCCGCTCCGTGCAAATTTATCTCGGCATATTCGGCGGTCCCACTGTGGGTATCGGCTACCGGACTTTCCAGGGCGCAATACGTGCCAGAAAGTTGTTGCATAATCACCGGAGTTTGAGCGCGCACCAGGACTTGAAGAACGCGTTTTTTCACCCACACTAAAATGATCTTCCCAATCGGATTCGTTGATTCACACGATATGAGAAAATGGTGAAGACAACATGAAAGTACCTGTAAAGAGGAACACTTTCATATTTTGGTTCGCCTAAATCGCATGGGTTTTGGACCCAAAGATGGGCTTGAACCACCGCGGGGATTATTTTTTGCCGCCACTGTATGTGCATCCCCCCAGTTTCTTTTGCTAAATGTTTTTGTCTATATAGTAAAACATTGATCCAAATAGCTATACCCAGTATAGACTAATAAATGGATTTATTGGGAATTTGGACTGCCTGGACCGGGGGCTGAATGGTAGCGTTTCTACACTCTATATTTTTACCGATTGACTGGTAAGTGAATCCCCCCACACCTCTCTACGTTGCTTACTGTTATTTTGGTATGTGTTTTGAACTCATTTCCGGCAGTAGCACTTATCCCCCACTATAGCCGCGGTTTGCATTTGATAACCCGCGCCTCAAGGGTGAGTCAATGTCGGCCTCAAGGTCGACAGATGAGAACGAAGACGACGAGGACGACGATGCTAAAAAGCCGCGTGTTATCAAGTGCGCTCGGGGGATCCCCCGAGCCGGGGCCTCTCAGGTCGGCACTCTAAAGCCTCGTTCGCGCCTTTTACTTTGTCCCTGGTCTCTCGGTGACTAACCAAAACCCCAACCAGTGTAGCGGGATGACAGACCGCACATCAGGAAAAACTCCGTCGGAAATAGCTCGCCGGTTAGCTCCGACTCACCTGCTCCGTCTTTTGCTCCCTCTGACTTGCCTTTTCTTCATCTCGATTTGATGCAACATCTCGGTTCCGCGGCTTTATCTCTTCCTCCCCCGGTCTGTCCCTCTTCCGATCTTTATGAGTCTGTTAGCCTTCCTCCTTAAAGCAGTACGCTCACTCACCGATGCCGGCGTCCCTGAAGGTTGAAATGCCTTTGCACTTTTCCACAATTATGAAAGCAATCCCGGGACCACAATACTGACCCAGAATGCCGTCAGTACTTCACATCCGCCCTGGAATTCCCTAACTTTGCAAGAGGTTGAGAAACATGTTTTTGACTGAGCCATCGTTGCATTACCATCCAGCAGGCTATAATGAACAGACATGCATTCACAATTTGTCTACAATGTGTAAATCAGAGTGACAGATTGAACCGAATTATTCAAACAGAACCATTGTTGTCGTACCTAGCCATATGGCTACTTGCGTACTGCATTGCAGTACAATTGATCGTTACCCGACTCCAGTGCATACCTCATTTCGTTAGATGCAATATATATTTGGGTACCCAATCTCTATTTATTTCTGCTCACCACTGATCTTCGAGCTGAACCGTTGAGCCTTTTGAAATCTCGTCCGATGTTACTCCACGGACTTTCCGAATTAGACGAGAAGGCCCTGAGCCCGGGCCCCCGTGCCCAATGCGAGCTGGTCGACGTGTCGATCGAGCGAGAATTGGGCTATGGAAAAATCTGATTAATTTCGACGTGCTCATGGGTATTCCAACTCAGTGACATTCGCGAGTCTTTGGTTCTGATTCGAGTCCATTTTGGAGGAAGAACACCGATTCTGATTTGATCCTGGTAAGGCAGTTCCAATTTCTGGGTCGATCTTGACTGTCTCGTACTATGAGTAGGCGAGCAAAATCAGATACCGACGAATGTTCAACTGTTTCACGTAGTATACTTACGCCGTTTTTGTTTTGCAAGTCCAATTTACATCACTCACTCAGCTTCCCTTCGCAGTACACACCTTTTCTCATGGATGTTCAATACAATATGCCGGAATACGTTCAATTTGAGGGCAGTAATTTCTCTAACCTTGTGACACACCCCAACATCTGGAAAACACCCAGTACCTACATGGCTCGGATAAGGGGAGGGGGATCTCGGTACGGAATGACCATCTTGACAGCTGTAGATGGGACTTCAACATTGGGGTGGAGAACTCGACATTTGGGTGGAAGGGCGGAACGGATGACATCATTCTGAGCTCTCGGGGCGAGTTGACCAGAGACAAATGACCCAGCGGCCAATCAGGTTTATCCAAAGTCAAAGGTGTTCGATTGTAATATAGACTAGCAGTAACCCGTGCTTCGCTACGTTGAAGGCATTCAAAATCAAAGAATGGCTGTAATTGATCAAGTACCACCAGCTGGCCCTCTGCGTCCCAGGCCCGGCGAAGAGATAAGTTTGAGCTCACCGCATTTAGGGTATTAAAAATTAGTTTGACTTAGGTGTGCCGCTCGTCGCCAACCTCCGGTTGACTCCTGAACAGCTACAACTACTCACGAAGAGTGTGGTTGAGTCTTTCCCGATACTTGTAATTGGATCCGGTGCTAGTCGAAGGATTAACTGCCCTGATCAGTGACAACCAATACAGTTGGATTGCTCATAATGCATGAGATTGGTTCCCTGCCAAATTTAGCAGAATTTGTCCGAAGTCTATGCATGGGGTGCGACGTGTGACCCATTTTACCTATTCGACCTTTCGGCAGCTGCCAAATTCTTCCGTGACACCTCGAAAAATTGCGATTTTGGGGTCAGGGGGTTCGCATTTACGAAGCTATTCTTGTTAATTCGCTGCTTCAACCCTGTGGGAGGATGTGAATCATTCAAATTTTCA
Source organism: Mycena olivaceomarginata (assembly GCA_029378375.1). Classification (NCBI taxonomy): domain Eukaryota; kingdom Fungi; phylum Basidiomycota; class Agaricomycetes; order Agaricales; family Mycenaceae; genus Mycena; species Mycena olivaceomarginata. Next base: position 68,579 of record JARKIC010000182.1, on the reverse strand, counting down.
ATGAATATATTCATAGCGAGTGTCTCAATGAATTCCAGCTTATCACTAGTCTCTGTGACAGATACTCTATATTGATGACGAACAAGTAAGTATCAATATAGAGTCTGTTAGTAAACACAACCATCTTGTTGGCCAACCGATCAATATTTTGCGGCCTTGCTCTCGGACACCTTCTCAGGCAATAATTCTACAAATATTGGAGCATATAGAAAATCCTCCAATGGGTGACTTCCCGTAGGATATAATAATATCTTGGAGAATATTTTGAACTTTTTTGCCGTCAAGCCGGAGAGCCATCAGGACCCCATCGTCTTTGGATCTCGCTTAGACCCTCGAATAGACGGTGATTTAATCCTCATCTATTCGGGGGTAGGTACCCCTCGAATAGACGATGCAACACAGAATAAACCGAATTGGGACATGAGTGATGCCATCGTCGCTATACGCCCGTCCGCGTCCATTGCAACTTGAACAAGCCTTCGTCCATCTCTATCAGCCCTGGCCTCATCCCTGGTTGCCAAAATTTCGATTGGCCGAGTCCTCTTTGTGGCCGCAAGTTCCCTTCCGACCGTCATATATGGAGTCGGCAAGCTCAGACCTGCATGGCTGCCTACGAAACCAAGCTCGAACCGTCATTTTCGTACCCAATAGACAGGTTGTGCACAAGCCGCACGCGGCTTTTGGGAATTGTGCAAAGCCGCGGGGATTTTTTAAGTTCATCCAGGAAGAGTCGAACTTTCAGTGAGCCAACTGAGTGGAGGGGAGTGTTTTAGGCTATGGGATGGTCGTCCAACTTGTCATTGGGTTTGTGGGTGCTGTGGAATCAGTGCGGAAACTCAAGGACAAATCATTGTATTCACCGGATCTGATTCGATAGCCACATGGATAGAACATTCAAAATGGTATTCATGTGAGTCATTTACGGTGGGTTTATGAGTCCGAGATATAGAAATCCTCCCTGCGGCTTTGCACAATGCCAAAAAGCCGCGTGAAGCCGCATGCGGCTTGTGCGGCTTTTGCACAACCTGTCTAATACCTACCTTTGAATCCCTCATACGGCCTATTCGCAACGCCACCAATTAGTTGCGAGAGCGACAACTCCCAGCGACCACTTTTCAGCCGTGCCTAAAAGGTCGACAGAGGTGAGTGAGTCTGTCTCTCTTTTTTTCCCCCTCGTCTCTCACTCAGATGGCTAGCCAGGACTCCAATCACATTCCTTTACCTCCACCTTCAGCCCCTCCCCAGTTTCAACTCAGCCGTGATTCCAACGGAAACTTGTTTTATCGTGGCCCTGATGGCCTATGGTATCCGTACAATGTCCCTCAACCAGTTCGTTCAAACCTGTGTATCATGATATTCATGCTCATCACTGTCGACAAGATGCCACAGATGCAGGATCCAAGAACGCCGGCTGGCCCCGGACCCGGGTCTGCGATGGGACCCCCAGATCAATTGGTGTGTTCAAACTCACTACGTTGTATGCTTGATATTGACGTAGATACCACAGAACCAGCTTGACAGGCGCCGTGACGGCCCAGATGAGCCTGTTCAGCAAGCGTTCTCGGTATGCCCTCTATTTAAACACTCATTCACGCTGGCTCATCCGACGCTCCAGAATCAGTATCACTTCTCTTTGCACCCTGTCGCATCTGCGCAACGACCCATCCCCATCGACCCAGCTCTTGTCCCCTTGCCTGATAGTACCGACGCCGATCTACGCCACCCACCCACCGTCTTCAGTGCTATGGGTCTCAGCAAGACTGAGAAAGTTGCTGGCAAGCGCGTCAAAGCCCACAACAGACGCGACCGCTCGCGTTCCGAGGACGGCCATCGTGCGAAAGGCAAGACTGCCAAAAGGTCGCATCGTGTCTCCGGCTCTGAGGACGAGAACGAGCCAGTCGCTAAACGTGGGCGCCCGTCGGGATCGGCCAATTATAGCAAGAAGGAGATCAAACAACTCTTCACTATCATCGAAGCGCAGGTTCCACTGGGTCAGAAGGGTTGGAAGGCTGTCCACGAATCCTATAGCGCCTGGGCTCAGCTGAACTGTTATCCAAAACGTGCGGAGAAGGCCCTAGAGGGCAAATGCAAATCGGTGTGTCTTTTGCACTCTCTTGATCCAGACACTAACATTTCCCAGTTTCTCAAAGTGAAAAAACCGACCGGCAGCGCCGATTGTCCCCCAGAAGTTGTGCGAGCACACGAGCTGGAGAACCTTATCAATACCGAGGCCGGCACAGTCGACTTGAGCGATAACGACATTGACTCAGGTGCCTCCTCAGACAATGACATCGAGGTCGTTGGGCAGCGCCCAGCCCCGGTACGCACTGCTGTTGCTCGTCGTGTCCCGAGCCCACCCCTCCCCCGCAAGTCTCGTAAGAGTGGAGGCCATCTCATGGAACGGCTCGTCGGGGCGCTGGATCCAGCTGTTCTTAAATATTTAAATCCCGCGACGATGCCCGTGCCCAGCGCCATTCCGACAACACCCAGTTCTTTGCCATCTCCCAGCAGCTCCGTGACTCCCAAGCTCTCTCTGAGAGGCTCCGGAACGAGATCCGCGAACTTGAGCGTGATCGTGATCGTGCTGAGTTTGACCTCAAACTCATGCAGTTCACACATCCGAGCCATGGCCGTGGCCGCTCCCACCGTCGTACACGCCGTGTCACCAGCAGTCACAAGCGTGTGCCTGGATTGAACGTGTTGACGGCAAGATTCGTGTCGAGACTCGCTTCCCTGAGGGCGGAGGTCAAACCGTCTATTACACGGACCCTTCTACCGGAGAAGAAGTCTCTGATCCCTCAGACGAGGGCTTCAACTCCTACTTTCCCTCTCGCTCCCGTTCCCACTCTCATCATCGCGATTCCCACACACTCTGACGTCGGGTCCATCCTATCGCCCTGTCAGCCGCGGTCGCAGCCTACCCCTGGCCCATCTCGTCATTCTGTCAGCCACCACCACAATCCCACTGCTGGTCCCTCCTATCACCGGCGCACTCCGAGTCCTCTCCCAGGGCCCATTGAGACGGCACATACTCCTGCTCCACAGGCCCAAGCCCCTGGGCCGCTCGTTACCGGGACTGCAGTGCAGCTTGTTCTTACCCAGCTCGTGGCCCTGCAGTTGGGTTTATGCTCAGCCCGAATGTGTGATAAGACTGAACCGCTACAGCTTACCTTATACCCAAATTGGACGCGCTATTGATCTACTACAGTACTCTCTTGTCTGTCCAGCTTCTGTCGCTCTTTACACAAATATCCGTAGCTAACACTCATTTTGCTTTGACATATTGAATTGGATTCCATTGTTGATTGTTTAACGACCGAGTTGCCTTGTGCCTATAGCTACTGAGCACAGTGATGAATTGCGAAGATATAAGCACCGATGTTCAATGCACCACAAAGCTTTACTTTCCACAGTGCTTGTGAATTCAATTGCTACGCGTCAATCATACATTGCAAAATTATGGAATCGGGATACACGATCCAGACGCCGTTGATCAGAAAACAGCATCTTTTCAAAGCATGGCTGTGCAGGAGTAACAGGCCAAATCAAAAGTGTGATATTCTCGCTCATGGGAAGTCCACAGCACCAATTTGAGCCCTGGCTGAGATATTCTGGCTCGTGGGCACTCCACAGCACCAATTTGAGCCCTGGCTGAGATATTCTGGCTCATGGGCACTCCACAGCACCAATTTGAGCCCTGGCTGCGATATTCTGGCTCGCAATTAAGGTTTGATGGTAAAAAGCTTAAATTGATCAAGTGTCGGGGCCTTCGAGCTCAGAGAGACCGTGACTGCGTTGAGGCCCGTGCAACTGCAGCTGCAGCCTGTTTGTGCCCGTTGCTAATTTGGGAAACATCACGCCAACCGAGCAAGTCTGGTTGAGTGGCTGGTGGTTTCTGGGTAATTGTGGCCTCTAAGCACTCTCAGAAATGCCACTACCTCAATGTATATTCAAGAACTCATTCCTTCAGCTGGTGGTGGCTAATTTTTTGTAACCGTTTAGCCATTTAATTTCCATTTATCTATCGTTTACAGAACACCAGAAAGTAAACGAAAGTTTAAACGGTTTTTATCGTTTAAAACGTTTAAAACGTTTAAGGTTATAAACGAAAACAATTGGAGCCTTAGTTTTGAACATTTCGCTTAGCTATAAGTTGTAGTTTGAGCGTAATAACAAGTACTACAGCGTATCAGTAACTCAAATTTATTGGAGAAACTTCATGTGGTCAATTTTGATTTCAATGTTTCGGGACAGTTTAGCCTCCTTCTTGCTCAGCTTTGAACATTTCGCTTAGCTACAACTTGTAACATGAGCGTAAGAATAATTACTACAGCATATCAGCGACTTGAATTTAATAGAAAAGTTTTGTGCGGTCAATTTTGGCATATAAGACAAAATGTCTCCTATTTAATTTGGATCATACTTTAGCCTGACAAACTCCAAGTAACACCACCACATGGAAGATCTGGTTGTACAGTACTCCTGCCCTCACAATTTACTTGGTTGCAGTCCCTGGAAGGATTATTGCAGAGTGCTTTTCGGCTACTCCCTCTACAGGTATCTTGACCACATTTGTAGCATGCACGTTTTGCTCTCTTCGCTGTTCCTTCAGTGATGAATATGTTGGATGTGGCCTCTCTTCTCCTCTTTGATCTAGCCTCCTCTGAAGCCGAAAAGGAAGCAAATGAAGAGATGTTTGGCACGGCTGACGCATGGTCTCCAGACTCTTCACCCTCTTTATAAAATTAAGCTGTCTGTCTGTCCGAAGCCTTTTCAATCTCCGCTGTCAAATTCGCCGTCCACGTCATCAGTTACATCATCTTAATCTTACCCTATCTGGGAGATCAGGCCCGAGGCTTTGGAAGCACTCGGTCCAGGCCTTTGGAAGCGCCCATCAAACGGCGCCCCCTCGGGGCCTCCGGCCCCATGATCAATCCTAAGCGCGTGCGTGCCTACAAAAACGCACACAACATGCCAAACTCCGCTTTTGCGATAAATGGTCTAACATGACCCATACATGTTCAAATAATCTGAATTTTTGTAACAGGGGGATTGTATGGATTTAGAAAGATTTCATAGAGCCTGAATGTTTATTATGTCACTTGGTGGCTTCACAACACCTAATATTGACCAACACTCTGAACAGCCTACGGTTCTGATGCGATATAAAGCATTCTCAAGTAAGTATGTAAAATCTAGCTATATCACAAGTTACTAACTATATTTGACTACAATACACCAAAATATGGCAGAGGGGAAATCAGTGTTATTGAGATAATTCACTCTATTGTGCTCTTAGACTCTCAGCACCAAATCTTCAATTGCTTCTTGCCCCAGACATGCCTAATTTATACAGCTGTAACAGAGGGAAACAAATTTTACCACTCATGGAATTGAATGGTGAGTTTAAAAGGCGAAAAAAGCACACTAGAATATCTCATCAGAGGTGGAATTCAGTTTTATGCTTCTGCATTATTTATTAGCCAAGATTTATCTCACTCCCGACTGTCAGCACTGAATATTCAATTGCTTCCTTGCACCGAGTATCAGCACCCTGCAGTGAACTCATAATAGTATCTAATTTAGCATGAGCCAAGTTCAAAAAAAAAAAGACGCAAAACAGCCTTGAACGGTGGGGTGCTCTTCCCGTGGCTTTGTTAACGCACGAAAGGGATGGGAGGCCGCGAAGCGGCCAACCAGTCCCTTGTGATTTATAAAATTAAGGCTGGAGAGAGAGTTTGTGTCATCCACAAAATCAGCTGCAAATGTGGTTAGGCTTTCCATTTGTGACTCTGTGGACCAAGAAAGCTGGGGATTATATGGCTCAGGATAAGCCGCAATCAAAATGTCAAAAGTCTGATGTCCGCTCCTGGCGCCAGGCCCTCGAGTTGTTATAAGACTTTGCAGCTGAGGCATATCATTTCAACTTTTTGAGAGTGGCTCAGGCCAGCAGTCTTTGGTTTCATCATCGGTCAAGGCATCATCACTTCCCTTCCAATCTCGTATTCCCCATCATGCTATGCTCTCAATCACGGGAACTGGTGGAGTTATGGCTCAAACAATGCGCCCCATCAAAACCGGTCACGCCTCTCAAAACGCAGCTGCCTCAATCCGCCCCAAACGCAAGCCACTCCAATGGCCCCAGATCATGCTTCCCAAAACGCAGGCCACATGTCAAAATGCAGGCCACAGAAAATGGTGCATTCCTCGTGGAGTTCTGGCTCAAACAATGCCACCCATTAACATCGGTCAGACTTTTCAAAATGCAAGCTATCTCAATGTGCCCCATATCACGCTTTTCAAAATGCAGGCCACTCCATTATAATATTGACACAATCCTTTACAGCTCTTTGCGGTACAACAGGCGCGGTCTGTTTTTTTTTTTTTTTTTCTGTTTTCGCAAGTTTTCACTAGAACAGCTGCCCTGAGCTCAATTCTCAACCGTTTCTCTTGAAAATAGGCTCATTCAATTCGCATTAAAAATCCGCAGCGAATGAAATACCGGGATTTTTGATCCTTCTACGTAATATAATTTCTTCCGTAAAAACTTGGTTTTGAGTAGGACACCTGTAGCACCCGGAATGCTGCCCCGGTTGGGTTAATCTTTGGATATGCTATACATCTGATGTGACCCTAGCCAATGTGAGTGTTTACAGAGCTTAATGTACTCAAACTTCCATGGACAGCTCTACTTATGGTAGTGTCTGGATATCTACTTCGCTGAAGTGTGCACTAAATCACAATCACTCAGTATGTAACATAAATAAACACACCATTGTCTAGGGCCACATCAGATGTATAACATATCCAAAGATTAGGCCAATCGGGGCAGTATTCCGAATGCTACAGGTGTCCTACTCAAAACCAAGTCTTTCCGGAAGAAATTATATTACGTAAAAGCATCAAAAATACCGGTATCTCATTCGCTGCGGATTTTAAATACGAATTGAATGAGCCTGTTTTCAAGGGAAACGGTTGAGAATTGAGCTCAGGGTAGCTGTTCTAGTGAAAACTTGCGAAAACAGAAAGAAAAAAAAAAAAACAGACCGCGCCTGTTGTACCGCAAAGAGCTGTAAACGCATGACCTTATTTGTCGACACAATCCTTTGTATTTTCAAACCCTTGACCTCTTTCCCTCGCCACAATTCTTTGCATTTTCAAGCACCTTCAATTCCAGTGCCGTCCCAGAGCAATTTTTGAGGTGTTGACTCAATTTTGCATTGAATTAGCCCCTATATTGCGGTTTTGATCCGAGCCGAGCCATCAAACTTTTCATTCAATTGATGGCACGGCTTCAAAAGCATCCCGCCCGAGATCAATTTATTTGAAACTCTGCCTGTCCAGTCCGTTCCAGCTCCCCCTCGGCTCCAATCGAGATCTCCGAGCCAAAATATCTCTGGACCGATGTCCAGCCTTTACACAGAATTCTCGACCGCAGGAACAGTGCCCTTAAAATGCGATGAGGAGATGATTCTCTTCAGTTCTTTTTCTCGCTCATGTCGGAAGACCGTAAAGAACAGCAATCCCATCCATCTCCTGGCTCTCTCACTTCCATTCCACGGCTTTTATGCCGCACCGACTATGTTCCCCCCCCTCCCGAGTCACCTCTGGGTGTAGCAGGTCCTTGGAACAACGCATGGGAACGGATTAAAGGCATTTCATGGGTACATTCAACACCATACAAATTTAGGACCTATTTGAGCAAGCCCCCAGCATGCAAAAATTATTCTGCGAAGTCCCCAGGCAATTGTCCTTTATACTGTAACCTCGCATTGAAGTAACTTCTCTACAAGGCCTCTGCACGCTTGGTTCATTGTATAATCAGAGACAATGCTGGAGATACCGTAAAAAGGCCGAAGTCGCTTGAAGCCCCGAAAAAGCTTCCAAAAAAGCTGAAAAAAAAGGGCTGAAAAAAGGCCGAAGCCAAAAAAAGGCCGAAAAGCCGTGGTAAGGTCCCAAAAAAGGACTTGTCAAGTTGCTGCCCAAGTCATTGCGGGAATCACGGACGAGGTGGTATATGAGACAGAGAGCTGAGGTTCTGTCCGAGCCATTTTGAACCCCGTGCTTCAAAATACAACAGTCCAGCACAATCACTTCAATGTATTTCAGCCGGGCTCGGCAGGAATAAGGGAGCACTTGACATATTGAACCTTTCTGCCGACACACGGCCATCAAATTTTGCATTTGACCGTCCCGCGGGCTGAGGTACTGTCCGAGCAATTTTAAACCCCGTGCTTCAAATGGTAACAGTCCAGCGCAATCAGTTGAATGCTTTTTCCATTTTGAAGCCCGTGCTTCAAAATGCAACAGTCCAGCGCAATTACTTCAATGCATTTCAGCCGGGCTCGGCAGGAATAAGCGAGCACTTGACATATTTAGCCATTGAACCCCGTGCTTCGAAATGCAACAGTCCAGAACAATCACTTCAATGCATTTCAGCCAGGCTCAGCAGGAATAAGGGAGCACTTGACATATTTAGCTTTTCTGCTGACGCACGGCTATCGAATTTTGAATTTGAACGTCCCACGTTGAGGCGGTTATCGATTTTTCTGTGGACACCCACAGTGCCGGAAAAATGGAATTGCCGGGGTCGTTTGACCTCATTTCCTCATGAAATCGGTTCAAGTGAAATGTTCCCAGGAACCTCCATCAATTTCATGAGTTTTGACATGGTTTAAGGCACACAACGCCGGTGCCCCTGTATCGTAATGAATAATCCCTGTTTCTCAAAAATCGGGTCTCTGGAATCAGCTTCTATGCAGAAATGGTGGACATAGCATGAAAGTACTTGCAAAGGAGATCATAGTCATATGTTATTTGATCGACATTCATCATTTTGGACCATTTTCCATCAAAACTATAGCCGCAAGAATGGGTTCTGGAAACGGTGCGGATGAGGGTTGCGAATGGCGTCGAAGAGCGCCGGTTGAGGGCATCAATGGGTTCTTGAGATTTACATATACAGTCATTTAATAAAGCAGGTAGGGCCGGCAAGCGGCAGAGCCCGCTACCATTACTATCTGTCCTCTCTCTCATCATGTACTTGCACGCATTAAACAACAATTGAAAACATTAAATATGTGTTACATTAAAGCGAGAATAAACTACTTTCCTGTAGGGAAGGACTGGTATTCGTTGGATGATGTACGAATTTGTAAAAGAGGGAGAGTGGAGCGTATTCAGCAATTGAGACAATGAAAGATAATTAAGTACGGCCGCCTCGCTTCCCTCGCTTCGATGGGCTTGGAGACGCACCAGATCCAAGGCCGCTTCCGCCGCGTCATCGCGTGCCCTCTTGGTTGGCGTGACTGGAGAAAAATTACGATCACCGACGGTGGGACAATTGGGATCGCTGCGACGAACCGTTCACCATCACCGCGGGTCAAGGACTCGGAGCTTGTCCACGAGAATAAGATAAATGTTATCAAGATCATTGCCGCGCAACGGATAGTCTGCCAACTGGCTACCCACGGGTACAATGTTTCTGGTTTTGTCCACAGATACACGAATTTCTTCGGCCGCATTTGTTGTTTCATCAACTCTCTCTGGGTCAAGCAAATCATTTAAGAATGGAGAATCAGATTCATCTCCAGTTTCGGAATCGCAGTCGGATGCGGAATTACCCATGGGACGGTCTGGATTCAATTCCTCTCTTTCTGTAGAATTAATGGCTCTCTTTGAGACATAACATTCTGGGCTAGGGTCCTCTCGGTTAATGAAGTTCTCAAGAGACATCCAGTAGAAGTTCCGGTAAGAATGACTTGTGAAATGGTCCTCAAAATCTAGCAACTTGCTGCGCAGAGAGCTCCTGCTGAGATAACACTGCATAGGCACATTTTTTGAAGCAGTTTTTTCGCACAGGTGGTCGTGTCGTCCTCATCAGGGTTGAATTCTCCCAATTTCTTGACTGCAAGCTCAAGCATAGAAAAAGCAATGTGAGTCTTCAACTGCGACTTTGTCATGTAGACGGTGATATAATACAGGATACTTTTGGCTGATGCACCGGACCCAATAAATTTAATGTCCATGTTGTTACGAGCGCTGCAATCATTGTACAGTTGAAATTATTTACAAGACCATTCAAACACCAAAATGAATCTCCCCCGTTTTCGGGGTCAATGCAGCTCTCAGCACGGACATTATCCTCATGTAAGTCAAATCTGCATGTCCAATATTGAAACAGGTCTTCACACTCACTTATATTGATCAAGCAGCAGAGATTCGTCGGATCTGAGATCTGGACGTTTGAGGACGTTCAGCTCAAAGTTCGGATCACCAACGGTCACAGAGCAGTAGGAACGCAGAGGAACAGATTCAGCACATGCGGCACAAGTGAACGTCGAGAGAGCCTCTGCACCAGTTTCACTGCGATATTTGTTCCCCATCAAAACCGCTACGCTTGCATCCATATTTGGGAATTCTCTTTGTTTCTCCATAAAGAGCACTATGCTTTTGTCCAAATATGAGAATGTCTCATGGAATTCTCTTCTCTAGGCTAATTCCAGTCCTTATTCAGAACCTGTCTGAATCAATGTGTATACATACAAGCGGTCGCCTTCGCGCCGGCTCCCACTTGCTACTTATTTGCAAATTCCGGTGTAACATAAGGCGGTTACTATCCCCCCCCACCGTCCCGGACAAACCCGGAACTCGGACAAACCAACATTTCTCATCCAATACTGGACCATTTCGTGAGTTTTTTGGCTTAAATTGAACGTTAGGAGGCGCCCCAAAGATATAAGATAAAAAACCCTTGCAATCCTTTATCCTTTGGATATATATCACTACGAAAATGTGACGACTTCTGTGATTTTCGCTCATTTTGCTTATTTTAAGGCTTGGAGCCATCTACTTAGAGTCATATTACTTCATGAACACATCCAAATAGTACCTTAACATCATGAGAGTGCATATATAAAAATTCAGAGGCATAGCTGTTTTGTAGCGTTCAAAATGGACCCAAAGATCACGCCATGCCTGCCAAATTGATCCCCCGACTGCAACAAATGATGGCAAGAAATTTTGTGCTGCCTGTCGACCACTCCGTGATTGCTTTGACCTCCCCTTCATGCATATTATATTACTTATTGAAGTGCTCCACCTTATGAAGTTTGAAGGTGCCTTGACCACAAGGTCGTCATATACGAGGCCGGCAATCAGAATTTGACGTGTTACCTAGAACTCGGACACTTGACCACCTCCGAAAAACGACGCCGTTTGCCCAATTCTTACTTGTTTCTCATGAAGTAAAATTCGTATCCGGAGTAAAAGTTAAATTGCCAACGATCTAGCTACTCGGCTTAGGCCCAAAGCTACTGCACAAAATGATATGCGCCAATTTTCCTTAAGTGTCCGAGATCTAGGGGGGGGGATAGTAGATGAAATACAACCTATACTACAGTCTACAGTAGTAGTTCCTCCCAAACAATGTTTGTTGGGGATGTACTGGAATTGCCTTCACATTTGAGAATAAGTACGTTCTCTGCATCTGGCACACGAGTCATGGCTGAGTAGAGCTGGCTATGTGAGAAGACTTCTCTTCTAAGGTCAAGTCCCAATCTTTGAACTGTGAGGCCTTGACATCCGTTAAAGGTTGTTGCATAGCAAGGCGCTAGTGGAATCTGCGTCCGATGAACCACAAAATTGAAGCCTTGGGGTTGAAAATGACAGTTAATGCGAGGCAGGTGGAGTCGAATCTGAAATAATATTAGATACTTGACTTTTCACGTCAAAACTCAGAAAAATACCAGGTCGATGGTTCTCCCCGCGACAACTGCAGATATTGTTTCAACCTCAACCGAGTGGCGAAGCAGGTTTCTAATGATGACTCGTGTCCGGGCCCGTTCTCGTAATCGTAGGTGCCGTCTGCGCAGCTCAGCTCCAGATTGTAATGGAAACACGAGTAAAAACGGGACGTCCAATGATTGACAACTGCCATTTGCTGCTAACCTAAATTATAACCCTCAGAATTGCGAGGAACTGTTCAATCTGCGACACGCTCCGCTTCGGAACGTCATCGAGCGGGTATTCGGAGTGCAGAAGCGTCGCTTTCAAGTGTTTACCTCGCGGCCGGAGATGGGCTAACACCAACAGGGTCTCATGGTGAACGCGGCTGCGGCTTAGCACAATTTTCTTCGTATAAAGTGGTAAGGCCGGCGAGCGGCATGGCCCGCTACCGGCTTTGATCAAGACCCGATTCAAATGATATTACAGCTATTTGCGGTACATAAGGTGTGGACTGTTTTTTTTTTTTTTGCAACATTTTGCTTAGAACACTCACCATGACCTCAATTCTGGTCAGAATCCTTCGGGAGTAGGTGCGTTCGACTCGCACTGAAAATCCGCAGGGGATCGAGTACCGGCTTTTTTGATGTAATTATGTAATGAAATTTCTCCCGAAAAATCGTAGTTTCCATTAGAACAGCTGCTCCACAATGAATACTGGGCCAATTGACTTAGTTCTTGGATATGTTATGTATCAAAACTAGTGCCAGGGGATGGTATATCTTTTTTGGGTGTTATCCCAACTCATTTTGATTTGGCACTCACTCTACCAAACACCATATTTGTGTACTAACATAAGTAGACCCTACCATGCAGATTTGAGTGGATTTATATCTGTAAACCTGATAGTCCCCTGGTAATAGTTCTGATACATAACATATCCAAGATTTAGGTCAATTGGTCCAGTATTCATCGTGGTGCAGCTGTTCTAATGGAAACTACGATTTTTCGGAAGAAATTTCATTACATAATTACATCAAAAAAGCCGGTACTCGATCCCCTGCGGATTTTCAGTGCGAGTCGAACGCACCTACTCCCGAAGGATTCTGACCAGAATTGAGGTCATGGTGAGTGTTCTAAGCAAAATGTTGCAAAAAAAAAAAAAACAGTCCGCGCCTTATGTACCGCAAATAGCTGTAAAGGGACATTAAAATACAATATTTTTTGAGTCAAATTTAAAGGCTAAAGAGTGTAGAAGGAGTTGGTACAATACTAACCATGAAGCGGAAAGTTTGTTTTAGCACAATATAATAGCTACTGAGGGCCTATCCGATTCTTCATGTTCAATATCCAAATTCTTCAAAACTCGGCGCAATGACTTCAAATAAATTTTGCTTCCATAGATAGCTGTCAGAATATGGACTTGGAAGTCGGCCTCTAACTTACTTCCTAGCCATTCGTTGTGGATATCAGCACAATCTGGCAAGAATAAGTCATGAGGAAGAGATATCAAAAGATGGGACCGCGAAAATTGACTGTAGTGTCCCGATAACAAATGCTGAGTGATCCGAGAATGGAGAAAACCATTGGTCGCCGTTACGGGGACTTGAATGCAATGCAGTGCAGCAGTAGCCAAAAGAATAGCCTACGATGACTCTCAAGCGACTTGAAAAAATCTGCAATGGATGCTGGTGAGCGAATGTCGGTGTCTGCTGAGCTGAGGGCTTCGGCATGTTTCCCAATGGCTGAGCGTACCTTGAAGCTGAGGTTGCAGTCACCAGATACATAAATATCTGAAGCAGCTGCTATGTGCACCAGACTCTCAGTCGAGATTTACCTGTCGTCTGCATCGAGAATAATACTGAAACTGGTTTTGGACATATCTGCAGCTGACTTGAAATCCTGACAGAGCGCAGGCAGAACAATCTGGTTGTGGAGACAAATTTGTATCAACTACATGGTCGGCACAGGCCCCAGCGATAATAGGATGGAGAAGATATCGGCATTGGATTAAAGTTAAACCAGCGTGGGGGACGGCATGTAAATCAAGAGATTGCCGTATCGCTGGGAGATCGGCATGAAATACAGAGATACGGGAGCAGGTAACATAATTTCCAAGCATTATATCACACAAAGTTTCAAAGATGTCATTTTATTCATGAGTAGAATAGATGAGATACAGCCAGACATAGAAGGACAGCAACAAGCCGAGGCGAGGGCTTGTCGCAGATATAACTACGTCCAGGAACTGGTACAATACTGAGGACAGAACAAACTAATATTGGCGAAACATACCATTTGAAGTGTCGCCGACATTGCCAAGACCCGACACTGGGTGATCGAGATCCTTGGGTGTAGGTAGGTGAAGGATCTTGGGCATGATGATACGGACCAGCTATAGAATGAACTAATAAGACAGAAATAAATCAAAGTGATGTAAATAGACCAGATGGCTGTTCAGGAACACATTTTTGAGCCTAGGTCAACAGGAAAGTCGGGTATTAAATCGGAATACAAATAAAAGTACTGTGCCCATTTTTTGCATTTGGCCACTTGCACAAATATTCGGTGATTTTGGCTGAAACACCGTGGTTTCCTCGGCAGCTCGTCAGAAACTGAAAATTCTGGCGAAGTGCTTTTGTAGAGGTGCTGTCTACCAGTGATTTTGCTGCTGAAGGGGAAAGATCTCCGAAAATTGTCAGAGTTGATAGGACTTTGGTGAAGTTGACCAAGATTTGTGTTTTTGACAGGGAAAAGGCATGGTTAGGTCCAAAATATGGACAGGCGAACTCGAATCCTCTTATTACATAGTTAGCTCATTTTCCGTGGCTGTGACTAACCTGCGCAATGTTGGTTGCAGATCAAATTCCCTGTAGCGCAGAATCCTTATAACTTTGTCAAACTTGAGTGAAATTTGGTCTCTCTCTGTGGGAAAATGGCGTACCAAACTTTTTTCCAAAAAATTACCTTTGATTTTGCTCAAATATCGAGGTTAGACCCAAACTTGCGGCAGTATTGCAGGCTCAGAGATTGAGCTAATGTCCCAGTTTTGGGGCTTTAAATAGTAAATATACTTCAATTCAAAGTTCTGAGGTGTTTCCAGAATATTCCAATACACTTCAAATATCCAAGGTTTACAGATGACCCGGAACATTCAGATAGTACTCTATTTTGAGCGATAAGGGTTGCCTTTCCTAGCCAGAACTCAGAATAAGCAAGTAATAGGCAAATGTCCCGAGAGATACCTCCATCAAGGTGGCTGGGACCTGACTGAAATAGTCTAGAAAGTTCGTTAAATCGAGCGCACGGAATGGCTGAACAAATCGACACACCTGGTATCGAATTGGTGGCGGTGGACTGCAAGGCCGAGAGCAGGAGGAAGGTATTTCCAGCGCGCCATGAGAGGCTGGGAATAGTAAGATCATTATCAACGAATGCGACAAACCGCGGCGGCATAAGATAAGCTCAGCCGATACGCGCCAGCCGTATTGTACCGGGTCTGGCCGGTGCTTATTGTCCCTAATAGACCTCTCAAATCAATATTCACGGCATCAGTGCAGCGCTGAACTGATGCACCTGTCACTGAATCATCGTTTGGACTGCAAGGAAGAGGCACAGAAGAAGTAGCTGGGATAATACAGCAGTTTAATAAATGTTATCCTCAACGAAAGATCAGGACACACCCATAGGATATCCTCGCGTCCAGGTCCCGGAAGACGAGAGGCTATCATTGCCTGAAAATTCTGAGGGACCCCGTGAGCGACTGGGCGCTATGCGAGAACAACATACAAAATAATCGAACACTCACCCTGCGTCAAGCCATGGTCGTCTGAATCCAAGAGTTGCATGTCACATTAGAAACATACATGATAAATAATACTGTGATGCGCACGAAGTAACTGCGTTGCGACAACTCGCCGTGCCGGCCCTTTGTAGGAAAATTGCTGCTCGACGGGGTTCACGCCTGTAAAAATAAAATAAAAAATCAGAGATGTCGATTTTAGGACAGCAGTAGCCTGAGTATGTGGGGGGATGGGAAAGGGATCGTACGCACTCCCTGCTTGCACATCAGACCAATTGTAGGAAATAACCGGCTCGGAGCCGTTCGGGCCTATGACAACGAAAACGGTTTTGCGGAACATCAGTCTGCGAGAAGCGCACCATCCGCCCCATATGTAGATGTCTGTTAACAGGCCGATAAATGCCCTGAATTGGGTTGACTGCATGTCCCCGTGCTTCACGAAGTATACCATGCGTTTGTATAACATCCTGAGCCAATCGAAGACTGCGCCACCCATCCCCATTCGAAACAGTGTCAACCACAATGTTGGTTGATCTGTGGAGGGGAAGGCATTCGTAAAGTCGACACATGGAACGTAGAGGGTGCGACCATGCGCTCTTGCCCATTCTTTTAGGCATCGGAGGATGAAGGGGTTATTATTGGTACGATAACCCGGTCTGAACCCGTTCTGCCACGGTGGAATTAAACCTCGTGCTTGAGCCCAGTCAAGTATGCGCCAGTGGATCAAAATAGTCAGACCTTTCAAGAAGCAACTTTGAAGTGCAATGAGCCTGTAGCTGTCTGGGTTGTCATGCGGCTTTAGACGCTTCAGGATGCCAATCAGTGTCGAAATGAACCAGATTGTGGGCCCTCCTCGGCGTTGCCCACATTCATTGCAGGAGTAAGCAAGGTCGTCGTTTGGGATCTCCATAAGTTGTGCATCAGACGTCTGGTCAACGCCTTCCGCGCTATCGAGCGAGTGCTTGCGTATATGGTCCTTGAGTCGACCCATGTCATCGTTGTTCCATTTCACCGAGAAGAAGCCTTCTTCTGTCGTGTCTTCGGTTGAATCTGGTATGAGACCCGCTAAGACTTCGTTCATCTTGTGTTGAGTTGAATCGAATTTAGAAGGTAAGACATCTGGGGGCTTCAGGCGGTTTTCGAAGACCTCTTTGAGGCTCGCCGCCGTCACCGAGATTGGCGCCGGTTTCGGGTCGGCCAGTCTTTTCACTTCTTTCCAGAAGACACCGCTTGAAGGCGCATTCATCACTCGTTTGCGATTCGCCTCCTTTAGCGTTTTGAGCTTGTTACGACCTCTATGGCTATCCGGAAACTTGGGACGAGGCTCACGGACTGCGGGTTCTGGTTGAAGACCGTCATTCGGTACGTCCGCACTGACTTTTGCAACGTTGGGGATAGTTGGCATAGTTTCTGTTGTGGGTGTGGGGAGCGTCAGAGGGGCAGCAGTTCTCGGAAGTGAGCAGGCATGATTTGCGGCAGCTTGACCTTCTTTCAGATGGGTATGTTTCAACGCCGCCTCTTTTTTGATGAAGGAGAATTCCACCGGGGCTGAACGAGCTTTGATCGATTCCGCAAGAATTCTCTTTAAGTCCCCGTTCACTCCGCGCCATCCGCACGCTTGATCTTTGTGGGCATGGTAGACAGCCGCCTGGATAGCGTAATGAGACCGAGTTGAGATAGCAATTGATTTGAAGGGTGGGGCTTGTTGAAGTGCAAGCATGACTGCTAATAATTCCGCTCGCGGGCCTGTTTGCGTTCCTGGTACTCGCCTGGTTGAGTTGAGGCGGGCATTGGGTCCCCAGTAGGTCGCCGCTCCTGATTTTCCTTGTGTTGAGGCAAACACTGTGCACCGTAACACGCATTGGCGCTGTCACCGAAGTGACGAGTCCATAGAGAGCCAAGGTTTTTTTGGTTTCGTTTTTCCCAGTTGCAAGCGTAGTAATAAAGAGCTTGTCCAGATCTGTTTCGTCCGGAAGGGAGATGTCCAATTTTCACTTTTTACTCGGGGCAAAAAAGACATCTTGCTCATCAAAGTCCAACTTGATGTTGAGAACTGTTGCCGCGTGATCGTAACCTTTGACGCAGTCGTGGACAGTGAAGCTTTCGATTTTGTCGAAGCTTGATTTTGAGCATGCAACATAGTCGATGACAGTCCTGCGCATGGTTTCTTCGGATTTCCCTTGAAATGAGGTAAAGTTTCCGCCATTAGGGCCAAAGCAAGTGGCTCCGCTAACAAAGGCCAGGCCGTAGTCGCCAAACATGGTACATAGCCAATTACCCCGAGTCGAAGGCTGTGCTGTGTCCTTGGAACAGCGAGGAGGATCCGTTGGGTATGCCTATTAGGCCACTGTAAAACAAGTTCTAAACTCGATTACAGCTAATGTCAGTACCGAAGGCGCAGATCGAAAATTTTCTGTTTTGGGATGTTTTCAAAGAATTCCCGACATCTCAATGGGTTCTGCACCGATTCACATGAAACCTAGATAGAAATACTCAGCTGATTCATTCCAAATCATTGATAGAAAGTTGTAAAAATGATATATATTCAGTGACATTGGTTTAACGGGCCACTTTGTGGATGAATGCAGTTTACAGGCATCTAGACACGTCCAAATGATGTGGACTTTTGTCAGGTCCGTCTATCATGCTTGTAAACACATCAGGACAACGAGCAATACACTGCAATCAGGGAATATTATGAAATTTGAATCCGCTACTGAGGTCTTTGCAAATCTGACTCTATGAAAACTTGCAGAATGTATCAAAGCTTTACCTGACAAACGTCCACATCATTTGGATGTGTCTAGATGCCTGTAGACTGCATTCATCCACAAAATTACCCATTAAACCAATGTCACTGAATATACATCATTGTTACGACTTTCTTTCTATCAATAATTCGGCATGAATTAGCTGAGTATTTCTATCCAGGTTTCATGTGAATCGGTGCAGAACCCGTTAAGATATCTGGAATTCTTTGAAAACATCCCAAAACAGAAAATTTTCGACGGTACTGACATTACTATTTTTGACCAGGTAGCTGGCCACCTAAGCATTCATGCCTCATCTGTAGTCGCTACACTAGGCAGGTTCAGGCAAGACTATGTCAGGAAGAAGGCAGACATCCTCCGAAGATTTTAAGCCCCACCCCACCAAATTATGATGTCGCAGTGAATTTCCTTCGAGCGACAGTCCTGCACAGCCACAGAACAGGCTAGCTGGTCACTCAGCGAAATAGCCAGCTGAGCCTGAAATGAGGCACATAGACATTATTTGACAACATCCTACTGTATGACACTGTTTTGTTTTAGCTCTTCAAAAATATAGACGGCGGAATCTTGAACTTTGAAGATCACAAGCATTTTTGTCTCCAGTGGAAGGATACCCAGCAACAGTCGGCTTAAGTAAAACTGTCATTTTAAAAGGGCTTCCACATGAAACCACCAATTTGCAAACCAGAGCTCGAGGCTCACTGCGTCTGCGCCGGGACATGTGAAAGAATATCAATGGGCCGGGGCGTCGGCCATTCCGCAAAACGATGGGAGTGGGACAGAGTGAGACGCGAAGACACGGCAGCTGCCAAAGGCGAAACCGCGGAAATAAGTTGGCGATCATCCATCAGGTCCGTGCACGCACTGCCGTACATGTGTTATAAAGAGGGTGATAGAGCCAGAATTTTGATTAACAAAGGAGCAAATCAAAATTCTGGCTCTATCACTCTCTTTATAACACATGTAGGTCTTCACTCCCAAAAATTCAGCATGTTTGAATAAGGGCTCACCTTCCTACGAGGTTTTGAACAGAAACAAGGCCATTGGTATCAAATATGGTGCGGGTCACCTAGCTACCGCACCTTGGTGTCTGAAATTTTGCGACCTCAAAATTTACCCAATTTCTTATCCCTCTTACAAATGTGCTCAGTTTCAAGACAGAAGAAGAACTGTAAGACGGAGTTTCATTTACTTCAAAACTGAGGGAGCAAAAATAAAAGTGTCCAGGAATTTGGCCACATGCGTGTATTATATTCAAAAAAGCACCGTTAGAGCTGTAAGTAGGCGCAAAATGATGCTACAGACAAGCTACAGAGTTCTACTGGTCGAAATGCCGTCCAAGAGTCTCAGAAACACGACGGGGAGATTTTTATGTAGTAGAGCTGAATGCCCGAACTAACCGCTGAGCCTCTTTGGGACCCAAGTTGCTACGGTATGGCATCCATCCACCGAATCATGCGGTGCTCCCACTTCTTGTGCGTGGGACGGAGGCGAGTGCAGCCGGCATGTTCGCTTTGAGGCCTTCAAAAGTATAATCACAATGATCACGAAGATACTTCTTGACGCGCCCCAAAAGAACTCGATGAAGTTCAGCTCGCAGTGGTATTTGGGGCAGAATATCACCGGATGCCCTGCGTCTTCGATTGTTTCAGCAATCATTGACCGCTGCTCCAGAAAATCTGCCTGCATTTCAAGGACTCGCACAGCACAGCAGTCTCGGGGGGCAGCATGGATGCCTTTTTTGCACTCCTTGACAAATTTACCAGTGGGCCACAAATGCTCCTGGAGTACAGAAAAGTCACATGGTTCGCGTCAGCACGGAGCAAATTCTCCCTTTGGGCTGAATTCTGCGCATGCGAAGCTCGGTGAGGGTCTATGGTACAATCAGAAGTAGCGCTCAAATCCCTTCCAAGGTACACTTAAATCAAAAAAAAAAAATCTCGAGCCAATTGGCCACTAAATTTTGATTGCGGCAGCTAGGTGACCCGCACCATAGAGAAGCAAAAGACATTTTTGCGTTTTTCTTTCTATCACTAATGGTGGACGAATTATTCCGGAAGATACTCAGGGGGTTATGAGGGAATCGGTCGTCTAATTCAAAAAGTTCCCAAAATGGTAATTTTTCGTTCGCGCCCTATGTTCCGACATTAGCTGTAAAGCGAAAAGCTCGCTGAAGGGCGAAGTATTGGGCGACTGAAACCCTAAACAGGAGCGACGTAAATGGAATAAAAATAAAATCAATGAAAATGATTCGAGATTGAATTGATGAGCCATCCCATCCCAGCGGTCACCACAAATAGACCAAACTGAATGAACTAGCAAATAAACTGAGATTACAAGTACATTGGACCCGCGAAGAAGAAAGAAGAGACTCCGCCATTGGCGTGGTCCCAATCTGAAGATGAAAGAGACTCCTCCAGCCTCCGATGGTGGACATTCTGGAGTGCTCCCGATTCGTCCGAAGAACGAGATGTATTCATTGGACAAACCGTTCCGAACAACCTCGATTTATTTGCTAATACAACATGCAATGATGCACGACAGCAATGAATTAAAAACCACGGATTTGATGGGTGACCAAAAGTTAATAATTATGAACTCGACACGACAAACTCAGAGGGATGGGACGGTGCCAAACGAACTCTTAGTTGGAGAGTTCACACATTTGGCAGATAAAGAAGGAATACATACTCGGGAACCACCCGAAGCATGAAAGAAAGGATGTAGACAAGAGTGAAACGAAGTTGAAATAAGAATACGGATAGATGTTTCGGCGCCCCGACAGTTCCATATATACTCATCCACTGGCACCGCGCTGGAGAACTTTGCTTTATTTAGTATGCGGGAAGAGAGTTAGAGCATTGACAGTGAAGTTTCGGTAGTGGCGAAGAGCGATGGACGCGACTTGACGCGAACACTCGTCATCACGTGCACTGACCGGGCCGACTTGTGCCTAGTTTATGAATAGTTCACAGTTCACGCAGTTCATAAAGTTCACGGGTACCCGGTGCACTTTTCAGTTCAAGGATTTATTGGAAATTGTGGTAGTTATTTATAATTATAATTTGCGAATATCTGCCACGTAAAGCGATGGCCACACCCCCCGAGTTGGCTTTGGCGAAGTTGCAAGGAGCCTGAGATTGCCAGTATCAGAGGGCTGTGTGCACGGGATATATATCAGGGAGTGATTCGAGATCAGTGTCATGTTCGTCGCCATTTTCCCTCTCTTCAGACACCCTTCCAAACTCCCGGGCTTGGGGGTCTCAAGTCATCTGCCTGCCTAACTCCCTCAATCCAACTCCCTCAAGCTTCAAGTTTCAAGATTATGTATCATCCTTATACAGCTGAGACTGTGCTTGGGAAAAGTGCAGGAGGGAGAGGAAGAGCAGAAAGAAGAGGATTACGATGACGATGAATCTTCCTAGGAGGACGAAGAGGAGGAGGATGACGAGGAGGAGAAGGTAGTGATGGTTGGGAAAAAGCGGAAACGGAGCGCAAAGGGGAAGACATCTGGTGCGTGATTTTCACCTCAGAATTACGTTCTCATCTTATTTTCCGCTAAAGCTCCTCCCCCACACGAGATTGAGTACACAATCTCAACATTCAACATTTACTTCTCAGCAGTTGAAGAAGCCCAAGTCGTCCCGTAGCCCTCCGACCACAGATATTGTAACATTGAGCTACAGCAATGAAAACAAAAGCAGAAATGCCGCAGTGCAGTGCAATTCTGAGCAAAACTGTCTGCTTGGATTTTGCTCAAATTTGCCCTGAAAACTTATTTCGAGCCGTTTTTCAAATCCGGCAACGTCAGATTGTAGCCAGTGCAATTTTGAGAAAAATTGTGTCTTCGGATTTTGCGTACCTGCTCTCATCATTAAACGCGGGGCGTTGCAAGCTCAACATTCTAATCTGCCACAGCGCATTCTACTCTGGTACCAGCGTCGTGCTCACGCCACTTCCGTCTTCCCCGTCCCTCCAGTAACTTTTAGAGGCGACTGCTGGCCTGTGCTGCTCTTTGTGATGCCCGTGGTGTTGTCTTTCACTCCAGCCGGCGTTCATATGTCTCTGAGCGACCCACTTTACCCGCCCCGAGTTTGCACCGCCCCCCCATGATTAGTTCTCCTCGCGTCGACATTGAGAGTGGCAATTGCGATCGAGACGGTTACATCGAGATTGATGCCGCCCACTTTCGTTACCGGAACCTCATCTGTGGAGGATTTTTCTTTTCTGTATACCCCTTTACGACGAAACGTTGCGCCCAAATGTCGTGGGTTCCACCTCTCGTATTCTCTCCTAGTACATCGTCCAGGTCTTCGTTTCTCGCTCGCTCCTCTTCCCAGTATTCTACTGCAAATCCACTGACCCCATTTTACCAAGCACTAATTAACGGGTTGGCTCTTCGGTTGAAGCAATCTCGGGCATAATTCCATTGCCCCGTTGTGCCACACCTTCAATTGGCTCTGATTTCACTGTTGTCTGCTGGCTCTTGAGAATCTGCAGAGAATCACAATCGAACTCAGATGGATCCACCGACGTGACTCACCATCTGATCGAGCCCAGGGAAACATTCATTCCCGAGAGAGCAATGACCACGATCATGGTTTCTGTGCTCTGCCCTCAAGAACAGAAAATCAACCTCTGAAACCAGGTCTCATGGGGAGCATAAATGAACGGGGTCTGACTTTACACATGAAGAACGACTAACAGATCGCTGGCTGGAGGGGAGCATTCGAGATCATGGTCGGGATAGGCAGTTGTGAGTGGTGAAAGTAAGTTAGTTCCACGTCACGTCAAGAAAAAGGGAGCAAGGTTTGTTTCTCATCTTCCCACAACCAAAGGATTTTCAACCTGGAACATTTCTCACGTCTGCCTTCTACAGCTCTGAGTCGTTTGAGCCTGAAGAAAGCCCGGTGCAGAATTGTCTACCTCTAAGTAACTCAGTCTTCGCGTACAGAGTGATACGAAGTCTCTCATATATTCACCTAGTAGTGAAGTAAAGAAGAGAGCTGCTCACCTCAGTCTTCCCGCACACGAGTGATACGAAGTCTGGCTCGAGAGTACTGCTACGAATGCTGTTCACTACCGCAACGGGATGAAACACGGTGTAATTTCCTGTCCGAGTTGTAAAATGTCATTATGGCTATAGCAGGGGCTGGATGGGCGCTGATATGTCATTGACGTTCGGGCCCGGAGAAGATGCCGCGGCACTGCAGTGCACTGACGCGGCGTTGACGCGGTACTGACGCGGCACTTTTACATTTTTTTTTTCAACCATGTCCGGAGGGATACAACGGGTAGATTACCTTTCTGGAATCCATTGGGCGTCGAAATCCATCTACTGACATAAACCTTGCTTATAAAACTGCAACTTAAGCACAAACCAGGTCAACCTTCGGCGTAAAGGCATTAACTCTTGTTCTGGTAGCTCATAACATGTTTGGGGACTGAAAGGACAGTTATAAATTCGCCGTATTTACAGCCATTTGCGGAACTTAGAGTGCGACTCGTTTTTTCTTTTCTTTTTGGGCCATTTCTGCCAGATCAACCGTTTGCGGGCTCAAATCTCAACCGTTTCCCTCGAAAGTTGGACCAAATGATTCACTGGAGGGATGAATTTTGTAAGCTTGTAGCAAATTTGAGTGATTCTGACGCCGTAAATTCGCAGTCCGTCACCAATTCAAGGAGCGAACCGCCCGTCAAACCTCTGTAGCGTCTGCGTGGCGGCTCGACATACTTTCAAGGTCTCGCGCCGCATGGATGCTTCGCGCTACCCCGTCATTCAATTCCTCGGTGCCCACACCACGCTATGATTCCTCATCATCTCCTGCCTCCTTCAAGCCCATTCATCCCTGCAGGTACGCCGTGCGTCTGGGAAGACTTCCTAACCGAGAGACGCGTAAGCGTCAAGCCGTGTTGAGAAGACGGCCGGATATACAACAGCATTCCGTTCGTAGCCAGATGGTTATCCTATGAATCTTACCATTCATTGTGCGACGCTTTTGGTTACTTAGCTGTAGAGCACCTAGTGAACTACTTGGCGCATGGAAACCAGACGTCGACGTCTGGAAACCAGCGCATGATCGGACACCTGGTTCCCGGCTTTCGATCGTCTAGGCATGTACCACAAGTTCGATAAGACTCAGTCTTCATCAGAAGTATCACCGAGTTAGGAGTCGCTCATCAAATTTATGCATCCACTTTTGCAGGGTTGTCCCCCTCCTCGGCTTCTTTAGCTTTGAAGGAGTATCAGCTACTAATTTGAAGTCTGGAAACGCATGATATTACCTGAATAATTATGTTAGGTAGATTCCACAACTTTCGAATCAATACCTCGGGTACAATTTGCTTGTATGCAAGCAACACAAAATTCATCCCTACTTTGGCATTTCTTGGCCGTTTTTTCTGTCGTAAAAGGCTAAACGGCTCTGGAATGCTATTCGTTGTTCTGGAGGCCATCCCAAGTGCCCAAGGTTCCGGTGAGATGAAATTGTCCGAATTTGTGCGTGGGCAGGTGCCAATGGAATCAGACTCCATATAAAATATTTATCGACTATCATAAATCTCGTGGAGTCTGACTGCGGGAGGACTACAGCTGAGTAGGGCTTCTCTTCTCTGGTTCATTGCCGTATTAAAACACTCCCGTACCACTTGTGAATCAGTGCCAGACCATTCAAGTATGGCAAGTCGCTTCATAGTTCATTCTACGCACGGGCTAGAAAAATCCTGAGAGTGTTCTCAAGACACTGCCAGAGAGTGATTAATCCATTGACAGCATTCTAAAGTTCTATACAGCGAGGTACGAGCTTCCCAATGTATAGAGTGTCTGTCTACGAGAGACTATTCTAAATTCTGATTTAATTATTCTGGTCGTGGTCTGTGTACACAGTAGACTTCATTTCCTGTTTCCCTTGGCCACCTCAAGCCCACTTGGCTGAGTATCAGCTCTGTGCCTAGCGTAGACTGAAGGCGCAACTCTGGTCCCAGAGGGATGTTCATGGACTTCAGCACCTGGTCCTGGTAGATTGACTCTCTGCGGTGTAATATACCATTCCGGGTAGAATGTACATCCTCGGTTTCTATCTCACTCGGAGGTAAACTGATTCTTATGAATCGCTGATTTTCAGGTGTGCCGAAATGCACGCCATATCACTGGCATACGATGTCCTTAAAATTTTTGACTCCGAACCAATGCTTCTTCATGATGTACCAACTTTGCAACTACAACAGGCATCTAATCCCTGATACAAGCTGGAACTATTATGTTGCAAATTCTCTTTATAAAATTATGGGTGTCCGTCTGAAGCTTTTAAACTTGCTTATGGGCATTCAAACCCGAAACTTTGGAAGCACTCGGTCCAGACCTTTGGAGCGCTCAATAAATGACGCTTCCTCGGGCTTTTGGCCCCATGATCAATTTTAAGAGTGCGCCTATAAAAGTGTACACAATGCCAAACTCCGCGACCTCAAGCACCAAACCGGCGCCAATGATTTAACCGAAGTCGCCGTAGTGGAAGTGTGAGAATATGTGCAAAGCATCGCACATGAGTGGTAGCGCCACGGTAGGAGGGTAACAGGATGGCGAGTTCGTCAACCATAGTAGTGTTGTTTGAAGCATTATCAGCAACCAGTCCCAGAATCTGCGCCCAACAAATGTTGACCGGGGTAAATTATGTCAGAACGCCGCCGCACCTTGGCTTGAATACCGAAATCATGAAGACACTCCGAGATTCTGGCCGCCAGATACGTTCCACTGTGTGCTTTGGACGCTCTGATAGAATGCTATTATTTGGGATCACCGCAAAAATTGAACACCCACTTCACAAAGTCGAGGATTATACTATCCATATTGCCATTCCGGATCCATGTTACTGTGATACCCAAAAACGAGATGACTTGTAATACATATAGAATGTCAGGAGATACTGGGGTTTTTCATTCAAATTGACTGTCACGTGTCATGCACCCCCCCTGTCGAGGACGAATTTTCGTCGCGGTCACACGTCACCCGAGCCTCTGTCGAACCTCCAAGCTGTCACGCAGGCTTCAAAACTGATTTATGTTGTTGTTGTTATTGGCTAGAGTGAATCTTCCTACAGCATTTTCTTCCCTACTCAATACAGCATTTTCTATCTTAAAGAACGGATACTGGACAATTTCGTTCAAATCGGCAGTCACGCGTCACGCACCCCCCTGTCGATCACGAACTTTGGTCGAGGTCACGCGTCACTCGGGCCTCTGCCGAACCTCCAAGTGGTCACACAGGCCCCAAATTGCCTATAAAAAAAAAAAAAAACGCAAAAAAGACAAAAATTTGAGTTCAAATGCCGAAATTTTCGAGGTGTCACGTAAAAATTCGGCGGCTGCCGAAATGTCGAATAGGTAAATGGGTCACGCGTCACACCCCATGTCGATTTGAATGAAATTGTCCAGTAATCAAACCTAAACATATTCAGTAGGTTCGTTCCAAGCCCAGTTCTGATGAAGCCGTGCGATGCACCAAACGGACCAGGCATCGGAACAAATAAGCCACGCACGCTTCTCGCCCGGGCCGGAGCTGCACGCCTTCCGTAAGCGGCTGTTGAGCTGATGTTGTCACGTCACCTGTGTGACCACTTTGCTTCGCTGGCAACTTACCGACGACGACCAGCATGGTATTAACCCGCAATTCCACCCCAAGAAGTAGGCGGTATGCACGCCGTGCTTTCGGGCCACCGGCAACCACAGCCATCATCAAAACTGCCCTCTCACAGGGCCGCCAACGGATACCGAGGCCCTCCGATGCTGAGATGAATCAGAGATAGTGTGTTTCACCAGTTCTTCCTCTCCCCGGAATCTCATCTCGACGCCGTAGTCGCCAATGCATTGCGGATGTGTGGAACAGGATTGCTCACGAAGCCGGTGTACCACGATCGGCCAAAATTACCTTCGTGAATGAGATAGATGACGAGGCCGTCCCTCCCGACGTTAATGGGCTATTCACGTGCTTGGAACGCGATTATATATAGTACGTTCGTTGTTGCGTTCTATTTTTTCCCCAATGGGCTCATAGTTGACCTCCAGCGATGTTGAAATTCCCAGGCCAGTGAGCCCGGGGGAAGCCCAAACTTTCCCCCGCGGCGTGAAAACCAACGATGCTCCCTACACATCCCAGGTATTTTGTATTCTGCGTACAGCTTTAATGAGCTAACGACACGGGAAAGGGACTGTTCAAATTCGACACAAATTCGAAGATCATTGAATGTACAGAAGTAGGCCGAATCTCCATTTTGCAGATGGATTCCGACCTTCGTTATAGAGCTGCTCCTGCCAAAGTCGCTGTATAAACCGCGTTACTCAATGTCCCCGTCAAATTCCAATCGAAATTTTCAAAACTGCAAAACGGGGATGGGGTGTTAGGACGACGGTATCATTAGTGCGAGGGCAAGTGTTGGGAATATACACCGGGTACGTCCGTATTAGTTCCTATACCACGGCCCAGTTCAAGCCTTTCGAGCAGATTTTTGATGCTAGCGGCCCGACTTTTTCAAGCTTCTGCCACTGACACCATTATTCAGTTCACGGAAGAACGCGGGTAAATTGTTGGGTGAACGAGCTGCTTATATCTTTCAACTAGACATCGACGAAGATCCGAACGATACGCCCACCACCGCATACAGCATAGATGCATTCCAATGCGGTAAGACGGCTCAGCAAAAGCTGCACAGCTCTCAGCTGAACGCTTGTAGGTAATTGGACTCGGTTCATCAAGTAATCCACTTTGAAATACATCTAAAATTGTGGCCTCTGACCGATTCCAGTCATTCCTGCAGCGCAAATACCAGGATAATCGCATTAGCGCACGGTCTTGTCGCTGTGGTGGTTCCTTTGTTTTTCTCTCATTTCGATAGCTCATAATGGTTTTATAGGACAGTGGTTTGCCCTATCTGGCATTTGTGGCAACCGAAAATATTGCTCCGGCGACCGAGCTTACTTTGGATTATGGCCCTGCAGAGCAAAGTGCCTGGGCTTCAAAGAAGTATCTGGAGAAGTCGAGATCAAAGAAGCTTAAGCGCAGGAAAAACCAACCACCGTGTCAATGTGGAGCCAGTCAATGCAGGGGATGGCTTCCACTGATGTCGTGAACTGGCTGTTTTATTACAGGCCTGATGGCGACAACAGAAACCTTAATATAATTTATTTGGCCGTTTCGGTTTTGAGTTTCGGTGTTGGAAAGATCCCAGAATGGCACTGACCAAGTGGACAGAAAATGGAGGAAGAAATACCCCACGGGCAGGTTTGCGGCGATTTGAGATGATGTTAGACTTGAACCAGACTGTCATCAAAACCTAACATCTGCGTTGCACTGGTTCGAGTCTAAGACGATTTCTTCTCAGGTCCCATGTATGCCTGCGTATATACGCACACGCTCTCTTTGCATTTTAGGCGATTTTCGCGAGTACTCATGGCAACAGGACGATTTTTCCAGCATCCTGTTGCCACCCATGCACGGGTTTACGGACGGCATTTATGGGTGAGTATCGTGGTAAATTCAGTTAGATGACAGGGCAACGAAGGGTTCGGATGAGCCGTAGAAATACCATTGAATGTATTCTTGGGTCACTTCCCAAAAAATGGGGCACATGAAAGGGCAGCGCAAAAACAATGTCTCTTTGGGAGTCACCTTTGTGGGGAACGGACAGAATTAGGTGGAATTAGGTGGTGATGGAATATCATTGAGGGGCGAGTCGAATGAGACGATGAGTAAGTGGAAAGCGGACATGCTCTGGATGACAGTGTCCCATTATTCTCGTCAACGAAGTCAATGCCAAAGTCCGATGATCGGAGGCTTCCCTGCTGTTACTGTGCTAGGAAATCCATATCCATGTCGCCGTGTCGGTTGAATTGATCATCGAAACTTTTGTCAACTACACCCAACGCCAATGCTACCATCGGAACTCATTTCGTTGCTCTCGCTGGGTTTCTCGCTGTCGCACCAATCAAGACCAAGATCGAAAAAGTCCTGCCACCCGTTGCCATCGGGGGGTCCGATATCGAATGGGTCGTTCAGGTGGGATTGACGGAATAGACTGGAAGTGTACCGTGGCTTCTACATGCGTCGGTCGCGGAACTTCTGGCCTTTCACAAACCCCCCGGGTCTCAGCTCGCGCGTGGAGGGAGAGGAGGAACAGTACTGTACTATTGCTTTCAATTCGTCGGTCACGTGACTTTTTAATTTTTCCGACAAATCTCCAAAATCCGCTAAATCGAGAAAAAACTATTGCAAGGGTTTTTGAAAATCGGGTGTGACGCATGACCGACGAATTGAATTAAATAGTACAGTACGAATACCTCGATGATAAGGCATTTGCGTTAGGCGTTGGCGGTGGAGGTGTCCGAGGAGACGGGGTGGAGGTGGAAGACATGCTGATGGTGTTCGATAGCTACGGCAATTCTGAGTCGAAATGCTGCGAGACCTTGGCAACTGGTGCAGCGGTGGGCAAGCTATTATTGCATAACTCAGTTCACCCATGGTAAATTTTTGTGTTGAGCACACAGAGGACAGCTTTCAAGCACACAACCACCATTTCTCAGAAAAATCTGCACTCATTTCACTTCTGAATGAACAGGAAGCAAAATACTGCCAAATCTGGAAATATTGCATAACTCAGTTCGCCCGTGGTTAATTTTTGTGTTCAGAACACAGAGGACACCTTTCGAGCACACGAACCCAATTCCCCCAAAAAATCTGCACTCATTCCCCTTCTGAATGAACACAAAGCAAAACATTCCCAAATCTGGAAATATTGCACAACTCAGTTCGCCCGTGGTTAATTTTGTGTTCATCACACAGAGGACAGCTTTCAAGCACACAAACACAATTCCTCATAAAAATCTGCACTCATTCCACTTTTGAATGAACACAAAGCAAAATATTCCCAAATCTGGAAATATTGCACAACTCAGAGTTACTCCGGCAGCGCGAATAGAAATAGAAATAGGAATAGGAATTCGGATTTATGCCCTAAATGGCATACTGTGACGTGAACGTCACCGAAGCGTGGAAAAAAGTGATGTGCGTGACTGATAGGGGTAGATCAAGGTTGCGGAGGCACACAGCGGCATCATTCAAGAGAGGCTTTCTGCCATCTCCGAAGCAACAACAATGGGTGTGGAATCATTTCAAGTAGTGGATAAGATATTCAATATCCTTGGGGTCACTAGTCCGGTCAGCTGCTTTGCTGCCCCAGCCCATGAGGCTTAGAATATGTGCAAGAGGCATCACCCTCTTTTTAAAATTACGGGTGTCCGAAGCCTTTTTAAACTCCGCCATCAGTGCTAACCTTTTTGGTCGAGCTCTCTGTTTCCATTCATGCCGTGCCTGCCGCGGCCGCGTAAAATCCCACCCTCACTTGACATGTAGAGCCTCGCTCTTCAAGCACGTCGCGCTTCCTGTCTGGACGTGGACAGCCTCTTCTTGCCGCTTCACTCTCTATGAAATTAGGTGTGTCGGCTTTTAATCTATCATTCTGGCAGGTCTTTGCCGGGCCTCGGCTCGCCTCGGAGCTCCGGAAGGGGATGCGAGGCCGCGAAGCGGCCGAGCAGCCGCTTGTATAAAATTAAGCCTGTCCGTCTGAAGCCTTTTCAAACTCCGCCAACAGCTTCCTTCCGAGCTTTCCCCTTTTGTCCATCTCTGACTTTGCTCCTCATGCCGCGACCACGGTTTGGTCGCATCTGCGCCGCATCAGCCGCGTTCAAATTCGCCTTGGCCAACTTATATTCTGCTGCTCAGAGTGCACGATTTTGTGTTTGTCTTTTTTTGTTTTATTTCATTTCAAAGTTTCAACCTCAAAATTGAATTTCGGAAGGGGGTGCGAGGCCGCGAAGCGGCCGAGCAGCCGCTTGTGGTGGTTGCGAAAAGGTCAAAAGCAAAAACTTAAAGTTGTGGTGCCGACCCTCCAAAAAGTGTGAATTTTGATGTTGCAGTACTCTGGGATAATAAACACAGCCACACCAAAGACCACGGACTGTACAAGGAAAGCCGTAAGACTTGTTCACGAGTCTTGGAACCTCCGGACTCTCATCGGCCAAAAGAGCGAAGCGATCCCATCCGATAGTGAGGCACAGGGTTTAAAATGGCATTGCGAAGCAGGTGACTCAAAATGCCATTTAAAATGCGAATTATAGTGAGGCACATGGTTTAAAATGCCATTGCGAAGCAGGTGATTCAAAATGCCATTCAAAATGCGAATTATAGTGAGGCACATGGTTTAAATGGGATTACAAAGCATGTGACTCAAAATGCTATTCTGGGGCGCAGGGTTCAAAATGCGAATATCTCGCAGGGTGCATTCAAACCTTAAATATGTCTAGTGCTCCCTTATCCCATCCAATAGTGAGGCACAGGGTTTAAAATGGCATTGCGAAGCAGGTGACTCAAGATAGGATTCAAAATGTGAATTGAATCATTTGATAGTGAGGCACATGGTTTAAAATGGCATTGCGAAGCAGGTGACTCAAAATGGCATTCAAAATGCGAATTGAATCATTTGATAGTGAGGAACATGGTTTAAAATGGCATTTCGAAGCAGGTGACTCAAAATGCGATTCTGGAGCACAGGGTTCAAAATGTGAATATCTTGCGGGGTCCATTCAAACCTTAAACATGTCTAGTGCTCCCTTATCCCATCCAATAGTGAGGCACAGGGTTTGAAATGGCATTGCGAAGCAGGTGACTCAAAATGCCATTCAAAATGTGAATTGAATCATTTGATGGTGAGGCACATGGTTTAAAATGGCATTTCGAAGCAGGTGACTCAAAATCCCATTCTGGAGCACTGGGAAGCCCTCACTGGGGAGCTACGTTGACGTGACCATGACCTCTCTTCCGACTCTGTCGCCTGTCCTGCGTGAGATCAAGATTTTTGGGACGAAATTTCCATTTTGGGACCACAACGAAAGACTAAAGAGTCAGGCGACTGCGGATTTTGAGCGCAAGTAGAATGAGATATGTCCCAAGTAAATCGGATAAGAATTGAGGCCAGGGTAGCTGTTCTGCCCCCAAATGTGCAAAAACAAAAAAAACTGCTTGTGCCCTAAGTTCCGCAAAGAACTGTAATGGGCAAGTTGAGCTCAAAGTGAGCCTGCCAGCGAGAGCTCAACACTGGCTGACTAAGAGAGTGATAAGTAATGCTATGAGACCGGAGGCCATCCACTCCGGTTCAGATATGTATGTAGTCTTTTCCAAGTACTCGAGTTGTCTTCGACACTACTGCTCCAGCTTTTTAAAGCCCACCCACCACCCGAGTCCTGGAGCTCATTGATCACTAGGGTTAATGGTCAACTGAACACCACACTCACAGCCTTCCAGTACTCTGGACCTTCCGGATGAGCTTCACCTTGTCACCGTGGATCCACATGTTCGGGAGACTTGGTTGTCCCCCTCCTGAATTCATACGGCTCTCCTTACATCCAAGATACCGATCCGCTAGGCTCGTGACCGGGAGGGTTCTTGAAATCACTGATCCATCGAATGCTGGCTTGGGACCCGGAAAAATTCAAGTGTTATACTGGATGCTGCGATACATTTGGGCCGGAATAACTGCCGGTGAGTATTCCGATATCATGCTGAAATCTCCGTTCGGCACCCGTATGAGGAGGAAGAGAGAACAAGTTGCTGCGAGCGTTGATGCCGGCAGGATGGTGATGTCAGTGTTTGTCAGATACATGGTGTAATATATAAAGATATCTTGATTATGACTGAGAGCATCTAAATTCCCGATGACCAGCTTATTTATTTCATTGCCACTGAAGTCCTGCCCATTTTCGAAGCGAAGATGCAGATATTCGATGAAAGCTACGGACCCGGACGGCCGGAACCTCTCACTCCATGGCAGTAAGCATTCAGGGCAATGTGGCTAAAGTTTTGTCAGCGCGCACTCGGGACTCGTGAATAGGAAATCAACATTGCGTGGTGGCGCTGCCTAGTAACCTTTTGGTGCAAGTAGAATTTCTATAGCAAAATGCAAAATGTATGTTATTGTAGCCTACACTAGAGTACAGTAGGGTTCCTTGATAAGCCTTTCTTCTCTTCTCCATGTGCCTTCAATTTTGCTGTAGCCACAGTCAGCACATGGCGATGATGATAGAACCTCTGGTATCCGTGGGTCGCCTTTGCAGTATAAGATCCTGAAATCAATTCTTTAGCCAACCACATTCACAAGCATACAAATAGAATTACTTGTCGGTACCACGCCCTTTGATACGGTGTGCGATTCCACAATAATCCAGGGGCCCAACTGTAAAGTCCTGAGTATACTTAATGATATAAGACAACAAAGTATGTGCATGGGTGGAAGGATCACAAAGATCCACAGGAGTGGGGACTTCGGAGTGAGACCTTTCGGTTTCCCCTCTTTGTGGTGGGGTTAACACTTTTTGCCGATGCAACCTCTTGAGAAAATCAAACATGAGATGTCATTCTCGGAAGCCAAAGTATGAAATATCCTGCATAGATTCCTTCTATCAACTTGGACTGTGTTCATTTAACAGCCCAAAAGAGCTCCAACTCAATGTATGAATAAATAATTGTCAACAAAGGGCGATGCAACTTCTCAACAATATCAGACATGGGACAGAATTCTAGGAAGCCAAAGTATGAAATTTCCTGCATAGATTCGTTCTATCGACTTGAATTGTGTTCATTTAACAGCCCAAAAGAGCACCCACTCAATCTATGAATAAATAATTCACAATTTAATGATTTTGAGTTGAGCATTTTGAATTCGTTTCCCATCAATTTGGAATCTAAGCGGGTAGCTCATGGCGGTTCCTTCAAAGTGGGATCTAGTCTCATGAGTGGATCGTCAAGGGTGGAATGCAAACAGGAGGTGCAATGACTGGAACGGCTGCTTCGGAGACTGATTTTAGGTCAGTTAATGCTCCTAATTAACGAGAAGTTTCACACAAAAATACAGCGAATTTAAGTCTACCCTGACTGGTACTCTTTGCCATCTTTCTTGGTGGCTTACCATATTGGGTAGATAGAAAGCTACTGCTCTTTTGTCAGAACGGCCGCTTTGGGGACTCTGATTTTGAGTCAGATCATGCTCCTGATTATTGGGACACCTCATACGAAAATACAAGAAATTTCGGTCTACCCTGACCGGTATTCCATGCCATCTTCCTTGGTGACTTACCATATTGGGTAGTTAGAAAGCTATTACTCCTTTGTTGGAATGGCCACTCTGGGGATTCTGATTTTGGGTCAGATTATGCTCCTGATTAATGGGAAGCCTCATACGAAAATACAAGAAATTTCAGTCTACCCTGACCGGTATTCTATGCCATCTTCCTTGGTGACTTACCATATTGGGTAGTTAGAAAGCTATTACTCTTTTGTTGGAACGGCCGCTCTGGGGATTCTGATTTTGGGTCAGATTATGCTCCTGATTAATGGGAAGCCTCATATGGAAATACAGCAAATTTCGACCTACCCTGACCAGTGTTCCTTGCCATCTTTCTTAGTGCTTACCATATTGAGTAGATAGAAAGTTACTGCTCTTTTGTTGGAAAAGCCGCTTTGGGGACCCTGATTTTGGGTCCGACAATGCTCCTGATGAATGAGAAGCCTCATACAAAAGTACGGCAAATTTCAGCCTACCCTGACCGGTATTCCTTGTTGTCTTCTTGGTGACTTACCATATTGGGTAGATAAAAAGTTACTGCTCCTTTGTTAGAAAGGCCACTTTGGGGACTCCGATTTTGGGGCCAATAATGCTCCTGGTGAACGAGAATTCTCATATGAAAGTATGGCAAATTTTGTCCTACCCCGACCAATGGTCCTTGCTGTCTTTCCCGGTGACCTGCTCTATTGGGTAGTTAGAATGCTACAGCTTCTTTGCTGGAATGGCTGCCTCGGGGACCCTGATTCTCGGTCAGATCATGTACCTGATAAACAAGAAGCCTCGTACAAAAATACGGCAAATTTCAGCCTACCCTGAAAGGTATTCCTTGCCGTCTTTCTTGGTGACTTACCATATTGGGTAGATGGAAAGTTACTATTCCTTTGTTGGAATGGCCGCTCCCCTCGCTCGAAGTGAAGGTGTTCCATTTTGGCATGCTGGCGATTACTGCACGCTTTCTTCCCAGCTACTATGGGAGCGTCGCAGCCGACAATGGCGCAAATGGTATCGAAGTGGAGATGAAGAGCACAGAACCGATGGCGATTATTGTCGAGCTCATCAGTGCAGTGCGTGACTTGGCAGCAGGGAAGCCCATATAGATACCATCAGAGAGGACGGCTTGGATGTCTTCTGCGAAGAAAATTAGGATAGACGACTTGTATACAGAAGTCGTGGACTTACTTGTTGTACCATCTGGCAGCGTCCATGGGCGCATGCACAAATCACAGCAATGAGCAATTTCGTCCTGTCCCTCCTCAATGACCTCTTGGTTCATTGCCTCGGTGAAGCGGCCGCGCTGTTCGCCGATATGGGGTACTTGAAGGCATGTGCCTTTGCGATTGTTGTAGTCAAGGAGGGTAAGAATAATGAAGGCGTCCCAGACATGATCAACAAGTGATTACATGAAAAAAAAACCGGCATTCGATCCCCTGCAGATTTCAGCGCGATTCCAACGCACCTACTCTCAAAGTAATCCGATCAAAAGTGACCCCGTGGCGCGTGTTCTAGTCAAAACTGTTGAAACAGAAAAAAAGCATCCGCACCTTATGTTCCGCAAAGTGCTGTAACGCGCTCGCAGAAAATCATTTCGGACCAAAGGCAGCTGCAGACCCTTCCTCATTATCACGCGCCGTCTCCCTCGCCTGCTTACATTTACCGCCAAAGCCTAGCAGCTGCGATTACTACCCGACGGCTCGCACCATGGACACGACCTGCAAGGCACAATTTCTTGACATCTGGGACTTGCATCTGGCCAAACACGGCGGTATCTCTGCTCATTTTGAGCGGCGCAACGCGCAAAATCAGCTGCCGTCGTTGGAGGAGCTCATTTTGGAAGCAAATACCATCGTGCGCCACTACGCATCGGACCGTGCCTTTGAAACAGCATTATCGAGCACATCTCTCGAAAAATCTCCCGATGAGTGCACATTTATTACCGGTTACAGAGCTTGTTCTGATTGATTGGTAAACTGTCACCCCATCGTATCGTCATCCATAATCTCGCATGTTCTTTATCATCTTTCACCACACTCAAAAACTCCGGTGCTTGGGTACGCTTGGGCGGGAGTGGTGCTTCGATGGGGCAGGAGAACAGTGTGGAAGCATAAGCCTCGGTGAACATGCGGCATGAACTGAACGTCACTCGAGTACTCGACCAGATAACGAGAATGAACAACAGTTTGAGTCGGGCACGGATAATTTTGGCAGCAGGAAGAAACCATGAACTATGTAGTACGAATGGGCTTGCTTTATGTACTTTGAGGTCCGAATTTTTGGTACCGATTCATGTGAAGACCGAACTGAACGTCACTCGAGTACTCGACCAGATACCGAGAATGAACAACAGTTTTATGGTCGGGCACGGATAATTTTGGCAGGAAGAAAAACCATGAACTAGGCAGAGCATGATTCCACTAGAAAGTGAACACTCATTCGACTTCTGCACTGGGAACGGATAAAATATGCGCACAGCTAGAAAATTCAAAAAATATTCCATAACGTGGTTCGCCGGGGTTAAATTTTCTGTGTGCATGTTGGCGAAACTGGACAAACGGAGCGATTCAGTACAGTGCGGTAGGTGTGAGCTGATGGGGGTGGGGAAGAATGGAGGACGCGAGAAGGATCTGCCTTTTGAACGGCTATTGAACGGCTGATCGGCGAGGTGGAAAATAGCAGCCAGTGCCTTGGACCGAAGTTAATTTTTGATGCCCGCGTTAGCAGCCAGACCCCAAAAATAAAATAGGAAATGAGGTGCACGTATGTGAGCCGATGGGCAGATCATGGGAAAAATGGAAGAATGCAAACAGGTACAATGTGAACATTCAACAAGGGAAGGTGTTGGAGCAAAAACAAAGTGTGGTTTACGAAATGACATCCGCCCACTCACTGTAGGGCAGGGATACTCCGGTTTCGGACTGAGAAATGCAATATCGGTGCAGTGCTGCTCTGTAGATGCTGTGCACGTACCAAGGACAGGAAAATGCACCACAGTCGCACAAAGTCTGAGAGAAAAGGTTGATTTTACAGTTCTGGCCTGCGTAGTGGCCGTCTGTGGGGACGAATAAATAAAAAATAAATCAAAAGGACGCCCAGAACCTAGAATGCACCTTGTAGGGACCGCTTTCTTCTTTGAATCAGATCATCTCCTGCTCTTTTACACCCCCTGTTTGCTTTCCGAAACATAGAGTCGTCAGTGCTGTTCGCATGATCAGATGCAATCCTAGTACCGAGAGGTGGCGCGACCGTGACAAGAGAAGGCATTAATGAGGGTTGCTGGGTCCGTCCGGGGTTTTATAGATCCGCAATCCACAAATTTTCGGGCCCGGACAAGAACCGATCCACAAATCCGGGAGTGAGGGGCGGCTCACGGTCGTACACAAACATATATTCCCGGCCCCGATTTTCCACCGGAATGCAGCCCAATCCACGAATTCAAGGTCCACAAATAATGCAAGTCGAATTCCTGGGTTAACTCACGTCGCAATTTACAAATATTGTTCACAATTACTGCGTCTCCAGCCGATGATAGCAAGATGGTCTTCTGAAACGTGGCAGTTACGTCCAGACTCTCACGACAGGGTTCCCAGAATGGGATGTCGGGAGAGGCTGTGCACCGAGACTACCTTCCTGGTGGTTTCAGAATGAAAGTAGTAGCCTTGGGTCTGTGTGGTTGAGCCCCGCCGCTCACACTAGCCTACACTCACCGTCTCACTCGCCTCATACTTGAGTTCGGATAAAAACAAGCTCTGAGAGGTCGCAAATCTTGAGAGTACTATGTGACATTTCTTTAGTCCAGTTAGTGTAAGGGACATTTGAAGGGCATGTCCGTGATGATCCACCATCTACCGTTTCTTTAACGAAATGACCGCGTTTTGTTTACATCTCTTTGTGATCTTCTCGATAAGGGCTATGTATCCCCTTTTCTTTCCCTCTTGCAATCTCACTTTCACCATCAAATGGTCGACGATTTAACAGCAGATGGACTGCCCCCGCAATCGGTCTAACCAGATGTGTGCAAACGTTCCCACCGAGACCACAATTCCAGATCTCTGAGCTACGACATCAAACCAGATCTCAGAGGGTGACTTGTGATTGAGGGCCATTGCGCGCATGGCAGAACGAGTTTGGTTCGTTTTAATATTTACTCATTTGTAATAAGACGTGCCGGAACTTCGCTCCGAGAATATAGAAGATGGAGGAATCACATGTGTACGAGGGAGCCAAATGCACTCAGAATAAATCGAGCTTTTTGAACTTGAATAAGCTCGAGATATGCACAAAAAAGTCAATTATGAGTAGCGAGGAAAATTATAGAGAGAATCTCAGAGTGCAAGTAAAAGAATTGGCAGGCAAGGAGCTGGATACACCGAGTCAATTAGGATGCCGACCCAGTTAATCTTGCAAGTTGCATTAGGTCGGAAGAGGCCACCTGTGACATTCATCGGCCCGGAAACATCGACATCAGAGGCAGAATACAGGACCGTGTTGTTGCATCCATGAATCCAGCAAACTGCAGCCTCGGCTGGCTAAAAAGCTAGTCAGCGTTGCAGCCATGAGCAAGTCGGAGACGACATCGAGAGGAATGTCGCAGTCGTCATAGACCTCTGTATCTTGAAACGGTTTTTTCTTCGATGTTCGCAAGTTGAGCGATGTTGTCATCACCCTGATTCAGCGCGGCATGGAGTGTTGGATTAGTTGTGCGCAGCTCCGGAAGAGCGTCGAGAGCCTCGGCAGATGTCAGGCACTCCGACTTTGAAGGAATTCAACGTGTCGGTCCATTGCTGGCGCATCGAGATATGCCGGGATTTAGAGGCAAGCGAGGAAATGCCACCCACCGGCTAACAAAAACAAAGTCCAACGCAAAGTGTCGTGTATTGTGCATTCAAAAGGAAACGGATGGCAGCTGAGGAGTAAGTCCCCGCCCACTCGAACTAAACCATTCCACCCTACCTTCTACCTTCACAATGCCACCGCCCACACAGTTCACCTCGTACCAGGAGACGCGTCGTCTCTTGGACCAGTCTATCGCCCCTATTTTGACACCAACGTACGCCACCGCGCTCTTCTGCGCAAGGCGCTCGAGCTCTTCATACCAGACGAACTGTACGAAATCTTCAGCGGTGATCCTACGAGCCTCAGGTTGACTATGGGGAACGCATTTACGTCCCTTGGCAAACCACTTAATGTTCCTCTTCCGCTCCCAATTTACCTGCGACGATATACTTCTCTCTTTTCGGTCTTTGGTATTAAATAGTTCATCCCTATCCTCACGATTTCTCGACTCACTCCGGCACCAATTTCTAGTTCAAGCTCCAGCCGCATGAACTTTGACTGAAAGACATGCCAGGTTGAAGTAAGTCGATAAGTAAATTGAATTGAGACCCGGAATGACTGCGATGAGCATCTAGAGCAACTTGAGTCGATGCTTGGACGCTCAGACGAATTAGCCTGACAAATCTAGCCATATTTCATCCAAATCGGTGCCGAACTGGTTGATATATTCACAATTCTCCGAAAACATCCCAAAACAAGAAATTTTCGTTCGCGCCTTCGGTTCTGACATTAGCTGTAAGCTTTTCATTAGATTTATTTTGTGATAAAATGGTGGCTGTGCCTTCGACCTTCGTAATCATGTCCCCGAACTCCTTTGGTTCGAATCCTGAACTTGCACTTCTTTTGGATGTTGAATTTGAATTATTTCAACGGCATCTATGATAGCTCCAATTTCTTTGGTTGAAATCCCTATCTATGGTCGAAAAGAGCCCAAATATTTTTGTGATTTTACCCTTAATTTTGGGTGTCCAGCCAAAATTTTGCCCTTGCAAATACTGGATATTTTACCAAGAAGAAAAAATGAGGAGCCTGCTCTCATCAGGGCATCGGATGTCATATGAAGGTCCATGGGATTTTTTTGACTTTTGATTCTCCAGAGCTGTACCAATTCTGTGAGCCTCATTCAGGATGCTTATCAGTGTAGTCAGAACTTGCTCAGGACACCCAGTTAAATCCAATTAAACAATGGTTTGAGAAAATTCTCCACACAGATGTTTATAGCCATCCGCCGAGCGCTGGTGGCCCAACATCTGACAAATTTGCCTAGCTGACGTAAATGTAGTCCAGATATTACCTCTCTAAATTTTATGTACAACTTTGAGCAGCAGATGAGCTGATAACGAGAACACACAGTTGTCCAACTTTAGAAGGTATGGCACTATAAATAAGGCCTTAAGAGGGATTGGTCCCCAAAATAAAAGCTGGGGCATTTTGACGAGCAAAGTCAGTGCGTGGGAGCACAGTGTACAGCATCGCGCTTTCTGCTCTGGAACCTGATTGAAAATGTGGACAAGGCCACCAAACACAAGCTACACTGGGCATCAATTTCACAGGGAAAATCCATCCCAAAGAAATCCACTTTCTCAAATAAAGACACCCTATCTGAACCATTAGTAATGGACAGCACTCACCCTGAGAAATCCAGAAGCCCTTGACCTAAAATCCCATCTCCGCATGATTTTCAATCAAACATCGGATGAAATGGACATACATAGTGTAACCCATAAACGGTTGATTTTAGGTTGACTTTATGCTATCTTTTGTCCCGCTGCCTACTGATAAAATCTCGGGGGCTCTCCCAGTGAACACCCAATTTCTCGAAATATTCAGTGTCTTCAGCCGCGGGTGAAATGTTCTCACATGCACGTGGAAAGTCGGTTGACATGTGGGGAACCTTTTAGTGGAAGAACACGGGAGGGCATTTCCTATTTGAGCCCGAGTCAAGGAATCTAATACAGTTTGTTCATGTTTGTTGTTCAACACCATCAACTTTGGTTGTTCATGCTTGGCTTGTGCGCTTCTCATAAAAATCCTTCCACAATTTCACTGGTATTCAGTCGCCTGGTCCCTTGGTGTGAAGGCAGTTGCAGAGTGAGTTGCCGGCCTGTTTGGCTTTATGTGGCACTAGGCCATGGCACCGCA
Source organism: Mycena olivaceomarginata (assembly GCA_029378375.1). Taxonomy (NCBI): domain Eukaryota; kingdom Fungi; phylum Basidiomycota; class Agaricomycetes; order Agaricales; family Mycenaceae; genus Mycena; species Mycena olivaceomarginata. The sequence continues at coordinate 27,147 of JARKIC010000182.1, read as the reverse complement.
TCACTTCGTTATATGGACTTTATACAGCCCCGGACAATCAAAGACAACAAATTTGATCAACGATTTATCTGAGATCTGATACCCATCTCGAAAGGAAACGATGAGAGCTCCCTGATTGAGCAAATATTATCGACCTGTGGAGAGCAAAATTTTGGCCTAGACCGGAGCCGGTAAGTTCTCGAGTGAATTATTCGATAGCCAGGAAGTTGTCCAGTACTTGCGGCATACGGATCACATTCGAATCTATTCCCCACTCACCCGATTATTGAGACCAATGACCCGTCTCATCGATACTTCGGAGTATTTTATATACGTCGTCACAATCGGCGTCTGAAGAAGATTCAATCGTGGACGCAGCAGCAATGACCGGAAGGTTCGCTCACTTGTCATGGCGCTAAATGCTGATATGCAGGCGCTGCTTGTTCTGCATCGCGAGCATTGTCCGCAGACTCATCTGTCTATGCCTGAGACCCAAATTAGGGGGGAGGGAAACGTGGAGTCATTTATAATGTTTCCCCGACGCCGATCACGCCGTCACCGACACTGTTGGTCACACCGCCGGTATAATCGCCATTCGCCGACCAGGACTACTCGGTATCATACATCAGCAAAGGGATAAGCGCTCCAAAAAGCGCTCCAAAAGTGCTTACTGCTGCCATAAATGGGGCACCGATCCAACATGAAATCCCAGGGCCAGTAGACACACTAGGGAGCCAATGTGGAGCAATATGGCCTACCATCCTAATTCATGGACAGTTGGGTGTTCCAAGTCGGCCATTAGGTCAAATGGCGGGTTTAATTGCACAAAAATTGCAAATAAGTCATTTTGTCCGCGTCCACAGGGTATGCAATAAGTTGAATGGATGCGTCCGCCGAGTGCTGTGCTGATTGAAAATGCAAGTGGAGTTCAAAAGGGTCAGGACTCCATATTTGACTATGTACTCGCTAAGTTAGATCGTGAATAAATTGACTAGGACTTCGGCCTTGTGCTTTGTTCCTTTGGCTTTGTGCTTTCCCGCCATATTCTGAGGGCGGTTGACAAGGGGAGAGGGAAGAAGAATGCTTTTGTTGAACCGTGTGTGCAACTCAACCCTGCATTTGTTTCTCTCGTATTTTACATGTGGTCCAATGGGTTTGGCATCCAGGGGTGTCAGAAGGATCAAAAGATGGTTACAAGTACCTTTCATTTCGCTAGCCAGCGATCCCCAATGGCGTCAGCCGGCCCAAACGGTTTCCATGTTACATGTGTGACATGTATGACCACTGTTGCACAACTCGTCAGAAAATCGATGTTTTCACATGCGGTCCAAATTGTTTCGCGTCCAGGGGCATTGAATGATACCAATGATGGTTGCCAGGAACTTTTTTTTTCATTTGCCAGGGATCCCTCACGCTGAGAAAAACAGTGCGGTCCATGCCAATCCAAACAAATGCAGGCCATCACCAAACAATGTGCTGAGTCCCCTACTTTACTCACTTTCTGACCCCACTTGCATCTTACCCTCTTAAATTTTGTGTGACCGCTTCCTTTTCTTGGCAGGGTTCTGAGGCATCAGCAAAAGGAAATTCCTGGCTTTTGCTTTCTTTCCGCTATTTATTTGCCACAAGAGGGAGCGGCAGTGTGACCATTAATGTGACACATGGCGGCAAAGAAGAGAAGGGCGGCACAATGTGCAAATTATGCGACATGTTTTTAGTGTCTTATTGCAAGCATACCGCTTCAAAACAATGTTGGAAGTGGTTGAAACTCGAAATTGAATCTCTGAAACTGAATTAAGTCAAGATTACTGTAAGTCACACTGTGGTCGAAGACCCCCCTGACTTTCAGGGTACAGGGGCCTGGATTTCACGGTTCACGGCTCTTCATAGTGATTTTTTTTTTCAGGTAGTTACAATTTCAGGTACCCTCCGAATGGCCCTTCCAAAGCACATAAATATCACGATCATTTAGGATGAGTTTTTCAACATAAAAGTAGATGGATATAAGGCGCAATAAATAATTATTCCGGGACCTCCTGGATGTACTGGCGGCAAAAAAGAACCAGCCGCCCGTTTGGGCCTCGAATGACCTCAAACAAATGCTAGCATGAACTTTGAGCAATTTCATACAAAGATGTGCACAGTTTAACCACACCGGTCCCGTTGTTGCGTAATACTAGTTCTCCGTAGTTGGACCGAGACTACGTAATTCTCCTTACTAGTTGGCCTGTAGTTTGCTGTAGTTTGCTGTAGTTCAGTGGTGGTACCTTTAATGCTCCATAGGATGTTTACTCAATATTGATGATCAAATCATGAAGTGCTTGCTATAGGCATTCAGCGTAAGCCTTTGCAATAGGTGTTAGAAATGAAAATAGGCGTTCAGGGTGCAAATACAGTCACGGCGAAAATTGTTGCCCCACCCAAATAAGGAAATTCCCATCAACCCAGTCCTCGGCCTCTTGTTTGCATGTCTGGGGCATGGGCTGTAGTGGATTGGGGTACAAATATGTCAAGGACCGCCAGTGTAGCTAATCTGCCCATCTGTTCAAAAAATTTGACCTTGACTGTACAAATCTGTTCTCGCTGCAATAGCACCATATTTTGCAAGCTGAAGGAAAGATTTTTTCAGATCACTTGGGATGACCTTTACGATGTTACTGTACCTAAAACCACCTCAACCTATGTTCCAGATACGCAAACAAGAGGCTGAAGACTGGATTGATGGGAATTTCCCTATTTGGGTGGGGCAACAATTTTCGCCGTGACTGTAGGCGTTCACACGGAAAATGGGTGTTCATGCGGGAAGTAGGCGCGCGCGAACACCTAATGCTACTAAAATTGTCGTGCCTCATGATGACCCGTGCCGTTGTTGAACATGAGAACATTTGGGAGGAACTCGAAAAGCCAGAGAGAGACAGGGAGAGCGAGAGGCAAAGGTGCCTAGGGCTATACTGACGCTGTAATAAAAGGGCTGCAGTCTGGCACAAGCACTGCCCCAGTTTGCTGTGAACTCGAGCTCGAACTCAACACAAATTCAACAGCACTGGAGTGCGAAAAAAGCCGTCATTTGTGCTTTTTTTTCTTCTTTTTCTCGCTGGATAAGATCGAACGATTCGAACCTAAATCGGCCATGGGTCGCAACTTGTCGCACCTGTCATAGCTCTTCAAGAATCGGGGCTTCGTCAGGCGCACGACGTTTAAGATGGAAGCCAGTGCCAGGTAAGTAGCAGTGACTGCCGACAGTGCCGAGATGCTGCCCCAACAGTAAAACCAAACACGTTGAGCGTTCGCTAAGCTGTAACCTCCAGAATCGGGATAAGCGCCTCGAAACTCCCGAAATGCATTGTCAAGTCGACTCTCAAGCGCTGGGGTGCATTATTGACCTCACCAGCGACCAATCAATGTTTGACATTTTTAAACGCGTGAACCTATTGCCCTGCAGGCTAGTTTGTAAAATACGCACGTATTCGACCCTGTAATTTAGTGGCACGACGGACAACACTAACCAAGGCTGGGTGTTTCCAACCATTGGTGATTGGATGCAATGGATAATCACAACCTTACTGTACCTAATCTAAGCTTTGTAAAGCTTATCCACTCGTTTATTGGACAATATTATGTCCACTAAGCAACTCAAAAGACTTGTGTCTTAAAAAGTATTTCATGTTTTGCGTGCCAACAAAGCTGTGGATCATAAAATTGTCTTAGACACTTCTTGTAGAGCTGAATGAGCTCTACAACTTTGGTTTGGGTATATTTTTGGATGCATGCACAAGGTTTTTGAAAAAGCATTAGATTGAGGAGAACAAAAAGCATTAGATTGCCAAAAAACAGTGTTAGATTAGACACAAGAGAGACGGTAATCTGTGGCCTGCGACAATGCATTTCCAGATGAAAGATCGGGCTCCATGCCCAGGTGTGCGAGGCCAATTTGGTTTCGAAGTGGAACCTGAGACCATCTCCGGATTATTTCATATGCTGAAAAATGTGATGTTTTCAAAGTATGCTGCCTTGATACTCTTCAAGAGCCTCAAAATGGGTTTTATGGATAGACAGCCATAGACTGTGATAGCTGCAGCAACGACTTGGAGACAGCCATAGACCATGATAGCTGAATCAATGACTTGGATAGACAGCCATAGCTCTCCTCGCAGACGAATTTCACAGTACTGAAGATTCAGGTGCTTCAGGAGTCGAATGGAAGTTTGGAGATGTAATGATGGTGTATAACTCAAAATAAACACGAAATCCGCTGCGGCTTTGTATAAGAGCCAAAAGCCGCATGCGGCTTGTGCGCATCTTGTCTAATCTCAAAGCATTCAAAAAAGACCGCCAAGACTCGTAATATCTCCTCCTGCATCCTTGCGGGTGGGCCAGTCTCGCTTTTCAATCGCATCAACTCGCAGACGGTGCGCACGAAATATATGACCATCAACAATGCAACCCTTTGCGCGAGCAACGTTGCATGGTCAGCTACCCGTGGTCACGGATCCTAGTGTTGCAATGCCTGAGTCGGTTTGCTCCCCTCAAAATATTTCGGATCGGTGCAGTTTTGAGTGAGTTCTGAGAGAAACAATGCAGCAATGTGTCTTGTGCGTGACCAATTGAAGTCGAAGCCTAGTAACAGCGTGAAATGCCTAAAAAACAGTAAACAGTAGAGGCATTCCAACCGCAAGGTTCGAGCGGCTGTCAGATATGCTTTCAGGGGCCTGCCAGATTGTTTGAATTGGTTATATTCGCCAGCTGTCGGAATGGAAGACCTCTAAGTACGTAGCAAATGCCATTTTACAAGGTTGCGACCTAAGTTCATTGTTGACCATACCGCCACCCTCCATGTTCCAGGAATGATGTACTACTGATCTGGAGTATTGGCTCGCGTCTGTACAAAGCTTTCATCGGGCCCGCACATTGGTAGTTGATACGCCAGGTTACCCAACTCCGGTTCGTAACGAATTAATCCGGAGCCAAACTGATGCGCTAGCATTCCATCCAACTTGACCTCCCTCACCTGGTTGGCCTTGGTATTGACTCCAACGCCGTATATCGTCGGATCTGCGGACAATGTATTGAAGCCAGGTGTTTCGTGAGGGGACAGAAGATACACAGGGGATGCGATCATGCTGCATTGAAGAAGCGACAGGGCGTCGAAGATATCTTCCCTGAATGCGGGATCCTCATCACCTGCGAAGCCGGAGTAGGACACAAAATACTCGGCCATGGCAAAAGTCATAGTGGCGAATGCGGGTACATAATATTGCGAAAGGGCCTCGGACTCCAGACCACTTTTCACCTCAGTGGGTCCCTTACAATTGCTCGTGATGCCATGGTTGCAGAGAAAAAGACGGGGGATCGCTGTGCCGTATGCTGCAAGGCAAAATGCAGGAAAAGGTGGAAATTTCCCGGCAAAGGAAATCGCAGCAAATGTGCTTGTCCTCATCCTGCACTTGCCCCAGGGCAGAGAGTCCGCAATTCTGAAGCGACAATACTCAAATATCTGGAGGAGCACCCAGAAGAATAGTTAAAGATTTGTATTTCTGTGTAATGGCACTGCTGTTGCGCAACCGAGCTGTACTCTCACTGCCGTTCAACCGGCAGTTGTCACCTAGACCAACGTAGACGCACATACCCACGTTTTTTTGTTGCGCTGGTGAGCAATTGACTCGCCGCCTTCCCGCCCCTTCTGCTTAGTTATTGCCTTTACAAAGTGGAATGTGGCTTGAGCACGTCTTCAATCGGGAGCGAGTTGGGATGTCCGGACTTCCGGTATATGTACCAAGGCTCAGCAATTGTCGCTGAATGCACTGCTATTACCTCTTAGTGTATGCCCAAATATTTCCAGATTTTTAAGGTCTGTGGTTGTGGAGCATGAGCTCACCGTTTTTGTGACCCATTTTGGTGGAGGACCCCGATCCGAAAAATCAAGTCGCATACACGTGCTGATTGCACTTCGTGGCAAGCTGTGACTGCGAGGTGATAGAGGGACTACTTAAGCCTACCCATGCACGATTTTAGGTCTCGACAATCTCGCAGACACCCATAACAAAGATTCTCTCCCTCATGAGTTGTGGCACAGCCACAAATTTACGATTTTTGCATGTACAGTTGACTGGGTCATAATGCATAGGGTCATAATGCCTAAAGCCCATAATGCATCACTTTTGGGGGTCCACAGTTGGTAGGCGGGGATTTTATGCAAAATGTGCATAATGCATAATGCATAGGGTTGAGGCGGGGTTTATGCATTATGAAATCCAGGGAAAATGTTTTTTCTGCCTGGACAATTCATTTCTGCTCTTCCATTTCGATGCAAAACTCGAATTTCGACTTGAACGGCCTTGGTTTGTGGCTGTTTGGGCCCCAGTTATGGTCACCCGCCGTGTGTGGACGCGATGCTTGGCATCAAAGGACTTGCCAAATAGTATCAAGCACGAAAATTTCACCGATGCCACTCACAGAGAAGACTCGCAAGCCCAGAGCGGCGCCTGCCCAGCCTTATAAACGAGGGGTGCATCCCCCAAAGCCCGAAAAGGATGCCCCAAGGACCTCAGCATGGTCGGTCCAAGACTCTAAGCGAAAAAATCTCACACTGTACGACTGGACTTCTTCTCCTGCCATATGGCACGTTGGGTTGGTCTCCCAACCGCCTCAATGGAGCGGGAAGAAAATTCAGTCAAGCCCGCTGGTACAGGACAAGGTTCTTCATGAATGCTGAGCAAATGTCAGGATTTTCCCGATTGATAGGTAAATTAGTCTCCCACACACTTTGTTTCTTCACTTATGGGCCCAAGGCGAATATTTGGTAGATGCATGTAGTGCGATAGAAGAGGCGCGCCTGACATACATCCGTCCGAATCAACATGCCAGCCTAGACGAGGAGAAATATGTTGGAACGGGAGATGAAGAACCTCTTGATGATGTTCGACTTCCTTCCACGTTCATTCATTCTCCCTCCTGGTCTGCCGCAAATATTTCCGACTGTCTTGCTCTTTGAAAAGCACTTGATGGAGTGACTTTCTTTATTACCTTACCAAAAATCCCCGTTGGCCTGAAATTACCTCTCAACTCCTTCGCAACCAATCTGCAAATGATAGGCCGGATCTCATTGTTCGAGTGTTCCAACAGTATCTCTCTGCATTCATGAAAGACCTTTACGCTACGATGGGACCAGTCCTTTACCATATTCGGGTCACTGAATTTCAGCAACGTGGCCTTCCACACGAACATATAGCTCCAGCATTACGGGATGTGCCAAGAAATCCGGCAGAAATTGACTCCTTCCTCAGCGCTGAACTTCCACGCAATTCAGGACCACTGCGGGACGCTGGGAAAGATGACCGACCTGGGGACCAAAAACAAGGTGCGAAGCAGTATGGGTGCTAATTTTGCGATGCCTGGTCCAGAGTTCAGATGAAAACCCAACCTGGTGGAGGCCTGGGCGAAATTCAGATAAGAATTCGTAGATTTGAGGTCTAGATAAAAACTACCAAAACTTGTGAACTTTTGGACAGGCATCTGAGTGTATTTTCAGAGGGACTCCGAAAAAGAAATTCCTATCCCATGTCTATCATTCATGGGCCGCATACCCACTAAAACCCCCGCATAGGTTCAATAGAGAGGTTGCGGTAGCCACCAGATGAAACTGGTGGCTTTCACCACAGACGAATGCGGAGGCAGCTTCTTCTCATCTAGCCACTATTTTATACTCTCCCTCAGAGCTACAAATAGTGGCTGACTTGGTCCGACAGCATTGCCCACTGTCCAGGAAAATTAGCCACCAGTCCGATCTGGTGGCTACTGCAAGCTCTCTAATCATCCGGCAGTGAGTCTTGTCCACAAGTAGCCCACTCCACGTGTTTAAGACCAGTGAAGAGATCAACGGTGGTCCGTCAACCGCTGAGCTCCAGGTCGTGGGGATGAGCGAGAATGAACCCAAATGAAGACGCCAGACGAGGGCATCCCCAGAAGCCCGCGGCTAACCCAAGAAGACGGCAGCCGATGCTGGAATCGATCGGAGTTCGCAGTTAATATATGAGGAAGGTGCACCTGAGAATATACAGGGTCGCAGATTGGGATACAGTAGCTTCGAGGAATGGGGAACAAACACGCTGGTCGAGTCTCAAGTACATCTTGGCAGGTATGCGCTAATAAATAAATGGAGTATTTTATTCACCTTTTATTTTACTTATCACTTTGTCCCCTTTCGTTGACAGGGGACCGAACGGGTGGTGAATTCGGAAGTCCAGGGGTAGTAGGTCCCGCTGGGAAGAGTGTCGTCGCGGGCCGGCACTGGGACCGTTGGCGGGCGGTCCCCTCGCTTCCTATGCAAGTCTTGGACTGAGCCATTGCGATATATTGCATACCCTAGATGGATGGATAAATCAGTCGGGAGGAACCCTGGATATTGCCTTGACATGGGCTAGCCACAATTATTTTATTAGTTAGTGCAGCCCTGACGGCCAAGAGGTGCTTGATCGGCAGATCTTGGCAAATAATCCCACGACCCTACCTACCCCCAAATAAGGAAAGTGTTTGGCAGGGCAAATAGCGGCAGTGTCCAAGGCCATCAATACATCATTTTCGCCTCCCACTTCCCCTCAGAATCAGAAGCGCGACTCGCACTGCGTTGCGTCGCGTCTACATGTCTCACTCTCGCGTAGCCACCACCCAACACCCTGCAAAAAGTATGGAGCTCTGCCTGTAAATAATCCACATATGTCTTGGACTACAAAGGCGGTTACCATCCATCGGCCAGAAGAGGCGAGCTAATGCGAACTCACCAGCAGGGACCCCGCGTTTGAATTGAATTCTAAGAAGAGACCCGCCCGGCGGCGGTGACCGTAAACCCTATCTTGTACTACCAGTGGTTTCTGAGGTTGTATCGGGGGAGGTAGAATCGGGCCAACAATCATCTTCGGATGTCTTCACTTGATATATATTGAATATAGTGTAGCTATGTTGAAACGGCAAAGAATGTGTACTTATTTGAGTTATTTCGCGAGTAAAGGTTGCCAGAGTATGCCGAACGAGCCATTGATGCTGCCAACATTTGATGCCGATGATCCGCGCCACCTCGCGTGGCCAGATCAAATGCCAAGATCTTCCGATCACTCACCTCTTGCTGACGGCCTTTGAGTACGGGCGCGTCAGGTGATGTATTATGTAATTTGTTTGCGGATCAATGCCAGCACCTTCTTGTTTGCCTCTTACCACCACAGCGGGTGCACCGACACATTCAAGACGAGTCAACGTGACGTCTAACGTCTCGTTCACCTTCACGACTTTACATACCGGACTCAAATCTCTCTCACGAACGCCATTTCAGTTGGATCGGTTCCAGCTGTCAAAGCTTTTTATAGTCGTGCTTCGCGCAGACTACTAGCTCGTGCTTCGCGCAGAGCATTCAACGACTTTCAATCCTACTCAGAAACCGGACCACGTTCACACATCCAGGTACAGAACGCCTACATTCTGGACCTACGACCGTTACCGACTCAACGACCGTGATTTGCCTACAAATTATCGGGCGTATAATGTTACCTTGCTCGGATGATTTTCGCTTACTACGTACTCCTCTTAAACGTACGTTTCACCATTGCCCTATGTAACAGACACTTGGGCACCCTACCTACCTACGTTTTCCTTGCTACTTTCATCCCCACCTCGAACCATACTTGAGGTAAAACCCTGTTCCATAAGTGCTCACACATTGAGATGAACTTCTTCCTACATATCAATCATTCATACCCTCTCCATTCACTGCATTGAGGGCCTCAGTAGACAGCGGTAGACCCGGCCCTGCCGCACATGGGAGCCCTATGGATCAGTGCTCGACAAACGTTCTCTCCGAGGTCGGCAGACCGCGGCGGCATTGCGTTGCCCTGTCTCCGGGGTTGGCCATAGGCGCCGGGTGTTTACTAATGCAACAGACCTGCGGCGGTATGGTTCGCACCTACTACAGGTACCGCCTGCTCAGAGTTGTCAGCAGGAGACCCCGTTCGATTCTGGGGAAGGTAATGTGGGTTTGAAGTTATTTTTCGTTCTCAATTGATATTGATTATTGTTATTCAGAGCAACTAGTGGGGAATGTCGGAGTCGCGGCTGATGCAGATGATTTGACTTTGTCGCAGGCGAAGGCCTGAGCAAGGTATCTTCGAGATCTCAACCCCATGGACGAGCTTTGAAACATTTCTTTGGCACCGCGCGATGCGGAGGAATTGAGGAAGACCTGCGGCGGTATGGATCGCACCTTTTAACGGTATCAGATCGCCCTCTCTGAGATTTCAGCAGAGCATCCCCGTTCGACTCGGGGGCAGGTCATCGCAAGGCCCGCATGTCACTTTTTGGTGTTGTTATTTCAATGGACTCAGATTCAAAGCTGACATTCTCCTTTCTATTCACTCGCGGGGAAGGGTGCAGGCCAGGGAACTATGTAAACTATGTAATGAGATGTTCATTTGTTCAATGCCATCAGCGCGAAGTGTGCGAAGAGAACTTGCCATTCAATTCAACCTATTCTAATCCCTTTGTTTTAGCCAGAAGGTCCGCATCTGCCGTTCGGGGCGGTTTTGCGCAGTTACTTTCTGATGCTCTCTCAATTCGGAAGGTTTGTTTTCATTTTCTATGACAAACTGTATAGTGGTGTACATCTCCAATGCAGCATAACATCTGCATATCAGCAACACTTCAGGGCATGTGGTTCAAAATCCGAATTAAACCATTCAATAGTGTTCGAAATGCCATTACGAAGCATGTGATTCAAAATGGCATTTCGAGGCATGTGGTTCAAAATGTGAATTAAACCATTCAATACAGCAGCAAAAAGGAACATTTTGACCAAAAAGCCCAAAAAGGAAATAAAAAATCGGCCGCGCCCTAAGTTCCGCAGAGGGCTGTAAGGGCGTGGAGAGTCATTTTACGTAGGATGATCCTTGTGTTTGGAAGGTGGTGAGTTCGGCCGGAATTTTTCAAATCAAATTTTCAGCCATTTTGCTCAGATCGGCTGCCCTGAGGTCAAATCTTGGCCGTTTCCTTTGAAAGTAAGGCCATTCGATTTGCGCTATGAATTCTGAGGGCCTGGCATATTCACACATTTTATGTGTACCCCCGACAGCTTATTCGTTCAAATTTCGGTGTTTTTGGCTGCTGGAGAGCAGAAAACGTCTCATACCCCCAATAGTGCTCGGAAAGACCTAGATTTTTGTTATGATGTACGTCTAGGTATTCTAGAGGGCCTCAAACACCGGGATAGTGAATGTGAATCATATTTCAACTCTACGGTCCATATTCTTCAGCAAGGAAATTGATCCCGCAATAATGCACAATATATTTGAAGTAGGAGTGAAGCTCACTATCCTGGTATTTGAGGCTCTCCGGGCACACTGGCCGAGTTCACAGCATTACAGCTCTTTGCGGAACTTAAGGTGCGGCAGTTTCTTTTTTTTTTTGTCCGTTTTCAGCATATTTGGCCGTATGAGCTCAATTCTCAACCGATTCTCTTGGCTTCAGGGCCAAACAAGCAAAATATTATGAAGCTTGCTTCGGCGGGGGTTAATTTCCCTGAAATTTATACCGGAAACTCACCCAGTGTGCATGTCGTTGATTCACTCAAAAAATTGGTGGGCATTATGGAAATTCCGGCGTTTTCGTGCAGAACCACTGTACCACTGGAGATATAGCCCTGGGCAACTTAGATTTTTGTTTGAAACACTAAGGATCATTCTCGAGGGCACTTTGAAGCCAGAATTCATTCGTGACCACCCCATGGCATAAACAATGTGCTTCAAATCCATCATAGGGGAATGGAGCATTTGATCTGCAATGCCTCGCATTCAACGAGGAGTCGACTAAAATGAAATCTGAGCCGACAGTCTTTTTCAGAAATGTCCCGTGTGTTATGTAATCTGACAATCGCCGGTATTGATAGCGGTTCAAACGAGTCCACGGTGCAAATCTGAAGCTCGCACGGGAATTGCGCCCATATCCGAAATTTTAATCACGAATCCCCCTTGGCTCACCGTAAAGTCTCAAACTACAGACACAAGACAATTTCGGTCTCATCCATATGCTAATTTCACTTTATCCAAAGTGATTTACTAATATTGAGTGCGCTAGCTACGACTTTGTATATCTTGGTGTTTTTTGCATCTGATCCCGCCCGCACGGAAGCGCGGTCCGGAATAATCAAATCGGGTCAGCCGCTCGTTATCCAAATTCTAACTCAGATCGACCAGCCTGATTTTATGTACTCATTCCCTTTTGCGACCCTTTAGCTCTTCGCCCGCTACGACATTAATTAGCAACTTGTTTAGTGATCTTCTTGTGTGCTGGCATATACAGCTCCGGAATCAAAGCCAACACATCTGCAATTTATTCATAAGTAGCGGCGGAAAGCCAATTTTTGGGACCTAGCCAACTTCAGGTAGGTAGGTAGGTAGGCCGCAGTTGCTATGGACATTGCTATTAGTCTGTAGTTAACCGCGCGCTGAGTGATTGCTCGCCGACCTTATTACTAATCGTCGGAGTTTGAATAAGCTCCCACGGCCTTTGCCCTCCACACCATCATTGCTCTCCCGCTTTCCTGCCTCCCTCGCTCACAGCAACCCACAATGGCGTCTCACTTGAACCCTTGAAAGCCTGTACAATCAGCCTGGGCAGCCTCAACCCCCTGGAGCAGACTCTGGAACCAACCAAATGAAGGGGCGCTGCGGCAAATCCAGAAGAACTCGACCCGGCGGAGGGTTCCGCAGTCGCCTCCCCGCCCCGTTGCTCCTATCGACATCGCCCTGATATTTCTCTCCGCGTCGTCGGCGCCGCCACTTTGCCCCAGATCGTACACCGGTACGTCTTTCCCTGCTGTGCTCACCACATTCCATCGTGCACTAACCTAAGCTACTGTAGTATTACGTTCAATTTGTATAGTCACGCGTCACACGGCCAAAAAGCTACGAAAATTTTCGTAAGTCACTGCGTCACAGAGCAAATTTTGGCCTTAGCCGAGCTAGCCGAGCTAGCCGAGCGTAGCCGAACGTTGCCGGCGGATCAAATTGCCTAAACGGGCTCGGTTACGAAAGGTTCCGGTCGTCACACCGAAAAAGCCAAAAATGGCTTACGAATTGAACGTAATACTACAGTATCTGTAATTCTAAAGCCATTTAGTGTGCTGCATGCCGCCGAAACCGCCGCAGCCTCCACTCTACCCCACCTCACCGCCCGCCGCCCGCCACGCATCCGTACCGCCTGTCCACGTAATCGCCTCTCCACATCAATGCGTCACTGCAAGTCTGCCTCCCACGTGTTCTGTGCTCCGCGTCACCCCGAGTCGTGTCCGCGTCGAGCGCAGGCCGCAAGAGCGCATGCCGGCGTGCGGCCTGCTGCACTGGAGATTGTGTCAGTTCCACATCGCGCGCACACGCATCGGAGGTAAACACCTTTCGTTTTCTCTGGCCTAAATGCTGACCAACCATCTTCCCGCGGCCCCCGCCTCGTCATGCGCCGCTCCTCCGTGCCCTCAGACGTCCGGCGAGCAGCTGCTCCATCATGCCGACTTCCGCCACCCTCGTCCACTGCGCGACTCGCAATGCACTGCGCACTCGCTGCCCTGCCCCACCATTTGTACCCCCGAACCGGCTGCTCCGCCCAATATGCCTCCTGGTGCGCGTGCCCGGGACGCCGCCATGCATGTGGATCCGTCGCGCCGAACGCTAACAAATTGTCTAGTCAGCGCGGGTCGTTCGGGCAGATGAGTGCAGAAGGAGCGGCGTGTGCGTCCGGTAGGTCTTTGGGTGACGGCAATGAATGTCAGTAAGTATTTTTGAATGAATGAGATTCATTTAACAATCTACGGTGCACGATTTTGAGTGAACAACACAACAGAGAAAGGAAACTACTTAGTGTCCCCGTTTGACCGTGCACCAGCGCCGAATCCATACCACACGAGTTAACCTCGTCGTCCCGCACTCTGCGCTGCAGGGGACACATGTCGTCTACAAAATTAAGGTAGGAGGGATGGCTGACTGAGTGGTCAATAGTAAAGTTGAACAGACACAAGCAGAAAGTTCCTTCATTTGATGACTCAGAATTCAATTTAGCGGGTTATGTAGGTGTTTCTACGCGTAAGAATAACCAAATGAAGGCCGAAGATATGGCAGAGATGCAGGGAGACGCGTCGTTGTCGCCTGTGACAAGGTGTGACGGGACGGCAAACTCCGATGATTTGTAATAAGGTCGGCGAGCGATCAAGCAATCGAGCTGATCAACAGACTACAAACAACCGAGGTACGAGGTAAATTATGTTTGTAGCGTCTGTCTACGAGAGACTACATTGCTATGCACACTGAACCCGAATCCGCCAACTTGCGTACTTACATGGAGGTCGGCTGTCTCGTTTGTACGGCGTACTTGGTTCGCAAAAACATTGGATTTCGTCAGGCATTAATTAGGGTGGGCCTAAAGGCCGAGGTTGAATTTGATTTTTGACATCCGGCATCAACACGTTGCTTATATTGATTTACCAATACTGACGGCAGATAGCAGCGAGAATTTCCAGGAACATTGTTTAGGATCGACATGTTGAACAATGAATGCAAGTACATACTACAGTATTCTTGCGCTACAATCGTTGTCATAGCGTTATACGTTGATGACCTGCAAGGAGTAACAAATGATGAGCCTACTTGGAACAGACTGAAATCGAAGTTATCGGAACACCTTAGGATGAAGGATCTTGGCATCGTCCGATACTGCTTGACCATGGGATGGACAGATTAACATTTGATAAAGAGACTGCGTCCGAACGGTTGGCGTCCCTCATAATGTATTCATTTCGGCTGCGTTCCGCAGAGATAAGGGAGCCATTTTGAGCCACGTGCCTCACAATGGCATTTGAACCCAATGCATTAGAGCGTATTTGCAGCTCTCAAATGGTCTCGAAATCACGAAAATGTCAAAAATTTGATGGGTGATCTCAGAAATTTGTGATAACCAAAAAAGGAACGGCATGGCGGCAGAACACTCAAAAAGCTGCCCAATAATTAAATATTCCTCTTTTTCACCCATTCTTTTTCGAAGGACGATGGTTGCACAAGTAACTTATGTAAACTAACTTGCCCTGCCACAAGTAACTTGTAGCTAACTTGTGGCGGGGCAAGTTAAATTTACCCGCACCGTTCCGCATAAGCACAAGTTCCGCACAAATAAGTTAACTTAAGTTCAGCACAGGTAGAATAAGTTAATTGCATGTTAATGTTCATAGGCTCTGTTGCGCTGTTTCGTGCCACTCGGGTGCTTGATTTCACCGTAAATATGAGTTTCAAACATGTTCATTGTGCCTGGTCTGGATCTGAATCACTGTTTGAATAACCAAGTGCAGTGGAGGTGAGTTGAAATACTGTGGTCTGTTGACCTTGCACTGAACCATTGCGTGGCTGGCAGTCACCTGGCTGGGCTCTACAACGTCGAACAACTTGGATAAACCACAAGAGAAGCTTCACAAATCACTAGGAGACAAAGGTTCAGGCAGGGAAATGGAACTTGATGTTCAACAGTTCGGTGCCATGGATGGCCTTGATGAACATTGTCCCACAGTCATGGTTGATGCCAGGGTTGTTCAGCGAAGCACTCATTCACTTACACGAAGCTGGGGGACCTAGGGGCATTATTTGATTGCTAGATAGCTTCTCAATACCTCCAAACTGTTTGGTAAAGTAGATTCTAAGCACTTCCTTAGACTTGACTTGGTTTAACTTGAAGAAACCGGTGAACCTGGCGGTAACTGATGCCATCTGATGGCATAAGTTAGTTTGCTCATGTTAACTTCATCTAACTTGGCCCAGAATTTAGCTTAAGTTAGCTCAAGTTAACTTAAGTTAGCTTGGACTACTTCAGGAAGCTTGTTACTTTGGAGTGTATGAAGAGGACTGGGTGTTAAACTTGGAGAAACCGGTGAACTTGGGGGTAACTGATGCCATCTGATGGCATAAGTTAGTTTGCTCGTGTTAACTTGGTCTAACTTGGCCCAGGAGTTAGCTTAAGTTAGCTCAAGTTAGATTGTTTAACTTGGAGAAACAGGTGAGCTTGGGGGTAACTGATGCCATCTGATGGCATAAGTTAGTTTGCTCATGTTAGCTTCGTCTAACTTGGCCCGCAAGTTAGCTTAAGTTAGTTCAAGTTAACTGAAGTCAGCTTGGGCTACCTTCAGTTAACTTGTTACCTTGGAGTTAATGAAGAGAACTGTATTGTTTAACTTGGAGAAACAGGTGAATGAGCAGCAGCTGATCATCTGATGGCATAAGTTAATTTGTTCGTGTTACTTGTTACTTTGATCTAACTTGGCGGGCAAGTTAGTGTCAAGTTGCTTGCAGTTAATTCACTTGGGGGGAGGCCGGTGCTTTGCACGGCATAACTCGTACTTTAAGCTTTTTTCATCTTATGAAACACCCGAATTTCTTATAATTCAAGTTTCTGGATTTCGCCCAAGTCGCCTAAATAAATTGTACCAAGGATTGGGCGGCTACTTTACTTTTTCTTGGCCACAACCCGAATCAGTAGCATGAAATGGCCCTATTGAGGATGGAATCTCGGAATTCTATCACATTCAAATCAATAGCGGTCACATTTAACATCCGTATCCTGTTTTGCCTATGCCACACCTAAAATAAAACTGTACCAAGGATTGGACAGCTACTTTACTTTCTGCTGATAACAGCCCGAACCAGTAGCATGAAGTAGGCCTAGTGTGTATCGAATCTCGGGATTCCATCACATCCGAATCAATAGCGGTCACATTCAACATCCATATCCTGTTTTTCTTGTGCCCCGCCTAAAATAAAGTCGTTAGTGTCAAGTTGCTTGCAGTTAATTCACTCACAGATTCGTGCAGCATTTTGAATTTTTGTTGGCTTTCATAGTATGTATGTAGTGGATGTAAGGATAGTGGGCCAGATATATATGAGTAACCAAGATTATGTTAGATGTGCGACAAAAAGCCCAAGATGGAGAGGAAAGTCATTGTGCACGGAAACAAGACGAGCTAGATTAATACAGCAGGGATGGAAGCGATAATGAGTAACAAGACATGCCTTCGCCACGCTCCAGCAAAAGAGTTTGGATACACAACTAAGATTTCAGTATATGTAACATTCATTGTCGTTGATTCACCGGGCCGCAATCGAACTTGGGCACGGTCTCGGTGTCAACTTCTGGAGAGTGCGGTGTTGGTGCAGTGTAAAGTTGACCATGTGAGAATACTGGCCGAGTGAGATCCATGCCGAGCATGTCCAATGTCAATCCTTGGCAGTTGTTGAAAGTGGTAGCATACACAGGTGCAAGAGGAAATTGGCGTCGAAGCAATGTGTGGCCCGAGGAATGACTTCTAGTGAAAGCGATCCTGGGTATGGGTTCTCTGCATCGTCCGGCTGGATGGTGCCGCCTGGGATGCCCTTGTGTAGTTGGACTGGGATCAGTCACGAGTCCAGGACCAAATATTGAGCATACCAGACATACTCATTGAGTTAGGTTGACCCGTGGAGCTGTTGGATAGGTGGTCAGTAATACTCTATGTTAGGGGATCCGGTCTTACAAATGTGTATTCTTTGCTTACATGGAAGATAGATTGGGTTTGAAATGGTTTCCCGGAAGATTTAGAGATAAGACAGGTAGGCGACCCGCCAAGTTAGTACAAGTTGATTTTGCAGCCCGTGGGAAAACTTAAGTTAACTTGCGGCACGCCTGCCGAAAGGGGCAAGTTCCGCACAAGTTACTTTTCATAAGTTACTTTTTACGGACTCGGCACGGACTTCGTCACGTCGGTCACCGAACTCGGCTAAATTTGAGGGCTGATCCCAAAAATCTGTTTGCCACCGTTCTTGTGGTGTTTTCGGCCGGACTGTGCCTGTGCGGCAGCGGCAGCTCTTACTCGTTCGACTTCAGAGACCATGGGCTGCGGTCCGTTAGCAGTGTTCATGTCTCTGATCACTGATCTGAGTGCAGCATTCTCCGCTGCAAGATCTGGCACGGAACTCGAAGAGGATGAAGGTTGATTCGGCATTGGATTGAGCAAGTCCCTGATGCCAATCTGACCTCTGTTTCTGGAGTTACCTGGTCTAGAAGAAGACGAAGTTCCCCTGCCAGGATTCTGGTTTTGACCGAAGTTCAGGTTCAAATGATGGTAAGACGTAATGTACGGTGTGAATGAGGGCGAAGAGAGCCCGAATATGTGCAGAGAACAATTTTGAACTTGCCAACGAAGGACGGTTTGGAATGAGTCAGTGGGTGAGGGAGCAAAGAGAGAACTGAATCACCTGACACTCGGATGGACGGGGATGCAGATCTCCCCCCGGATTCGCGAGGGATCCAATCGGCATCCTCACCAATAGCCACATTTATGGACACAGTTTGTGGATACATTTGTTGCCATATTGTGTACGCATTTGTTAGATGTGGACTTGTACGGTACGGATACGGTAACTTGATCCGATGTACCCTGATACTTTGATCATCCAGAGCCAAATCAATTAACTTTGGAGAATGAGGTTGATGGTGCACCTTAGCTCTCGATTTCTGAATTTCATTCCTCCTTTTTTTGTGGCCAACCCGAATGGAAATAGACCTCCGTAGAAATTTCTCTCTCCGATCCTCCTGACCTCGCGCCGTCAGTATTACTCTATTGGCAATCCGGATTGCCTGTGAGATCCTTCTTTCTGGGGCACCAAAACTTGTCGTAATATTGGGCCCTCCTCCATTAGCGCTTTCGTCTGGATTGCATTGCCTGTGGATAGTAGCCATCCAGCAATCCAAAATACTTGATTCTGTGCACTCATGCTGCATTCTCGCTAAGTCATGAAAGTGAGGATAGGGTCCACATTGCAGTTTGAGAGGCCCTTGACTGGTGTAGCTCATGAGTACTGTATCTTTCGCTGGGATGCCGTCGTTACCATACGGCAGTATTCTTGGACGTTATCCGGGTGCCAAATCAATTGAATTCCTTGCAGGTTGGGAGCTCAGCATCAAAATCCTCGGTTAGAAAAAGCTTAAATTCGTTAACCATTCCCTTAAGGAACATATTTTGTCTTTTGAGTCTGTGGAAATAATAGCAATGTGGCCGGCAATGAAGCAAAGATCAAAAAAAACATTGTGCCCGGTGCGGATACACCACTTTTAACGAAAATCAGAGCAAAGTGGGCCGACAGATTCCACGGTATTGCGATGGGGTAGCTGCCGACGTTGTAATGGTGTTGTTGGAAATACTCTCTGCACGAGTGTGGAGGATAATGAGTGTTACCCGAACTACTCGCTATGGCGTAAAGTAACCGGAATGACTGTACGCCCAAAGGACTCGGTGCTTCCTACGAGTTTTTTTTACCTAAAATTCGTGGAGGATACTATCACACCTCGTCCGACAAAAAAAATGCATCGATTGGGCTTTCTTCCATCCAAAAAATCTGGGTTTACTAAGTTGTCAAGGCGATCCGATCAGAATTGAACTCAGGCCGGGCGACTTGCTGAAAATCCGTGAAATGAGAAAAAAACAGCCCGCGCCCTAAGTTCCGCAAACGGCTGTAAAGTTCGGAATCGATGGCATGCTTAAAGTCGCATGTTCGGAGTTCGATGTTTTGATATGATTACAGCTCTCGAATGACCGCCGCCAAGAGCGTCGATACCCAGTGACGTGGAATATTCCCATCAGATTTTTCGGCCAACCCCTTCATACCCGCCTTCCTACCAGTTGAATAGGACCAGAAAACTTGAGCACCATGGACTCTCTTCTACCGTATTGATTGAGGCTTGCTGCAGCTTACGAGTACTTCCATGGACCCTTAAGTGGCCTCAGACTAATTAGGGCTGCTGACCGTACCGTATACGGGGACGGCCGTCAATTTGAGGGGCAATTACGGCTGAAACCGTACCGTATTCCGTTCCGTATAAAATAATTCCACAGGTCTGCCGGTACGGTACGGCACGAAAACGGCCGTATTGCGGGAGGACGGTGCGTAAAATGTTACAATGGCGATTTCAGCGCCGATTCTGAGGCAGTATAGACCTCTACAGGTTAACCAAGGTGCGTTAAGTGTCCCAATCATCTCCTTGACAGCTGTACGTGCAAGCCGGAGGTGCTGTTTTGCGATCATCATGGTTTCGAGTTCAACGAGTTCAACCCAGCGGTGACAAATGCTTTCCTTACCGTGGACAGTTTATGACAACGATACATATCTCGTAGTCTATTCACTCTTAGGGTACTCAATTCTTAATCCGAACGGGTTCAGTTCGGATTTTAATAATATTCAGGGCTCGCGATTGGCTGATTATACGTTAAAAATCCGAACTGAACAGTTCTAACTGAGGATTGATCTAGAGAAGCAGTATTCCCAGTAACTTTGCCACATTACAGTTGGATTTTAATAGGAACCACATATGCTGGAAACACTCTACTTAGAGTGAAGCTGGGATGCAAAGAAGAGAAAAAATCAACTCGCCGTGAGTCCAGTCAAGTCCGGCAGGGCACGGCAGTGCCGACATGGGCCAATGCAATTGTTTCAGCCGTCGTTCCGTTGAGTTCCGTCCTGGTTCCGTTGATTTCAATCCAATTCAAGGCCATTTGGATAGAATTTTGGATGTATCCGTAAATACGGTTTCAACGCCGTATTTGGCGGTATTTTCGACGGCTGTAATGGCGTACGGTACGGTAAAACCCGTCCCGTCGAATGGGGGGGTCGAAGGGGCGACGGGACGGTACGGGTGCCGTATTACAGAACACGTATAACCGTCCGATACGGTTCCGGTCAGCAGCCCTATAGGGGCAGTGGCGCAAGCCCACAAGCTTGGCGACCTCTGCGGACGGAGGTCGGAAACCCCTGCCGAGAGACATCGGCGCAGCGTCAGCTAATGTCAGTCTAATGTTTCGTACACCATACTGGTGACGGAAAAATTCACAGGAAAAACCCGGGGCCTCGTTTTGAGCCGCGCTATCCAGTTTCGGGTAATATGAAACTTTCTGTCGGCTCGGAATTTTTGTAGCGTGCTCTGGGCGAAAATGAGAGTCCGAACAAGGTGTTCTGGAAGGTCTTAGTGAGGTGATGCGGCATAAGGGCGTCGGCATTGTCCATCGCCAATCCGACTCTTATCTGTGTACCCTTATTGCCCAACAACGGCTCGACTCGGTGTTGTGCTTCCTCGGTACGAAGGTGGACACTGGATGTATCCTAGCTGAAGGCACCTGCAATCCACTGATTCGAGGCAGAGAAGCCAAACACGTTGTTCTGCCATGGAATCAACTTTGCGCTTCCCCATGGGCCCAGCTCAGAGTGAAAGCTTGCTCCTGCACCGGTGTCTTCTGTCTATGCATCATTGCCAGAGGGTGCTCTTCGTGCATTCAGCATGAATAAATCAAATGGAGGGAAACAACCGAAGCAGAATGACACTGTTATTCCCCAGTCAAATCCATCTGATGGTGAAGCTAAAGGCCTTCAAGCAGTCCGTTCACATCCCTTTTCAACACATCTGTTGTTTCATTACTGTATGTGCTCCATTGGTTCTACTGTGCTGTAAAAATTCACTGGCATGTATATGGAGTCTTAAAATCCGATTCACCCTGCTCCTTAATGACTGTACCCTTGGGTGCGTCTCCGCTGTCTCCCGGTCCCCGACAGAACCCACAGCCACCGAGCGGGTGAAGGATCCAAGCTCCGGCGAGCTAAAGCCTTGTCAGCGACTCAAAACCCCGGTGGGCGAATGCATGAAGAACCTCAGCGAGTCTCTCGCCACATTCAACGAGTCCTTTGCCAGCGTGCTGTATGTCATGGACATGAACACTCTCACGGTCGACTGTAGGCTCGTAACCAGCCTGCCTACGAGAAGCAAAAATGTGGCGAGCACTTTGCCGTAGGCAGGCTGGTACTTCTCGGAGGTGTCAAAAGGCTGTCGCGGAGTTTGAAATTTACAGCTGTTTGCAAAAGTAATGACACTTCCATCATTTTGTAAATAAGAAAGCAAACAAATACTTGCACACTTGTCGAGCTTGTTGTGGGCTCATTTCTTCACCAAATCGGTTGTGTTATAGCGCGTTCTAAAGCGTTTTGAAGGCGCTTTCAGCCGGTAGTGGTCATAGCCTTTATATACAAGTTTGAATTTTCGACCTGTTCGGCTGCAGCACGTCGGCGGCGCGCGGTCTTGAAGTTGCTGCTATCTTTGCATCCTTATTAGTTCTCTTTGAATTTTCTCACAATAGGCTTTCAAGCAGTTATAAATGTGTAAAGGTGATACTATTCAGTCAACCAACATACAGGTAACAGAACCAGACATGCTCGATAGATGACACCCCAGACGGTGAGTGTCCGCCCTCACTGCTCGCCACATGCACACGCACCCACCTGCACACTAGTCTCTTATAAACAGACGCTATAACGATTCTTACCTCGTACCTCGGTTTGTTATACCTGCACACACCCACCTGCGCACACCCACTTTGCCCATTGCGGGCGGGCCGTCACGGTAGCACAGAGCTGGACAACGAGGGGCGGCCGAGTGCTAAAGCTTGAGGATATAGTGCCTCGCCTCGGAAGCCAGACGACAAGGAGTTGAGTGCGAATGACAGTGGTGTCGGACAATACAGAGCATGCATATGTGCTCAGTGGTACGCACGTTGCCGTTATCGTGCGAAAATACAGAGAACAAGAATAGATGTTTGCCGGCTGTCCCAAGGCTGTCCATGAAATACTGATCGCTGGAAGGAATCACAAAGCCCGTAATGCGCAGCGGCAGCAGAGTGCGGCGGCTGGGTGCACGAGCCCAGCGGCCGTAGGAGGGGTGTGACGATGTGGATAAGCTGCGGGGTACGCGATGCGGGCAACTGAATGATCAGAGTGCCCGCCACTGGCGTGAAAACGTCCACATACTTGAGTACCTTATCCCTACACATTCCAGTCACGGACAGATTCCATGTACTGTGAATTTTGGGAGCGAATCCATCTCTATCCCCACAGTTAATCATGTCGCACGCTGAAACACGCCATTGAGCTATCCTCGCAGTCCCCATGCCTTGACGCACCACGGCATGCCTGCTACACCAACACCACATTTTCATTCTCGATTTTTGAACGCCTGGTGAGGCCAGTTTGATGGTAGTTGCATGTGGGCTCGCGCTTGACACCAACATAAGAACTAATGCATAGCGTTGTAACAGGTCACCCAATTCAAGCTGCTGTCTGGTAAGTTGTATGTCTTCTCGCATTTCGAGTTCACACACTTTCCATTCATTTTAATTCTGTTGTTCTCTGACCGCTATTCGTTCACAGATGGGTATCAAGTAATTATTCTTCATTCCTCTCTAATCTAATTTCAAGTGAGTTGTGTAGCTTGGAATGAGTTCTCGCATTGACCTGTGACCTGATATATGATATCGATACATGTGTACCTGCACACCTCGCGTCAATGGAGTGACTTTGTGAATACTCTCTCGCTATACTTTATTTCTACCAAGATGTAGAATTTAGAGTTCGATTCTCTGCCTCGAACAGAGTGAGCCGTCGTTTGTTACGCAGTTGGTAAGCATGAGACAGTCGGTTTTTACCTGTTTGACTACAGAATATATATGCCTTGAAAATGTTTGTCCTTCGGGTAACTGGTTGCCTTTTGACATGCCGCAGAGTCTACACTTATGCCGGAGCGAAGCGAAGGCTTGTCTTGTGGTCATTACTTACGTGCAACGCCCCGGTGACCCAGCCGTTGCTCGGCACTGCGGAGTGCGGCCCCCCAACCCCGACCGGGCCGAGATCCCCTACACGATAATTCAAAAAAGAAAGGCAAACTGGATAGCGATACGCACCCGGTTGAATCCACTGGCCCGCAGCATCATGAATTGGAACATCGGGAGATATGCACCTCATACATGAATCCAACGTGTCGACGGCAACAAGCGGTGCAACGACTAAGCATAATGAGAACTATTCCCAATCCAGTGATAGCTGTGATACGTGCCCAAAGACGCCATGTCGGCAGCATCAGTATCGACTGCGGCGTCATGGCCTGGAACATCTTTCAACGTGCAAGAAGTATATAATCAAACTGACGTACCGCCGTTAACGTCTGAGGACTGGCCGCCGAGACCATCGGACTCAGCGTCCTCTGCGTCGTGGGGTCCTGAACAGATGAAGTTGTGTTATAACCAAGGATTGAATCATACTTACCATTTTGTGACCCATCATAGCTGCTCGCAAGCTCGCATGGCCGTAATGACGACTCACGTTTCTCGGGTAGATCGGCGTCAGTGACATGAGCCGGCGAATCTGCAGCGGGCTGGCCGAATGAATCGTCGACCGAGACGGGTAGAAGAGTGATCGATATCTAGGTAGACTATAAATATAATGGCGGTCCAGCGGGGAAGGTCTCACCGGGTTGTGAACGACATCGAGGTCATGGCCACCACCAATGCTGGCTTAATCTTGAGGCTTACCTTGGAATCTCGGTAAGGAGCGACGGCAATTATCACTGCTCACCTAGCATCGGGACGGATGCGCGACGACAACGACGACGACGACGAAACTCGGGAATGACATCGAGGTCATGGCCGCCACCAATGCTTCCTTGATCTTGAGGTTCCCCTTGGAATCTGGCGGGTAAGGAGCGGTAACATAAATTATCACTGCTCACCTAGCGTCGGGACGGAGGGGCGACGACGAGCAATGTTCGAACTGACTTGCCCACTACTAAACGTCTTCCCCGACGCTTCTGCTATAAAGTCTATAATCTTCTGCAGTGGGTAATCTGGCTGTCTTCCTCCTCGGCTCCCTTCAGGGGGGTGTGCAGCCATGGCTGAAGTGACGTTCATGGCGCTTCTTCGGATAGAACAAATTATATGCCTTGTTCCAGTACTGTCTCAAAGCCATCCCATAAGGGACAGCGCCTTGAGCGGGTCCGTTTCAGGCGGACATCGGGCTTGGATCGCTGAGGTTGGACTCCAGAGTGGATGGCCGGCCGACTGGATGGACACTCGCATTGCTTACAGAGCGAAGGATTATTTTCTTGTTTGCGGCAGGAACAAAGGTGCGCGCTTGGCGCTGACATGGACGCAGGAGAAAAGGGGATTCAGAAGCCAATGTTCTGAAGAGACATGTTTACGTATGCATTCTCACGGAAGACAGGGGAAGCTGATACACATCAACATCAACACTTCCGCAATTTTCCCTAAAAACTTTTCTTCCAGTCTTTACCGACTTCCGCATCACGGCTGAATGTGGGAATTGTCCCACTGCAATAAGGTTACCATCGCGTCGGTTCCCATGATCAGACGCCTTCTTCCATACTTGCGTTGACATCGCCGTTGAGCCCAATTGGGTGGCTTTTTTTTTTTCAACTGTGCCTATCAGCCGCCACCTCTTGCTCGATGTTTTTTTCCCTGTCCGCTCAGTGACTTAGTTCACGACTAAGGCCGTAAGACCCGGGGTCGATGGGGGTACTCATGAAGCCCCGGTCAATGGAGTGAGCAGCAAGTGAGCAGCCAGACAAGATCACACTTGCGATGACTTGCCTTCCGAGATGGCCTGCTCGAGAAGTGAGACTGTCTTGCGCCAAATGACACGCAGAGGGTCAGGAGTGCGAACAACCACGCATTTCATTACGTCGACTCGCACCCAATCTCCGCCGAATCATCACCCCAACAGAAGGGTTCATTCTTCATCAATTGACATGGAAAAAGCAATAAGATCGAACACCTTCTTATTGATGTGACAATTTGTCGTCGAGCTTGTTTTTCCTTCTTGAGAGGCATACCTCATCGGCGGTATGCGGATTTCACGACCCAGATCCTTGGAGTCAGTGGATGCCACGTACGTGCTCACTCCAATGAGAAGCTGGGTGGGCCAGAACACCTGATCGACTTTTTTACAGCTAAATTACATATAGTGACTGACTCACTGGCACTGCCGCCAGGGGCCCAGATCAACAAAAGCGGCCGTGGAAGATCCTACGCTGAGAATCTGGCTCCGCTCACTTGAGGGTACATACGTTGAACGCAGGCCTCAACATTTGTGCTTCCGAACTGATTGATTGCTCTGCATAGACAGACAGTCTATCCGTTGACCATTTTTCCTTTGGTCTTTATCGAATATGTATCTCTTAAATCAGGACAACTCTAGCAGGAAGAATGGAAGTCAGCTTGTGGGAACTCCTGCATTCATTCACATTCTTTTTCAGTCAAGATTTCCTCCCACACGACAGCTGGTGCCAGAGCTTCTGTATCCTACAATAGCCTGTCTCCTTGAGCGATCACGCCAGACGTATACCGCTTTTTGGTTCAATTCTTTGAGCTGGTGGTTTTTTTCCTTTATTTCTTTTGGTCTATCCCAGCACCTGCGTTCCGCCTTTAAGGAGTTAGGGCCGCTGCGCAAGGGCGCGCGAGCAGCGCGCGCCCTAATTCCGGGTATACTTAGCGCTGTCATCTCGCCTCGCCTGGTTAAGGTTCTAGTTAGGGGTTAGTGGTTAGCGGTTAGAAGTTGGTGTTAGTCGATCGAGTTGACGTCGAGTTAGCAAATCGACTCGACTCGACTAAGCGACGCGTCTTCAACAGCTCGAAAGAGCGTGTTTTCAACCAGTTTAAAACCGCATTATTTACTGGGGGGAACAATGTTCCCCCCAGATCCCCCTCCTTTCGCCTGACGGCACGTCCGAATTAAATTATTGAGAGTGATAATTGATTTTAAGCTTAATTTCTGTTGTAAATTAATTCTTGCGCGGGGGAGACCCCCGCGGACCCCCCTGACGCTCGCCGCTGGGCCCACGGCGTGGGGCGTCCGCTCGCCGCGGGGCCCCACTGCGTGGAGCTTTAAATTATTATTTTTTCTCGCGTGTATTCTTATTTTCAAAGCTTTTTCTGACAGCTTTAAGGTTAGCTAATCCGGATTTCATCTTCTGAAACTACGTTAGGGATGAGCGGCGCGCTGGGTCTGACTTCCCAGATCACAACATCAACCACCCGCGCTTTCATATGATTTCGAGCGTTTACAGCTCTTTGCGGTACAACAGGCGCGGACCGATTTTTTTCTGTTTTCGACTGTTTTGACTAGAACACGTGCCACGGGTTCAATTTTGATCGGATTACCTTGAGAGTAGGTGCGTTGGAATCGCGCTGGAAATTCGCAGGGGATCAAATACCAGTTTTGTTGATGTAATCACGTAATGAAA
>JARKIC010001819.1:0-93848 GCA_029378375.1 Mycena olivaceomarginata | reverse complement strand
GACAGCCGTTCGCCCTCAGGTTGCCAGCGGATGCCAAGTAAGTATGATCTTGGTGGATCTTCCCAGCCGGGCGCGGAAAGCTCCTCCTCCTCCTCCTTGACCCTCGGAGTCAACTTGAGGAATTCAGAGCGTGGGCAAGTCGCGGTGCCGTTCAATGCCGAGCTACTTGCTCCAAATAACCAAAAATAACGCGTACACAAAGCAATTCTTCTTCCAGAAACCGCGACTTGATCCCACCCGTTCGCCTGGTTCTATGGCGCCGAGAGAATCATCGAAATAGAAGATTCGGACGATGAATGCATCGTGAAGGAACCGCTCACCACAGGCAATATTCTCTCCGAGTCGGACTTGGAGTTTGAAGACGACGAGAACGAACCAGAGCAGAAGCCTCTCATCTTCCCGTCCACCGATATCAAGGTCAGTATCTCGCGATGGGTCGATAATTCTCCCTTTAATTTTCCCAAGGCCGACTTTGAAGATACTCTGCAAGATGGCTTTCAGTTCGACGGTGCTTTCGCGTTTTCTGAAAGATACGGGATAGGCGACACACCCAACCCTTGTCTTCATATCGATGGGTTGGGGACTATAGGAATACCTCTGAGCCCAAGAGAGGCCCTTGCTATTATCTCGGCTGGCATACCCGTAGGAAACAGCGGTACAAACGCATCGGGAATCTGGGAAATATCGTCAGAGAAGGTACAATAACTCACCTGCCGTGTTCATTCACTCAACACCCACAGGTGCACTTTGATAACCCTGCCTGGGGAGACTGGATCCAGAAGACGGCTGGAGAGGCTGCGGCTGATGCCCTGGATGCGTACGGGGGCGTGTGGCCGTCTTTCACGCTCAAAAAGCTGGTTATCCACGAGCCAGGTTGCTCGTCAGTATTCTTCATATTTTTATCATTTACATCTTCTCATTCATCCCTGCAGTACGTCTCACTATAAAGAGTACGTGATTCAGATGTCTGGAAATAGAATGAAGCTGATTTCTTTGTTTCTTAGACAAATCAGTGACGATGAGTCTGACACCAAGATCGGGGATCTCGTCGCCATCCTTCCAAGCGTCTTTCAGGGAGGCCAGTTCCAGCTCAGCTACGCCGGCCAAGTCAAATCCCTCAATTTAGCGCACCAAAGCGGCCTTTCGACGTCCATCATTGCTGCATACGTGGGCGTCGAGCACACCCTCGCCAGCGTGACCTCGGGCTACCGCCTGTCGCTGCTCTACGACATGGTCCAACCCATAACGCACGCTGAAGAGCGTCCGACTCTCCCGGAGATGCAAGGCGCTACGCAGAAGCTTCACAACATCATGCTTTCCTGGAAGCAAAACGCGTCGGGCGGGGTGCCTGACTACCTAGCGTGCTTGTTGCGGCACAGATATGCGAAGAGTCCTAACTTCGGGGCCAAGTCACTCACCGGAGCGGATGCGCTCTTGGTCCATCACCTCCGCCCGCTCGCGCGCCGGCTCAAGTTTCGCCTCTATCTGGCGCATTTGCGGGGGACTGTGACCACCACTGCTGAAGCCCTAACATACTCATCGGACGAGGAGAAAGTGATATGAGCGACATCGATGACGCCGAATTCGAGGATGACGGTGAAGATGCCCAGGAGATTCTAGAGGTCACACAAGTCGTCGACCTGCGCGGCATGCCAGTTGATGTCGATCTTGAGCTCGGAGACGACGACGTGATCAACGGAAATGTCACTGACGGGGACCCCCAGACAACGACACTCCAGAAGGAGGGACGCACGGTATGTTTTGCTCAGTGCTCTCGCTTCTGTGTTGATTATTCCTCCGTAGACAGCGACGCGAACTAAAGGTAAAGAAGGTTTCTGACGCGATATCGGTACTGATCAGAACCCGCATAGTGTACAACCGCACGGTCCTCCTCCTCTGGCCGAAGAACAGCGACCTAGATCTCAGTGTGGCCGTCGGCGATATCTACGACTACGCGTTCAATGCGCTTCAGAGCTCACTTACCGACATCCCCACCAAGCGAGAACGGCGACTCGTCAATCAGCTGCTTGTATGCTGCCAGACCCGGCGCAGTGACACCAAGCTCCCCCAGGCCGTGCAGGTGCTCAGAGAGTCTGCGGACCGGTGGAACGACGTGGAGATGCTGCTGCGCGCACTCAAGGCATGCGGTGTGGATAAGAATATAGATCTCATGGGCGTCGAGGGCTTCGTATCTGCGTACCAGGCGTTTGGGTGGGATGCGTTAAAGAACTTGTGGGTATTTCGCTTTCCGGCAACCCTGTTGCCTGACGGTTCGGCAGCTATGGGGACACGATGCAGAACGACGAGTCGAATGCCCGGCGGTATGCACTCCTCGCGCGGCTGACGCAGATGGGCGTCGAAGAAGACGACGCGAACGTCTCTCTGTGGTGTCAAGAGCAGCTGAAAAGGGTACTCGGGTCTCTCGGCAAAGTTGACGCCACTCAAATCCCATGGCTTGCGCGCGTGGGCTAGCTCATGGAGGCGACTTCCTGTGCGACGTGTACGCGTTCGCCCGCCCAAATCGTACTGATTTGCTGATTTGTCCGATCTCCAGCATCTTCCCACAACTCCAAGCTCAGAAGCTGGAGCCTTCGTTTTGGATCCCCTTCAGCCGATGTCTCCAGCAGCACATGAAGGATGTCCCCACGACTTTCACGCGTCTCGTGGGCAGGGCGATGCTCAATCTGTCTCCCAAATCGCCCGAGACCTCCTGCATTCCCGACGAAAGTCGGCAAGAGTACTCGCCCAAATGCCGAACGACAAGAAGAGGATTGCGACTCCATTCTGAAGGTCGTCCAGCTTTGCGTGGAGACGAACAACGAGGCCTTGTGTCCCCTTATCTTTGCCAGAATGCGAGATGTCGCTCGCGCTGGGTCCTTCAACGCTGGCCCCCCCCCTTGGGTGTACTACGCCAAACTCTCCACCTCTTTCGTGCGGTATATGGAGTCCATTACGGGTCTGGACGACATATTTCAGCCCTTCTTCCTCGACGCCATAGACTCCATGGTATCCCCCGCGCGTACCACCTCGGATGGTAAAGCGACTACACCGTGTCCTCTTTCCGAGAAGAATCAAGCAACGATCATACTTGCGGCTCGAACGGTTTGCTGCGCATCCACCAGTCGGAATCAAAGGTATGAATGAGCTAGAATGGTTGTCAAGAGGTCTCCTCTGACCCGATATTTTTGCGTAGTTTCAAGGCGGATCCACCGAAGGGGCAGCAATCCAGTACTCTACAAGCCCTCGCCCGATACGTGATGAAGGAATTTCACCTCAGCTGAGGCGAGATCCCGCCGCGTTCAAGGCTTTCGGCCAAGTTATCATCACTCTCGGTCCGCGCCGCTATCTGCACCTTCGACACGTCGTCCTTGGTGAAGCGATTACATTCCGCCAACCGCATCCCCAGCGCATGATAGCCATAATCGATTTTTGCTTCGAAGTGGGCGGACGAAGCCAATGCCAGTACCTCCTGCCCGCTTCGTCCGCCTCCCACAGGAACCACCGCGACGCAGCACGTGTCCGGTGTTCTTGCGCCGTTCTTGCCCGACCTACAGGAGTATCTCGTGGGGAAAGACCTGAATTTCGAGGCAGAGCCGTATAAGACTTTCGCGGTCACAGTGGCCAAGCTCTTCGCCGAAAAGGTCATGACCCCCAAGCCCAGCGAGCCTGTCCCCGCCTCGAAGCTTCGAGCGATCGGATGCGGCTGTAGGGATTGTAAAGAACTCAAGGCGTTCTTCCAAAGTGCTCATGCGGTTGTCTGCTTACCTGCCGTGCAGAAGATCAGACTACATTTAGAACGCGAGCTAGCAAAAACGAGAGCCTGGGGTGTCTCGTGGCAGACGGTCAAAAAGGGAAGTCCCCGTATGCTCGAGGTTCGTTGGGCGATCACTTTTATCGAGAGGCGCGACACTTCCTTATGTCAATTTGACAGGTCACGAAACCCCCCGCCATGGTCGCTTTCGCGACGTGGAGTGCAAACAGCCAGACGGGCAAGACGCTCCTGCTTTCTCTGGGCGATCTTGCGGCGCAGACACGCGTTCTCGGGGCGGACCATTATTGGGTGTATGCACGCATATACGGGGCCACCGACTCGGATCTGCCCATGCCGTTGGGCGACGCGAACCGGACGATCAACGCCCCGAAGCGTATGGCCACCACTGCCCTTCCAACCAAGCCAACGAAGAGGGCTCGAACCTCATGAAGACTCCCTGTAATACCTTCTTGCTAATTGTCGATATAAATCCGCTATCTCCTCAACCCGTAATTATAACTACTCGTCATAGCTACTGTACGATCGTTTATATCTCGCGTCTTGGTACTGGATTTTGCTGTAATTACTTGATGTTCTCCTTATAATGTTCGTACAAATTGAATCGCAATTCGAGTCTTAGTCCTAGTCAGACAATATAACCATTGGTGTTCGCAAGCTCGCATATCTTAACGCTCTGAATGGCAGCCAGAGCTTTATCGTCCATTGCAATCCAAGTCCTTGTTAGCTGTTGTACAATTCCCATGTGGCCAGGACGTAACTAGGGTTCATAGAAATCGGGAGGATAATTGGACAGTATTTCTCGAGATCCGGTTTTTGAAATTTCACAGGCAATCGCGGAAAAGTTGATTTCAGGAACTTCTGTCCTACAGCAGCAGATCAACTATATTATGACATTACTTACAAGAATAGCATCGTTCATCAAACGTTAGACATGCAGTAAGCTTAAGCTGAGGACGCACAACTACGCCAGTTTGGTGCCGGGATCACGATAACGGGAAGAAACCGACACTTGGGAGGACGATCTATGCGCTACCTACTCATGCTCCAGCCGCTTCCTGAAAACTAGCCCCCGTGCGCCGAAACACCTCGCAAAACATACTCCACGTCCCGCGGTCAATAATCGCAAAGACGACCTTGCGAAATACATCCCGGAACGGCGCACGCTCGCCACACAGTAGCTCCGCCCACGTCTGCGCCACAAACTCGACGTTATTCCCAAACGCACCAGTGCCGAAGCTGCCAAGGATGACGTCCTCCGCGCCCGCACGGGCCATCGCGCACAGGATGCGTGCCATGCGTTCGCGCATTATCGTGGAAACTTCCGCGGCGACGTCGGTGGGAAGTGGTGCCTCCGGATCCTCGCCATGGACGTTGAGGGACTTTCGCAGGCCGTTAACGTTTACCGCGGCGCTACTCAGGACATCGACGTCGGCGGGAGCTACCCACGCGCCGGCGTCGTCGCGCACGAAGCGCACGTTCCGCGTGAGGAGCATCGCGTGCGAGAAGCGCGGGTTGTCGCCCCCGCAGTGCTCGGTAATGACCTTCGTGCCGTTGAGGGTGCTCTGGGTTGTGTAGAATGAGTGGGCTGCGACGCTGGAAACGGACGAGTAAAGATTGGAGGAGCGCGCGAGGGATTCTTCTTGGGCGCGGGCGCCGTGGAGGAACCTGCCGCCAGGGGACGTGCCGGACGCGAAGTTGAGCACTGCGAGGTGGTGTGTATGGTTTGACTGCAAGTCGGCGGCGCCAGCCTTGTCCAGACAGAAACGAATCCCTTCCAATGTTGTAGCTCGGTAGAGGACAAGGGCTGTGGATGTGCTCTGCTTTGGAGATGCAGCAGTCTCCCAGTCGGCCAGCGCATCAGGGGCGAAGTAAGTGGTTGAATTGGGAGCCGCGGAGAGGTCCTGGAATGTGTACGTTTCTCTGCTCGAATCGCTTTCAATTGTGTAGAAGCCGCGTGTCACCGCAGCAAGCGTGTCCTGCGCAATTGTCTTGAGCTCTTCACGGGAGCGTGTAACGAATGCGGGCGGCTCGGCGTTTAGAGTTTTGCTGGACATGGTCGACGCGAAGAAGGAATCGGATGGCACGACCAGCATTGGACCAGCATTAGTAGCGATTTGGCAGCGATTAGAAGGCGAACGGAACCGAGCACTAACCGCGGTCACCTGACTAATTGACGCGCCGGCGCGTCTCAAGAATGGTGGGGGTAGCCGGCGAGAGGCGGGTCACAAACAGAAATAGAAATAAGCCGGAGATTCCTTGAATTTGCAGAAAACACGACTACTCATTTTGCCCAAGAGGTACAGGAGGCGCTGGTGGATTGGGCGACGAACAGGGCGGCCCCAAAGGCAAGGAACTCCACCCTAATAGGCCTGTTCCTCCGGACCCGGTCTATTTTAATGCCCGAAGATTGGCATGGGCTGGTATGGCTCCTCCAGGTATTTGATTTCCGCATCCGACAGTTGCACATGGATGGCACCTTTGAAAGGTATATTGTCAGAGCGGCGAGCTCGGGATTGAAGGAATAAATACCAGTGATATCGGCAAGATTGGCGAGCGAGGTGGTTCCGACGATGGGGGCGGAGATGCCTGTTGCACGTTAATCAGGGCGAGACGATAAATACACCCTCAAAGCTTACCGTCCTTCGACAATACCCAAGCGATGGCAACTCGAGCCATGCTGATGCCGCGCTTCTTAGCGATCTCTTCCACCCTGGAAACTATTATTCATACACTAGAAAGAACGCACGCCTGGGGCACAAGCGTACCGGTTCACGATTGCCTGACTTGCTGCGGATTGAGTGTAGAAGTTGGCGGACAAACTAAGGAATATAGAGTCAGTATGATGCGGGCATGCGCTGGAAAAGACTGGACGCACGCGTCTGATTCCCCGCGTTTGGTCTACTGGGAGAGCGGGCGG
This sequence comes from Mycena olivaceomarginata, assembly GCA_029378375.1. NCBI lineage: Eukaryota > Fungi > Basidiomycota > Agaricomycetes > Agaricales > Mycenaceae > Mycena > Mycena olivaceomarginata. Next base: position 87,159 of record JARKIC010001819.1, on the reverse strand, counting down.
GAAAGCGCACCACGGGAGAGTGGGGACCACGGAATTGCACCAACGCCGAAATGCTGTCAAAGCGTCAAAAAATGGGATGAGTCCTAGCTGAGAGATCTCACCTTCAGCGTGGGGAACATCTCACGCTCCTCCTCCCGGTACACGAGCGAATATTGATTTTGCAATCGATATGAATGGAGTCAGATTGTGGGTAATACGCGTAGTCTGGTACGAATGTTATTGAAATATTCCCAATGTATGATTGAGACGTACTCTGCATCGCGTGGACTAGAGAGGGTATTGAGACACGGAGGATGACAGGGAAGCGCGATAGACTTACACTGCCAGGCATAGCACGACGACATGCCAATATATCTGGCATATCCAGCCTTGACGACATCGTGGAGAGCTTGCATCTGCGACCCGCCTGAGCAAGTGCACGGTAGACGACGAAAATACTTACCGTTTCCTCGATGGGGGTATTGGGATCGAAACGGTGACCTGAGTGGATTGAGTATCGGCAACGGGATGAGTGAAACTGTTCTCACATTGTAAGACATCAATGTAGTCCAAGCCCAGACGCCGGAGGCTGTGTTTCACGGCGTCGAAGATGTGCTGGACGCGAGTAAGGCCAGGACAGCAGAAAGAAAGAAAAATTGGACGTTAACCTTGCGACTGAGGCCGTACTGATTCACATATCCTTCAAGTCAAGGTCTGCATCCCCATACAGCACCTCGGTGGTGTTCTTCGACACGGCAAGGAAAACTTTCGTCATAACCACAATTTCCTCGCGGGGAAGGTTGTGTTTCTTGATCGCGTGGCCGAGTACTTCTTCAGAAAGGCCATTCGAATAGGACTAAAAACAGCTTCAGTAGCATGGCCTGGTCCGTGGTCTGCCTGGAAGCGTACATTGGCGGTATCAAAAACATTGATTCCGGCGTCATAACTCGAAGAAAGGATGAGATTATGAGACTCGCGAGGCGCAGTTCATACTCACGCAGCCTTGATGTGTTTTACGGCCTCCTCTTCGGCGAGGACCCAATTGCCGGACCAGTTCGGGTCCCCATAGGACATGCAGCCCAGGATTATCTCGATACCTTCAGACCGGACCGTTCCAAGTCGCACTGAGGACCCCGAGTGAGATTTGATGTGTCGCTTGATGACAGAATGCACAGGACCGTATTTCATTTTCGGAGAAGATGCCATGGGTAGTGGACGATTGGGTGCTGATGAAGAGGTGGGGGTGAAGATGCTGCGTACAGGCCTTTGTCGCGCCTATTTAACCTCTTTACCTATCGACCACCTGGGAAACGGGGTTCCATGTCCGCAGTTTCGCTCTTAACTAGCCTCCGGAAGGGTGCACTGAGAACATCGACCCTATTCATTTGTTGGAAAGTGGGAAGAAATGTCAATGGTTTAAGACACGCTGAAAGAACGGGTTAAAATTGCCGACGGTATCGCGGGAAAGTACTGTATGTGGAAGTCTCACTATGAGCGTTGGGCGACCCAGAGAAAGGATATCTCTGGGCATCTGCGCCCGGCTCGCTCATGCCCAAATGCAGAGATGTTTCTCATGCCGCGGAGATTCGGCCTGGCCGGAGCATTCGAGAACCACAAAACGCGTCGTGCATTGAATCCTAGGACAAGTCCGCAATGATCTTCTCTGTGGTTTCATAACACTCCTCCTGCAACCTTTCGTCCAGCGCAGACTTTGACGGTGACGCGATGGCCGCGATCGGGACGATGTACACGCCGCGATACGTCCCCCGCTTCTCCGCCACCTCCGTCCCCGCAGCCGCGAACGCGACGCTCATCGCGCCGTAGCGCCACGGCCGGAAAACCAGCGGCGCGACGTACTTCTTGAGGAATCCGCCAGGTACGATATGCCCGCGACGAACCCATCGGAGCCAACGGTCCGCACAGGACCTGGGTGCACAGCGATGCAGGTTATCGGGATGGACGCCGCGGTAAGCCGTTTCTGGAGCGCCTTGATATGGAGGACGTTCGCGAGCTTCGAGTGGCCTATACTTGGTGGTTATACACCGGGCGCGGCGCGAGGATGGTGGGACGAACCGTATGTATCGAGGTATCCGTTGAAAGAGTCCCCGTAGTTCTTATTGAAGGCCTCCCGCGTGGCGAATGTCTCTGCTTTGACCCTGCTGTGCGCCATCGAACTGACCTGCACTCGCCGTCAGCTTGCAATCAAAGACACTGCAGCACCAGACGCACATTCACAATACGAACGTCGGAGCCGCTCTCCTTGCTGTTTCTTTCATGAGCGGCAAGAGGGCATCCGTGAACGCAAAGTGACTGATGTGGCTGGACGGGTATTAGACGGATGCCTTTGGGAGATGTAAGATCCGCTTGCTTTAAAACCATGATATCGAGTAAGCCATCCTTGTCGAGTTGAAAGGACCCGGAGAGCTCCTGAAAGCATTCTCAGAGAAATCCTTTGGGTATTCTCAAAGGCTCACTTTGCCGCATTGTTGACTGGAAATGCTGAGTATTGCAGTTATGAATAGATTAGATCCTACCAAGTATGTCAAGCCGCGTCTCCTTCTCAAGAAACTCCTGTGCGGCGCGCTTGGCTGCGCGGGGATCAGAAAGCTCAAGTTTGGAGCCAGTGCACGCTGCCGTCATTGATATTCTCTGATTGCAGCTGCTTAATGGCTTCCAGAGCCCGTTCTTCGCTCCGTGCGGCCATGTAAACCTGTCTCCAGGTCAAAATTGAACGCAACGGCTGGCGTGCGCAGTACCTTCGCACCCTTCCGTGCGAGCATCTGGATAGTCGCATACCCAATGCCTGTGCTGTGCGCCGTCAATTTATATTGCTGATTCAACGACGCTTAATGCCTGGAGACCTACTTTCCCCCGGTGACCACCGCTACCTTTCCATGGAGGTCGACCAGGTCCTCTTCTGAGACCGACTTTCGTCCAGGCATGGGGTGAGATCAAGGGTGAGATAGTGAGATAGTGAGAGCAGGGACTGATGGGAGTCGGTCGGACGCGTTCTCATGAGTTCTCAAGCCAGGGGGAATCCAGTCAAGCGTGAGACGAAATGGACTCCGGGGGTCGTGCGAACATCAGCATGATACGCGTCAGCTGCCGAGCCAACGCTGTTGTGCAGCCTCCCGACGTCGCCGCCGCCTCGTAGGTGCCGCCGGTGCAACTGGGATCGATCTAAGCCAGTAATTACCGAAAAATAATCCACATAACCGCGAAAATTTGCCGAAAAATGCGAATAATTCAGGGAAAAATCACAGGAAAATTGCTGAACTAGTACAAAAATTAGCTGGCCAGCTTCCAAAGCTACGAGCACTCTGCCCACCTGAGCTTTCTGGTTTTTGGCTCGGGCAGCTGACGCTATCACGCTGATGTTCGCACGACCCTCCCGGGCGGAGTCGATTTCGTCTCCACGCTTGACTGGATTCCCCCTGTGTCAAGCCAACACAAGAGCTAACATGCATTTGGCTAGGGGAAGAATTTTATCGACATACCTACCTACCTGGCCACTGAAGCCAGCGTGCTGCGCGCCGTCGGCCGATTTCGTCCGACCTTCGGGACGTTCTTAACGCTCACCAGGTGTATGTGTCCAGCCAGTGCAGCGTCTGCTTCTTTCACAGATTTCTTCTCAGGTCTCCTGTCGACACAGAATGGCGAGTGCAAGATGCGAATTCGCGCGAAAGGATCGGCGGAAGCACAAGGTGCGCTGGGAGTAAACGTTTGTGCATGCCATCTACCTCTACGGCGTACCAACTTTCCGCAGATTATTCTTACCATCTGTGTGTGCACTACGATGGTGGCCGCGTTCCGTGGTGTGAGCGGTACAGTTGGTCTTGGCCGAAACCAAACGCTCAGACTTTTGCAACTTTTGCAAGCTTAAGATATGGTTCCGATTGAACGACGAGGGATTCCTCGGCACTGTCTCTCGGACGCTAATGGAGCTGGGGGTTTGATTACCTTCGTGCGACGTTTGGCCACAGTCGCTGGCGAGTCGCCTTCCACAGGTACAGCGGTGTGTGCTCGGCTCGTACGCAGGGTCTTTGCCGCGCTCTCGAGGACTGCATTCTCCACAGCTTCTCGCCTTTCCTCCGCGAAATCCTGGCGACTTCCTTCCGAGTGAGACACGACAACGTAGGCCGGACGACATCATATCACGGTACATACCTTCTCTCCACCACCTGTGCCCCGCTAACATTTTTCTCTGCTCAGCAGCTGCCCAGTCCTCCGGCCTAGCGTACAACGAGGCCCTCACGTCGTTGCTGTCATTTTTCTGTGAGCTATTCACACCATCGAAACGCGCCATCACCGCCGTCCCATCTCCTGGCATCAGGCAACAGCGTGGGTCCCGCCTGTTCCTTGCGGGGGAGCTGTGGCAGGGCGTCCTCGCACCGCTCCACGTACGCGCGCCAGTCGGCGGTCTTCACTAGACCAAATTGAGCATGAGGAAGACGGCCAAGGAGTCGAGACCCCCGAGCAACACCTGGCTGCGCGAAACAAGTACCACTTCTTCAAACGGTCCACCCACTCATTGGCGTGTGTCTTGGTCTCGTCCCTCCCCACGGCCCAGTATTCGCCGGACTTGTCCATCCAATCTCTGGTCAAACTCGACCTGCGGCCTCAGTCTCATCCTTCAGTACTCGCGACCGTCGTGCGCTCGGTGTCCACACTGGGAACGCCTCACGCAACGCCTCCCCGTCCTTCCTCCCCTGCTCGCCTAAGATGGGTGTCCCTCTGAATCCCGAAGTCCAACGGCGCGCCGGCTTTCTCCATTTCAGTGGCGAGAAGAAGCCGCGGCTGATAACGACCGTCTCGTTTCGCTGATGTCGCGCCACCTCGTCAGGCGGGTATACTTGTCCCGCACCAGGCGTTAGGTGTTAAAGGCGCATCTCTCCGTCTGGGCGCCCACCACGTTAACTGTTCCCGCACACTGTTTTGCGCGGCTGCGGGAGTCGCGCCCAGCACGTTCTCGCACCCGCTTGCATTGTCTTGCGTCAGGCGGGCACAATCAGGACGCCCCCGCCGTTTGCGTCTTCCATTGGCGTTTGAATGCTGTACGAGGACAAGGCGAGCATCCACTATTGGAGCACATAGCCTGGGCTGTGGCGCGCAGCAATAGGCGCGCCCGTGTCGTGTGTGCGCGCACCCGCTGATGTCGCGCCACTTCGTCGGGCGGGTTTAATTTTACTTGTCCCGCGCCAGGCGTTAGGGGTCAAAGGCGCATCTCTCCGTCTGAGCGCCCACCACGTCAATTGTTCCCGTGCACTGTTTGCGCGGCTGCGGGAATCGCACCGCTTGCATTGTCTTTTCGTCGGGCGGGCACAATCAGGACGCCCCCGCCGTTTGCGTCTTCTATTGGCGTTTGAATGCCGTACGAGGACAAGGCGAAACATTCACTATTGGAGCACGTAGCCCGGGCTGTGCGTGCAGCAATAGGCGCGCCCGTGTCGTGTGTGCGCGCACCCGCTGATGTCGCGCCACTTCGTCGGGCGGGTATAATTTACTTGTCCCGCGCCAGGCGTTATGGGTCAAAGGCGCATCTTTCCGTCTGTGCTACCCACGACGTCAATTCGTCCCGCGCAGTTCCCCGCGCATGCTGTCGGCTGGCGGGTTGTGCCCAGTATGTTCTCGCACCGCTTGCATTGTCGTGCGCCGTGTGGGCACAGTCAGGGACGCCCCCACCGTTTTACGTCTGCTATTGGGCGTCTATGTGAGGCGTCTGATGCCGTACGAGGCCAAGGCGAGGCCCTGATATTGGGGCGCGTAGCCCAGGCTGTGCGTACCATAGGGGGTTTGCACTGCCGCAGACAGGAAGCACAAGCACCTACCCCGGACGTGTGCTCGCCGTATTCAGGTAAGACATTTGACTAATGTCCTCTTGAAGTTTGACGGTTAGCCCTTCGCCGGGAGAGGTGGTTTAACGGGTGTCTAAGTTGCGGGATTATACGCAGGGACCAGGACATGACCATGCAATTGTGGATTAATATTTTTTCTTGCACTATTGAGATGAAATTTCGTTTCCAAATTTCCAAGGCAGCATTCTTTCCTAAGAACAGGCCCGTCGACGTCATAGATCTTATTTAAAGCGATCTTAGCACTTTCCCATAACTTCCTTTTTGACCAGGCCAGTGCACGTCCGGCCTATAAAGCCCTACAACACGAATGCACTTTACCCAACACACTCTCAACCTCTGCATTCCAATCGCGAGCCTTTTCCTATGATCATAAACAGCGGCTTAGTATCAACTCCAGCACCCCCGTCGCCGGTGACGCGGACTCGGAGGGAGTTGTCCTGGCTCTAGTCTTTCTTATACGTACGTCTCGCTCCTCTGCCGTTCGTCCCACCGTTTGACGACCACTCGTCTATCAGTGATCTACATCGTCGTGCCAGGTGCTTGTGTGATAAAGCACATTACTGGCTTCTCGCTCCAGCGCAGCCTGCACCGCGCTCTAACAAACATCGATGGAAGTGTTCTGCGCACTTTCTTTCCCCGGCGCGCGCATCAGATAGAGTGGCGATCGCAAATTCCGTTACAGCCGGTACACTCTCTCACTGAGTCCCAGGCAGTCCAGGTGGCGCCGTCGTCACTCGGTGTAGATCCCCAGCCTCCAGGAGAGGATGGTCCCTCCCTGCTACCGGATTCCTTCAACGTCACGGCCCCCTTCACTCCCAATGCCAGTCATCACTCCCTGGCGGTCTCGGAGGCCTCAACTGCGACCATGGTGTCAACCTGGTCCGCACGGACATTGGTCATGCAGGCTGCTTTCCGCGGCGGCAAGGACTGTAGTGCAAGCGTACATCGGTCTTCCCGTCGTACCGCGGCTCAAGGATGTCTCCCTCCTGCCCCATACATCCTCATCGGTATTCGTCCCATTAGGCATCTGGCTCTCGTCTCACTATTACCCATCCACAATTATCCGAACGACCCAACCACCTCGCCCGTTCTCTGACTGACCTGTTTGTCGCAACCGTTGTGCATCCCGCTCCAGCAACTCGTTGGAACACTCAGTGGTGTCTTTCCACCTTTCGGGAGGGCGGTGGTCCTTATAAGTGTACTTTCGAAACTCTGGTACAATAAAGAATAAATTCACTGTGCCCAGACAGACAGAAAATAAATATTTCTATCCACGGGGCTCCCGTGAAACGCAGAGTGTAGTTATGGTCTACGCCTTCAGGATCTCATTAAGTGTGCCGTATACGCAATCGGCGGTTGTGGTTAAGAGGTTCGTGTAGTAAGGGCAACGAACGGAAGGAGTCGGGATGTCGCTGCCGGACCGGCCCTGGACAGATTGCGAAGCAACGCTAGCCCGGTGAGCAGTTTGATCTTTCAACTTTGCTTCCCCGCGTCGTGTCGCGGGCGTCTTGCACTGGCGCTCTCCACATCCGTCTTTTCTGTCTCACCCACTCCCTCCTGTTGGAGTCAGTCAGTTTCCCTTCCTTCCGTTTTGTTTTGGGTCTGCCAGCCTCCAGGGGCGTGCGTTGGGCCAACCCCAACGCGAGCCCGCTCGCAAAACAACCAACGCTTATTATACATGCTCAATGTTTGGACATCTCGTCTTGAGCTGGCCGCAAATAGATCGCGATCGTGGCTTACTGCCCAATAACTCACCTCTGTCTTTCCGATGGCGACAGTACCGAATGTAACCCATGAACGATTCTCGTTCCTCTAGAGATGCTATGAACTCGATGGTCACCCACCACCCCATATGCCTCGTCAGTCAAACTTCGAGTTCCGGTTTCCCCATCCTTCAAGTCCACAATCCGTGCGGAGGAAGCGCCCTGAGGCGCCAACTTACTGCTTTCCGTGCCACAGTACCTGACAGTGGCTGTTCTGGTCCCGCGATTTGATAGGGAGCGTCTGAATAGGAAAATTTGGTCATTTCAATGGATGCCATGCATCTTCTTGTCCAGCATCTGCATTGCGGGCGAGCAGTAGAAACAGGCCGGTTTCTAGGCGGCATCTGATCTAATGGATCTGGCATTCAACTTCAAGCTCTGTTCCCTCTTGCCGTTTTATTCAGATTCTTCGCTCGCGCATCGTCATTTCCACACGTGCATGAGCACGGACTGCCCAATTCGAGGACTCTGTCTCTGGAACCGTTAAGTCCAGGTCTTTTTATTGATAGGTTAAACTTAGAAAAGTTTCCAACTTGCGTTAACGCCGCTCTCCGTGCGGGCACTTGTGTTATTCGGATCTAGCTGGATGCTGTGGTCAGGGGTACCCGCCGGAGAATGCCGAGACACCGGGTAGGGGGTGGTGGGGTCGCGGATGGCTTATTTCACTTTTTGGAAAAAGCTGCGGAACCCTCTCAAAAACACGTTTTAAAAGGGGTTGAAAAAATTTTGATTGTGTTTTTGCCCAGGTTTGGTGATTTTTTGCGCGATTTATGTCGCAGGCAGAAACACAATCACCAGATCATGATGATCACAACAACAGGGAGTTGCCAATCATTAGGGACGTTGCGCAAAAGCCGCATGGGCCGCATACGGCTTTGTGCATTGCGCAAAGCCGCGCGAAAGGAACAATCTATTAGGATTGTCAACTAGCTGTCCCAATAAAAGGTTACCTGTGAGGATGGATGAGTGCTGGGAGGTGAGGAGGGTTTTTCGGCATTGTCCCTACCGTGTGCTGGACTCGAGAGTGTGAGAAAAGGAAGTGTGTTCAGGTGGAGTCCCGGTGATGTGGAGTGATTTGCTGAAAATGCAGCTTCCCACGCTTGCACAACCTCTGCATAATATTTTCGGCAGTGGAATACAAAGCCTAGAGGGATATTAGATGGTATGAAGCATGGAAAGAATCAAAAAAAAAAAGAAGAAAACCACGCGGCATTGCGCAATGCACAAAAGCCGCATGCGGCCCATGCGGCTTTGCGCAACGTCCCTATTACTCCGCCACGTCACAGAACTAAGACAACTTCCATTTTAATCGTCAAAACCGCCGCGCCAGAAGAGGCGCAACCGCCGATCCAGCAATTAAGCACCCAACCTCGCTCACTGAAGATGATGAGACTCCGGTTCTCAAAAGTCGTTCGGGTCGAGTCAGATGAAGAAGACGATGTTTGTGCTGATCCGCATTGCAAGGAGACCGGAGATCTGGAAATTGCTTGCGCAGGGCCGGCTTGTGGTTCAAAAGTCTGTTCTATGATCAAACAATGGCTCTTGCTCACAATTTTTCCAGTTTCACCTCTGCTGCATTAACTCAACCGAAGCGCTCGGCAAGCAAAATTGATCAAATTACCATTTGGGGTGTATTACATAAGCCTTACGTAGGGTGGGTGGGTGGGGAGGAGCTCTTAAATCAGTTTTTGTACCCGGTGTAGGATATTTCTTCAGCGGGTACCCCTTGGCTGTGGTCCACACATCTCATTGACCGAGAAGTGTCCTCTCGCCCGAAAGATTTGCCATCTCCCGCTGATGTTCTGCGCCACAATAAATCAGAAGTATCGGGGTTCAGTTCTGGACAAAAGAAACTCGGGAATCGTTCCATCTATGCATCTTGTTGCCCGGGGTGCCGTCGTGGAGGCGTTCTCAAATCAAGTGCTGCCGGCGTCTGTCCAGACCTCCTGTTTATGACTAGTTACGCCACAGTCCAAGCGAGACCGTGGCTAGGATCCGTTCAAAACTGGATCACCCTGGTCGTTTGGTTCCTTGTCTTGTATTTTTGCGATCTGATGACAGATTGCTGGTGACAGATGCCAGCTCAAAAACACGGCTCGAATACAAAACCACCCACCGTTACTGGAACCCGTTGGTTTTCGCACTCACCATGTCCTCCTCCATTGGCGACTTTCAAAATGCCAGCAGGATTATCAATGCCTTTGAACACACTGCTGCACTCGAAAACCTGTTCCAGTATCACAAACACCAAACACAGTTGCTGTCGACGATATTTTCGAACATCGAGAAAAAACAATTCGTTGCGCTCGTCGAAAGCAAGGTGGAAGGAACGAATTCCTGACCGACATCTTCAAGGCCAATGTGAGTGTCTGGCTGAGGGTTCGTAGCACATTCCTTACTCTGCAAACAGGCGTCTCATTCATGGACTGGAAGCGAGCCCTGAGGGGAGGTTCCCTAGCTGCCTGGTTCCAATTCGAGGAGTCGCAACAAGAGCTTGCGGAGATCCCTCACCCTCGGTATTTGGGCACACTTTCTACATGCGGACAATCTCAAACACTTGCGTAGCTCCTCGCGAAACTTCTACTTATAGCGACCAAAAAAGAAGAAAAAAATGAAAAGCTCGCATCAAAGACGCTCAGACAAAAGATATCGCCAAGATGCAGGAACAAATAGAGGATCTTGCCAGAATATTTCGATCTAACAAACTTCCTGCAAAAAATCCATTCAAAAGACCGTTTCGGCCGATCAACTTTGCCTCTAGACCAGATTTTTGTGAGTAAATCGTTGAAGATCAATGGATATACTTGAATCCGCGATAGCCAGAAATTGCCCCGGGGGAACGATGAAGGCTATCGCATGTTTGCCTTGCGGTTGTTTCTCAGCAAGTTTAAAAGACGTTCCACCGAATCCTTTGTACACGTTAATGAAAGAATTGAATGTGGGTTTCTTATTTTTCCTCCACTATCCAATCTTCTCACCACACCGCACAGGCATACGCAAAGTTTAAACTCTCCAGCATCGAAGGCGAGCGATCAGAATTTCGCCTCGAACTTCAAGTAATCCGAAAACTGTCGGGGAATATAGTTACTGTTCTACTTGGTGCGTTTAGCGGTTATTGGCTCGTATTCTTCTTCATCTTTGTTACCAGGCTCTAAGAGTCGGAACACGATACGCGATCAGTACTACCGAGACCCCAAAGTAAAGGAGAACAAACTACCCGTCCTATACACGGCGACGAGTACTGTCGGAGACACTCAGGGCGAGTTCTTGATAGTGCAGAAAGCTATTGAAGAGCGCCCTGATTCGCTTAATACGTTGAATGGGAAGACGGGGATGCCCCTCCTCTGGCAGATATCTATCTGGTCGAGAAAATAATGGGAGGGGATCCGTTCATCTTAGCGACCATTCTCGGTTCCAGCATTGAATCCGACGTGGTTCGAGCACTCCCTCGCACTGAGTACGAATCTATTGGGCGTGATCGAACTGCAGCTAATTTTTACAACACTCCCATAGGCTTCTTGTCCAAGAGGTGATATGTTCCCTAATAACGGAGAAGCCATGCATAGCGGACGATGACTGGACGGCCGATGAAATACAAGAACTAAGATGCAATTCAGTCCGCCTCCACAACTACCAGCACCAAATATTTGTGAAGCAATCGCAGGGGCCTGCCTCATCAATTCGCGTCCAGTTGGGACCGGACTGAGCAAATCCCCCGTGGGGTCGTCTTGGGCTTGTCGCTTCAAACAAGCCTTTCCCTCACTTTAGAGTACAATGAATCCAATGCAGATTAATGGACTTCATCTTGACCGGGACGGACGTAAAACATTGATCCATTTATTACGACTTACTTACACTACAAAAGAGTACAAAACGATAGCAAGTTGAAGAGCAAGGCTGTATTCCAGAAAGCAACAGGGAGGCTGAGAATTTCAAGGAAGGGTGAAAATGGGTTGCAGTAGGCAAGGGGAGGAGAAACGTGGAGACGCGGAGGGACGGGGAAGAAGGAAGTCCTAGCACTTGGATAAATACTATAAAATATTTACGCGGCAGACTTGGTCTCAGGCAAGGGCCGCCAATGTCGAACAACCTTCAGATACTGTTCCCGAATATTACTCGAGAAGAGTCCGTCCCTGTCCAGTACCCCCAAAGTCTCGCGAGGCTATAGAATGCGAGTGCTATAAGAAGGAAGATAGCGGCAGCCACCGAGACAACAGCATAGGCAACACTCGAGGACGTGGCCCGAGGTCTCAGTGCCAATAATGTTGAAGGAGAGTATGCCGACCATAAATGCTACGAGAGACCAGACCAGGAACGCCATCGGTAAGCCCAGAACCATGGCGATGCCCTTGTGGGTCAATGTGTACTGTTATATTTAAAACTGAATGAAAATTGTCAGAAATCGATGTTGAATCAAATCTGCAGTCAGGTACCATGTCAGCGCATTTGTCAGATCAATTGACTCCCGGGAGTTTGGGGCACGAGGTTGATACATTGTAATGCAGTACAGCCCAGTCGTAATACCGCCGAAAGACCCAGGATGGAGATCAGTATCGCGGTACGCGGGATGCCTCCGATATTGTCCAGGGAAAGAATGCCGGCAGACGCACTGAACAACGGTGAATATTTTGTTTGCGTGAGAATGGCGTGAATGCTTACGATAAAAGTACAGTTGACTAGGAAGAAAATTTGTCAATGTTGTAGTCGTCAAGGATGGACAAGACCCACGATCAAGTTGAACTCCTCCCACTCTTTGACCAAACGCCAGATGTGGTCTCGCCATTTATCGTCCGTCAGAAGCGTATCGCGTATTTCGTCCAAGCGGTGTAAATATCGAAGGAATGAACCAAGGCTTGCGACGTCCACAATCCAAAACAGCACATCAAGAGCTTTTTGAGGCCTTGGGCGGTTGATTAGCCTCATTCAAGGCGTCTATGGCACCTAGTGACTGTCTAGTACGTAATTGAGCGCTTCGCTTTTTGTCTCAAAAACAGCTACTTACATTTCTCCATCAAGACTTTGGCGATGAGAGACGTCCATATTTGTATTTCTCTTGAGCAGCAGTTTCCACTTGTTGCCCGTCCGGGGCTCCAAGCCTGGAGTCCTGTTCCTGTGAACTACCTGCCTGAGTATCTACTAGAACGACTTTCCCGCCAGTCCCGAGCATCGTCCGTGGGGTCTTCTGCACCCACTGACTCTCATCCAGGGATGTCAGAGATTGCGAGATCATTGCTGTGTTTCAGAGGGAATGGCGTTTTGGCGGTCGAACGACGTCAATGCCTCTGTATAGAATTAACAACTGAGGTCACAAGTGCAAAGAGCGCACCGAAAGAGCACCACTTCAAATATAACAAGCCTGTCTGTGGGCCCTCCCCATCCACTGCGCCATCGATATTTCGGCATGTGCAGGATGCGCGACGATGTGTGCCCAATATAACTTGCGCTTGGTCTTCGTGTCAATATCATTTTGCTGCGTTGCGTACCATGCGGTCTGTGATCGGTGGAGAATGAGCAGCCATCGATCCTCCCAAAAGGCCTCGTCGCACGACGATAAGGAGGTCGCTTCAAGTTTCTTTTCAGCGGTCTCCTTGTTACGCCAATCATCGACAATCAACGTAGAAGGCCCGGAATGGCCCTTTCCGTTTCCTGCCCTCATCATTGCGTGGTACTCGGTCCCAATCGAATCTTACACATGTCCTCCAGACGCTACCCAAAGAACGTGAGCCCAAGCGAAGAATGGAAACCGAGATCATACCCGGTACTTCGACGCATAACTGAAAGAGTCAGGCAACAGGAACCTTGGAATATCTCGGATGGGGTTTATATGCCACTGAACTATACTTGACGAGGCAGTGTACGGCCTGTTAAGTCGTTCTCAGCCTTGCCAGCATTGTTATTTTTGAGCTTTCAGCATGTCAGTTGACGTGACGCCACTCTCAGCCCGCACTTGTCCGCTATTGGCCAGAGACATATTTTTAAGAGCCCGATACTCGATGCCTGCAAGCTTAGCCAAAAGGTCGTCAGACCCATTGCATTTCAAACAAATCAAAAGATCAAAACCTACGGGCCAGCCTCATACCCGGATATGGCTCTTCTGCTGTAGATTCGGTTGCTGTTGTCATCTGCTCCCATATAGCTTTAACCCGGATTCAGCAGGACGATGGTGAACAGCTCCGGGAGAGAAAACGTCTTTATGACTGATTTGAGATGCCGTAGTGAACCTCAGCTGTTAATGATATGTGACAAGGCCGACGCACTGGACTGAAACCGTAGGGCATTGAACGACGAATATAAACCATTGGCCGGGAGAGATGCTGTTGCCAAGTCCGAATTAGCTCATCTGGTAACAGTGTGTGCGGAGATTTTGCCTGGGTTCCATCGCCACGATTTACTGCTTATTCCTCAAAGGGATCACAGCAGCCCCGGGTTTACACCCCACAGGAGAGTTTCAGGAAGGTACAATAGTAGCTGAAAGTTAACGTAAGCCTTGACGGTTGAGCCCCGGGTGTACACGCCGCACAGGAGGGTTTCTGGAGGTACGATAGTAGCCGAAAGTTCACGGAAGTCCTGATGCACGGTCGAGCTCCAAGCTCAAGTTCCGGTCTGATTGTTGAATTCAGTCTTTGACCATCCCACGGACGGTCGATATTGTGGATGTCAAGGCGGAGTGAATTAGAAAGATATCCCAGTTAAGGCGGAAATACAGGTGGAAGCGCTCCAAATTTGGGAGCAGAGCCCTAGGAAGGGTCAGCTCGGGCAGTACCCACTCCTTTTCGAGCCCGTGCTGTACGGTCCAGGATCACCAGGATGCAGGGTGCAGACATACACCTGGATATGCGGGGACTGAGTGACGAGATATAGAAGACAAGACATTTCGTCGTCTGCGAGCTCCGCTATGGAACGGATTTTCTCTAGACTGGGACAGCAAAGTCGGTCCTCCATATCTGATCTCAGAATCCGCGAGCTCATTCTGGGAGACTAGTCCGGCAAGTCATCGAGATGCAGCTCTTGGTTGCGAGCTCAGGATAGGCGAGGCATGATCGACACGCGTCGATGTGGGCAGGGAGAGCTGGACGCGAGAGGCGACGTCGAGGTGCAGGAGCCAATAGAGATGATGTGGCTGTGCAGATGAGATTGGACGCAACGTAATCTAGACTTGATCTAGATTACGTTCGACGCGACGCTCAGCGGCGCGACGTGGAACCCGTCCAGGTACGATATGCCCGTGACGAACCGGTCCGAGCCACAGTCTGCACGGCATCTGGGTACACGGCGATGCAGGTTATCGGGATCGACGCTGCCATGAGCCGTTTTTGGAGCGCCTTGAGGTGGAGGACGTTCGCGAGCTTCGAGTGGCCTATAGTTGGTGGTCATATACCGGGCGCAGCGCGAGGATGGTGGGGCTAACCGCATGTGCTGAGATATCCGTTGAAAGAGTCCCCGTAGTTCCTACTGAAGGCCTCCCTCCCGCGGGGCGAATGTCTCTGTTTTGACCCTGCTGTGCGCCATCGATGATCGAACTGACCTGCACTCGCCGTCAGCTTGCAATCAAAGACACTGCAGTACCAGACGCACATTCACAATGCGAACGTCGAATAACGTACGTGAATACTAATATCTAACTCTACGTCGTACCAACTTTCCGCAGATTATTTTTGCCATCTGTGTGCACCGCGATGGTGGCCGCGTTTCGTGTTGTGAGCGGTACAGTGGGCTTGGCCAGTCACAGACGAGGTCGAGGAAACCGAACGGCTCAGACTTTTGCAAGCTTCCTGAAGATATGGTTCCGATTGAAGGACGAGGGAATCCGCGGCACTGTCTCTTGGAGCTCGACGTGCCCGACGCTAATGGGACTGGGTTTAATGACCTTCGGGCGACACTTGGCCACAGACTCAGTCACTGTCGAGTCGCCTTTCACAGGTACAGCGGCGTTATACAGCGGTTTGCGCTCGGCTCGTGCGCAGGGTCTTTGCCACGCTCTCGAGGACTGCATTCTCCGCATCTTTTTCGCCTTTCCTCCCCGAAATCCTGGTGACTTCCTTCTGAGTGAGACATGATGACGCATATCACGGTACATACCTTCTCTTCCCTCCACCACCCGTGTGCCCACTAACATTTTTTCTCTCCCTAGCAGCTGTCCATTCCTCCGGCCTAACGTATAACGAGCCCCTCACATCGTTGCTGTCATTTTTCTAGAGTTATTCACACCCGAAATGCGCCCTCACCGCTATCCCATCTCCTGGTATCGGGTAACGTGTCTCCGCCTGTCCCTCACGGGGGAACCGTGGCAGCGCATCCCTCGCACCGCTTGACGCGCGCCAGTCGGCGGTCTTCACAGCGCGTACGAGACAAATCAAGCCCGAAGAAGACGGCCAAGGAGTCGAGACCCCCGAGCAACACCGCTGCATGAAACAAATACCGCGGCTTCAAACGGTTCACTCACTTATGGCGCGTGTCTCGGTCTCGTTCCTCCCCACTGCCTAGCATTCACGGGGCATCACTTACGAACTTACCCACCCTGGTCAAACTCGACCTCGTGGCCTCAGTTTCATCTCTCGGTATTCGGTATCGCAATTCGTGACCGTTGCGCCTTGAGTGGGACATCTCATGCAACGCCTCCGCGTCCTTCCTCCCCTGCCCGCCTCCCTCTGAATATTCAAGTCCAGCGGCGCCCCGGTTCCTCCCACTTTCAGCCCCGAATTTCCATCGTACCATTCGGCGCCAGAGGGGAGAGAGACTTCGGAGAGACGATACTTAATGGTTGCGTCCAAGTTCATTAGAGTGACAGCAATGTCACAACCGGTCACTCCATCAAACTTTCTCCCGTTCTGGTTGCATGCTGCCTGGGGAGCCAGCTGTCGAGTTTTGGGCCACCGCGTAGACGTTACCTCGAACCAGCGGTTCTCGTCGTATTCTTTCGATCCAACAGCGGCGTGCCGGGGTGGTTTTCTTGTGTTCTCCCCGTGTTCTCCGCGTTTTCGAACTAATCGTGTTGTAATCACGGAGATCAAAGAATCGTAAAGCCCCAGGGTTACAAACTCCCTTCTGCTCAACGATGAGCAAACCCGTCGCCTTCATTACTGGCTGCTCCAATGGCGGCATTGGCGCTGCGCTGTGGGTCGGGACGCTGATCGTACCACTATCGGCTAACCCTTTATCTAAGGTGCAATGGCTTCATTGCCAAGGATTCATTGTTTACGCCACGGCGCGCTCCGTCGCTGCCATGTCCGACCTTACCCACAAAAATGTCCGAAAATTGGCGGTGGACGTGACCGACGACGTGTCTGTCGCCAATGGGATCAAACAGGTTTATACTGAAACAGAAGGCATCGACGTTCTGGTCTCCAACGCTGGATACTCCCACATTGGTGAGGTCTCCCAGAAAGTCCTTCTGTCATACTGACGGCATCAGGTCCTCTACTGGACACTCCGTTCGAAGAGGGAGCGAAGGTCATTGAGACCAATTTCTTCGGATTCGTGCGGCTTGTTCAACATGTGGTGCCTCTCATGGCAAAGAGGCAACACGGCACCGTTGTAGCCATCGGGTCGATTCTGGGTGAAATGGCCACCCCTTTCCAAGGCTTCTACAATGCGAGCAAGGCTGCGCTGCACTCATACACCGACACACTCCGCATGGAGTGCCGGCCTTTGAAATTGAAGATTGTTCTGGTTGCGCCCGGATCCATTAAAAAGCAATATCTCCGTGGTAAGTTCCTACATCATTACAAACACAGGGACTCACTCGCGTTAGAAATCTGCATACACTGTCCCCGCCGACTCCTTATACAAGTCGTTCGAAAAGCAGATCAAACATGTCATGTGTGTAATTTTCCCGTTGTCGCGAATCTTTTCCTTTCTGAACGGCCTGTCCAGGTTCCAGAGCCAAACCAAAGAGATTGGAGTGATGGACACGAACGAATTTGCCACCATCGTTGTCGGGAAGGTTATTTCTCCAAAGCCGCCCCAATATCTCACCTTGGGCGGATTCTCGACAAAAATGTGGATCTTACAATGGCTTCCTCGCACGACTGCTCAGGAATTGATTTGGTCCATGGCGCAGAAGGAGCCTAAACCGGGCACCTACGGGCCTATGTAGTGCCACACTTATGTATGTTCATTCGTTATTTTAACAACGTGTTGATTGGATACTGTAAGCCTTGAGCGTGAGGCCCACCATCGGGAGGTTAAATCGCATTTGCCATAAGTAATATTCAAGTACATACCTCGTTAATATATATCGGCGTTAGGGTTTGTGGGTGCAAGTCCCCGTCTGAGCGCCCACGACGTCAACTGCTCCCATGCGGCTCGCGCACATACAGTACTGGCGGCTGCGGGTGTCGCGCCCGGCACGTTCTCTCATCGCGCGCTTGCATGCTGGCGTCTGCTCAAGGCGTCTGTGAATTTGAAATATCGTACGAAGCGAGCACCTCATTTCAGAGCACGTAGTAGCGCTGTGCGTGTCACAAGTAGTACATAGGCGCGCGTTCACAACACCCGGTGCGCGCCTATTGTGCGAGCGCACTGCCATCGGGCTCTGCCCATGCTGACAGGGAGTGCAAATCCGTTCCCGCTCACCACATTCAGGTGAAATTTGCATTTTCTAATTCCAATCTGCAACTGATGTCATCTTGCACTTTAGCGGTTAGCTCTTCGGAGAGGCAATGTTTGTAGCTGGTGTCTGAACCGCGGAATACTGTACCATTTAATTCAATTCGTAGGCCTTCTGACCCGTGACAAAAATTTGCGAAATTCAGATTTCGTACCTTGTCTGAGGGAGCGTGACCGATTTTTTTTTTCGTAAATCCAGGTGTGCAGATCGAGGAGGGGCGCACATGGTTGAGGGAGAGTCAGAGCCGTCCGCTGTCATAATTGGCAGCTCGTGCGAGCCGAAACCTGTTGCGTCGCGCCGAGGGAAAAAAAAATCGATTTTTGAGCCATTTTACAGCGATTTTCGTGACCGTTTTTTTCAGAATTCGTACATCGCTGACCTGTGACCCGTACGAAAAAAATCGTAAATTTTGAGGCCTGTGACCTGTGACATACGAATTGAATTAAATGGTGCAGTACGAAGAAACATGATGTGGATTCATCGTTTTTCTTGCACTGTCGAGATGACATTCTTCTTTGCGGAATCTCTTAAGGCACATTCTTACCTGAACAAAAGGCATCGCCAAGACAAACAAACACATTCTGAGCTGCGGCGTAGCGTCGACGTCATAAGGTTATTTAAAGCGATCTTGCCACTTCACCATAACTTCCTTTTGGACCAGGCCAGTGTACGGCCGGCCTATAAAGCTCTGCAACACGAATGCATTTTACCAACACATTCACATCTTCTGCACGGTTCAACAACGAGCCTTTCCCATGATAAACAACGCTGGTATCAATTCCAGCATCCCCGGTGCCGCCGCCGGTGACGCGGACTGGGAGGGAGCTGTCCTGGCTCTTTCTCATACGTACGTCTCACTCCTCTACCGTCGGTCTCACCATTTGACGACTCTCCCACCTACCAGTGATCTACATCGCTGTGCGCGCGGTGCTTGTGGATTCTCGCTCCGGCGCAGCCTGTGCCGCGCTCTACCGAACATCGGTGTTCTGCGAACTTTCTTTCCCTGGCGCGCGCGCCAGATAGACCGGAGATTGCAGAACTCGTTGCAGCCAGTGGAGGATTCTCACACCGAGTCCCAGGCAGCCCAGGTTCCGTCGTCACAGGTGCGGATCCATCGTGATCGCCAGTCCAGCCCCCAGGAGAGGATGGGCCCTCTCCGGTGCTGAGATTTTTCAAGGTCACGGTCCCCCTCACTCGCCACCCCACTCAACACTCCCTCGCGGTTTCTGAGGCTTCAACTGCGACCATGGTGTCAACCTGGTCCGCACGGACATTGGTCATGCAACTGCTTTCGTAGTGGTTAGGACTTTAGTGTAGCGCATCGGTCTTCTCGTCGTACTACGGTTAAGCGGTGCGTCTCTCCTGCTCTATACACCCTCATCGGTATTCGCTTGGTATTCGGCCCATCTGGCATCCGGCTCTCGTCTCACTGTACTTACCCATCCACAAACATTTAAACGACCCGACCACCTCGCCTGTTCTCTGACCTTTGTTCCGGTAGAAGTGTTTGTCGCAGCCTTTTGTGTATCTTGCTACAGCAATTTTTGTATCCCCAAATAATGTCTTTCCTTCTTTCTTTCGAAACTCTGTATAATAAAACAATTCAAGAATAAATTCGCTGTGCCCATTGACAGAAAGATAAATGTTTCCGTTCACAGGCTCCCGTAAAAAGAGTGTAGTTCTACGCCTTGAGCCCTGCTCGCTGTTGTGAGCTGAGTCCACACTTGAGCAAACTTGCGAGCGGTGGGCAAGAGGTAGGCGGGATCAAAGTTTCCGACATCAACCTCCAAAAGTTTTGACATGCTGTGCAGGGGAGGAGGGAGGGAGGGTCCGGATCACGGTCCGTATGGACCTCAGTCTTTTTTCCGGAGATAACTTTTTTTTTTCGGCGATATCGCCGGATTCGACTTGATCCGATCTCGTCCGAGACTCCGAACTGTCATTTTACGGCATCTGTTTTCAAGATCATTTGCCGTTTAAGGCCTCTTTTACAAGGAAATAAATTAGTTTGATTACATAGACAGACAGAGAAGATATGGAAATGGGAGGGTAGCCAAAATTCTGGAAGGTTCTGACTAAAAATGAGACTGCAAACTCAAAGTTCTCAATTCTTCCTGGCAAAAGTGGCCCATCAGCACAACTTTCCTAATCCGGGGGAGTTGTCAAAGAGGTCTGTGTGCGATCGGGAAGTCCCGCTTACCTCTTGGCGGTGGGGGAGATTAGATTAGATTCGGGATGTCCCGCAGATCATCAGTGCTTTAGTTTTCTCACGCCCAAGTCAGACAGAAAATTGCTTGCTCCAAACCAGTTCATCCCTCGCGCCCTTGCCCGCAGCCTTCTGTAACTCATGGGTTTGGGCTGAAACCACCATTTGCATGCGATTCGCTCTTCCACGTCTCGCTTCTCTTGCCCGTATACCATCTTGTCGAATCTCGGAGAGCTTTGGCAGAGCCAATCACCTGCGCTATGCGACTGGGCTCGCTACCAGGCCACACCTAGACCAGCGTACACCGCAGGAGCTCGAGGAGGAGAAAAAAACAAACGATTTAGTCGCCTCTTTCGTGCGATTTATCGATCTCGTAAAAGACGAGCCCAAGAACGACCAAAAGGAGTGGATTCGTGATAGGTTCCAGCGGGAGGACCTCCAAATTCCATCACGAGCCAAAATCGCGGAGAATGTCATCCATTCTCTCTTTGAAAGCCGTCTTTTTGCGCAGGCTGTAGCGGTTTACCAGCACATGCTGGACGACGGCCTGCTTCCTTCGCCTTCCACGGATGCACTCTTCTTGGCCATGTCCCTAGTAACGTCTAGGGCTCCCGGGGAGACCCATCTCGAGGCCTTGAAGACCATAATCGCCTACCGCTCTTTCACAGACGACCATTTCATCGAGCTCCTGGATCACCTCGTCAGCCTGAATGTCCCTCCAGACACCATCAGGCACCTGGGACACGTCTTCGTTTCCGTCAAGGGCGAAGGCTATCGCCCGTCGCATTCGCTTGTCATGAAGCTCGTCGACATCCAAGCCCAGGCCGGAGAGGTCGTCGCTGCTGCGGAGACGGTCGCGGAGTTCAAGGACCAGTCTATCGCCTTTGAAACCCCCGCGGAGCCGTACGCCCGCATGATAAAATCGGCACCCGCAGATAATCAGGCGGCGGTGGACTGGATCATGGGGGTCATGCGGGAGAAAGACGTTCCCATTAACATCATGGTCTTCAACGCCATCCTCGCGCGCCAGAGCCAAACCCGCGATATGCGCAAAGCCTTTGCGTTCTACAGCGTCCTCTGCCACCTCGCCGAAAGCACCCCCCTGCGCCCGAACGCCGTCACGTACAAGTTCCTCTTCCGCATCCTCGGCTACCAGTACAAAATCAAGTACAAGCCCAATCACTCGCGCGCCAAGGAGCCCACTGGGACGATCGTGCCCCCACGGCGACTCTTCGCCGACATGATGGTGCTGTGGTTCAGCGCGGGCGTCCACCCACCGCTCTCCGACTCGGTGTTCGAGCGCCAGGCGCAGCTCGCCGCGGACCAGGGGCTGCTGCACATCGCGCTGCGCACGTTCCTCCACCTCGAAGACTACGCCGGCGCGCTCGTCGTGCTGCGCATGATCAGCGCGATGGGGATGCGCATCACGGAGCGCACGTACTTCATTGTGCTGAGGTACATGGCGCGGCGGGTGTTCTACGATGTGTATTGGGCGAAGCAGCAGTTCAGGCAGCCGTTCTTCGCGTTCGAGCTGATGGGCCCGTTCGACCATGCGAAGATGGACGAGAACCCGCAGGAGGTGCACGAGTGGATTATGGAGGGGCTGCTCAAGCACAACTGCGAGAAGGCGGAGGGGGAGGGGAAAACGCAAGGACGAGCCGTGGAAGGGGCGCATCCCGAGTGTGAGCGAGATCATCCAGCCGGACCAGAAGCTTTCGGGCGATGTGATCAATTATTCTCCCCTCGTCGTGATGCTCCAGCGCGCGCTGCAGATGGACGGATCCCCGAGGAACGGAGTGCCGTGGGGGAAGGTGTGGCGGGAGAAGATGATGAGAAGGGCCCGCAAGGAGATGATTCCCGAGAATATTCAGCTGTGGGCGTGGCCGAAGACGAAGACGAAGACGAAGGCGAAGACGAAGGAGGAGAAATGAAAAAGTAAAGATACTATGCTCCTCTTATTCTATAATTATATCCAACATTGCACCTAGACTGTACATGTATCTGTAGAAGCCCATGTACTAATCGACCGACATCTCACACCATATTCCTGCAGCGCTGCGAGTTGTGAGGAGAGGATTGAAGTGCAAAACTTGAATGAGTTACACATGTAGTACTACCTTACAACCTTCTAACCCTCAACGGCACCTTCGCCCCCAGCTGCCCAGCGACCTTAGGCCGCTGTATAATCGCCACGTGGTTCCCAATCTCCGTATCAGGCCCACCGGGAAACTCGAAGGCATAGTTGCGAATCAGGACGGACAACACGGCCTTGAACTCCGCCAGCGCGAAGGTCTTGCCCAGACATGTGCGTGGGCCATCGTGGAAGGTGAGCAGGTGGTGGTGGCCCTGGAGCTCCTTGGCGGGGGACGTGATGTCCGTGAACCAGCGCGAAGGCTTGAACTCCTTCGCGTCGGGGCCCCAGAGCGCCTCGGAGCGGTTTATCGTCCGGATGGGCTCCACGATGATAGTGCCTTTGGCGACGGTGATGCTAGAGACGGTTTCGCCCGACGCGGTGACGATCGGCGTCCCGAGAGGAATCACATCGTCTTGGGAGGCCTATGTGTCCCGGAAAGGTTAGGTTGGGCTGGAGTTTGCAGTGAGATCTTACGACTCGGGGCGTCTTGGGGAGTGCGGGGTGCATACGGAGCACCTCAAGGACGACGGCGTCAAGATAGGGGAGGTCGGTGGTTGAGGCAAGCTGATCCCAGGTGGGATCGCTTCCGCCGAACTTGGAGAGAAGTTCCGCGCGCAATTTGTCCTGCATTTCAAGGTGCTTGGATAGTTCAATGAGCGCCCACTATTCGAGATATCATAAGTGTCGTGCATGAGTGTTGTGTGCAGATCGCAAAGACATACCGTCAGGCTGACCGAAGTCGTTTCATAGCCTAAGCATTGTTTAATCGAGGATAGAATACAGCAGATGGGTCCGTCACGCACCGGCGAGGAGAAGCACGTTCTGAGAGAGATGAATACATTAAGTCGGATGAAGGACAAAAAAAGTGTATTCATACCATCTATGAACGAGGTGAGCATTCTTCGAATCCACAAGAAGACAAGGACAAACCTGAGCTACCACTTCTTCCGGAGTCATGTACAGCTCAGCATCGGTGTGCTCAGCCTTCACTGCGGACATTCTTAGGATCATCCAAAACAGAGACCAAATCGCATACGGAGTAGGCCAATGATGGACTTATCCGCATGGTCTTCTGCTACATCATCCTCCTTTTCGCGGCGTGTATTAGCCAGCAAGCGGTCTGCAATGTCTTCCAGACTCTTGCGCAACTGCCGCAACAGGCGGAGGCGCTTCGTCGGCAGCATCTGCACGGGCGGAAACAGGACGGCCAGGAGGAAAAGGACGTTCTGGAAGACGCTGGTTTCGTTTATCTCCAGCGCGTGGAATGCGGCCGTCACATCTGACTCCTTGCCCTCCAGATACTTGAAGTCGTGCGAGAAGCCAGCGATTCCGATGCTGTCGAGGCTACGTACGATGCCATGATCAGCGACCAGAGAGTCCCCGAGTGTGAAATGCAACTCACGCAACGCGGTTCATCCTATGATCTCTCGTGAGCATATTTATGAGCGGAAAATGTATTCGAAACGCACCACTCTTGAACCTCAATGACTGCACCGTCTGCAGTCGAGTCGATTATCTCATCCCAGAACGATTTGAGCTGAATAACACATCAGAACCTAACTATCTGCGGCGACTGCAGACGAACCTTGTATGCGGAATCATAAAATACACTGGTCTGTTTTCGGATCGCAGCGTTACTGAATGCCGGTGTAAGTGCCTTTCTCTGCCTGAAAATTCAAGTAAGCGAGGAGCGACGAGTGATTCAGAAAACATACCGCTTGTGCATCTCGCCTTCCGCCCAGAGAACTCCGCGCCCGAACTGCCTGTAGATCAGCGCTCTGCAAATTAAGGAGACTGGGAGCACGCACAATTTGACCGATGAACTGCCTCTCATTCTCGGTCCGCGTGTACACCGCGCGTTCGGTGGTGTAGCAGTGCGTCAGGGCCTTGGTATCGGTTAGCACGATCTGCCTGCTGCCGAGCGCAAGGGGGAGCTCGAACGCGCCCCCGTACTCCTCCGCCCATTGTTCGTAGTCGTTGCTGATGTCTTTGGCCTGCATAACGTAGCGCATGCGCCCCAGGATGGGGTTCGTGCTTGGTGGTCCCTTCAACCTCGTGGTTCGTGCCCCTCTTGGTCGCAATACAGCCAGAACAGCCTTCGTGCACAGCCAGATCGCAGGCAAGATCAGGAGGCCGCGAATACCGAGGCCCACTGAAGACATGTTGGTGGTCACTGGTTAACGTTGTTAAGTAACGACCGACGTTCTTCTCCGCCAAATAACGCACGACGTTGTTTACCCCTTTGGACCGGGACAGATGATGATAGATGCTGATTTTCCGACGAATTTCACAGGCTTGACAGCCGCTTGGCTTGACTGATGCTCCAGGACGGTCAATGCGGGGCTGTCGATAGGGCCAGGGCGACGAAAGGCAAAAACCACGACGACTCAGATGAAGTCGGTTCTCCAGTACTCTTGAGCGCTGCGGGTGTTCCTCTTCGAATAATCGTCGCAAAAGGCTCTCCAAGCTTCTCGCGTATTGACAACGTAAGTATGGATATTGAATTCCGGGAAATTACGGGGAGAATCGATATACTCGCGCGGGGGGGCGGGTGAATGCGGGAAAAAACGGGATCGAATGTCGCTTTTCGCAGAGCAATTGAAACTAGCCGCCGAGTCGGCTGTAGGTGGAGAGCCCAGGTTTTTCATGCAGGCTAATAGCCGCGTCGCAAGCGTAGGACACAGACATTGACAGTCGACAGGTGGTGGTCCGGAAAGGGAAGTGACTCATCCACGGCCTCGAAAAGGAAGGAGGTAGCTGATCTGATCTTATCGCGATCGTGAATTCATCAACTGCAGTACTAAGATCCTCGACGATTTTGAGTCCACACTGCTCATTCCCCTTTCTTGCTGTTCAGCCCTCGACTCAGATGTTCCACTATATTTTTTACCCTGTCATACTCGTGTTCCGCTCGACGACCACGCCGATAGCGGTTCACATAGCAAAATTGAACGTACATACTGATTTATGGATTTCAGGACCTTGGATTTGAGCACCTGCCATCGATCGATGTACTAAACGACAAGCATCGCGTTCACTGGTCTATGGTCTGTAAGTTCGCCGACCATCGTTTGAAGTTGTGGTTGAGCAAGTAGTCAAAGCAATGGAAATATTACACAAAAATACATGTAACGGCCGGCTATTCAAGCAAGACGACCTGAACATCCTTGTCCTTGGGCATCATTAAAATCTCAGCATCGAAAGCAACCTATACAAGTCAGCTTTCAAGTCGAGCGACGCAGTATATAGTCAAAGATAAGCCCACCTTCTTTTGCCGTTTTGCAGCGCGCAACGTCCCATTTAATGCCTCGACTATGACCATCGAGTCATTTCAGGGGTGCGTCATGTACAGACTCTATTGGACTCACGAGTGTTGGCAGTCTTGTCGAACAGGGTACCGTATGCGCAGGAGATCCGCCCGTCACTGTTCACGGTGCCACACTCCTTGATAGCATCTGTGTTTTCGGAATAGTAAGCCCACAATATCATCGCAGAAAACGCCCAAGCTCAAGAACCTTTCAGGATTTGGTATTCACCCGAGGGATCCACTGAGCACAGAAATATGAATGAATGAAACGAGTCAGCAGCTGAAACGAGCACAGACTTTGGACGATAGGTTTCCGTTGTTGTTCAGTAGTGCTGATCAGGTCTATAAGGATTCGTGCACGTGGCGGTTCTTTCATCTCCATCCCAACCAAATCCCAACGAAGTTCCATTTCTACTAATTGCTACTTATGTTCGATTATCCTGCTTTACTATAAGAGTCCCTGTGGCAAGCTACATGTGCGATGATACAGTCTGACAGAACACATTCCGTGGAGGTATAAAAATAATGATGCGGAGCGCAAAAGTCCCAGTATCAATGCAACAAACCGGGCTCAGATACATGCCATGTCGACGTAAAAGTCACGCGACACGGAGAGCAGCCGCTCCTGCTCCTTCGTCCACAGGATCAGAATCTCCGCCTTCGCCTTCTGCCGCACCTCGTGCCGGATGCTCTTCACCGTGAACTTGAACGCAGCAGACACCGGCCGGTGGTCCGACACGTTCGCTTCGTAGCGCTGGTAGTGCAGCTGCTGCACGCGGTTCGGCACGCGCGTGCGCCACAGGACGCGGTCGCACCACGCCGGGGCGCGCGCCTTCTCGGACGAATCGTACTGCGTCGAGTGGCGGTCGTACTTGTACGTCGGGGGGAAGGTGAGCGGGCCCTCCAAGAAGCCGCGCAGGCGGCAGCTGCGATTGTACTTGATCTCCTTCAATAGCTGGTCGTGCGGCAGGAGGCTCTCGATTTCGTTCGCTCGGACAGCGGCAATGATGTTGTCGCGCCGCTGGTCGATACGATAGTTCATGTCTCCGTTAAGCTGGTGACAAGTTAGGATCATATCAGGCTTGGTATGACAAGAAGAACTTACGAAGACGATTTCGTGGTCTAGGGCCATCTGCCCGTCTCCGCCGCCCACATACGCCAGCGGCTCGTTCTCGCTTTCGGGTAAAAGCGACCTCTCCTCGAGCATCGCCGCGATATCCGCATTCCGCGCCCGCGTCGCATGCTGCCCAGCCGCAAGATGGCAATTGATAAAACATATCGAAGAGTCCTCAATCACAAGCCGCGTTATGATTCCACCCTATTCAATGCGATAAGGTCGAGCATTGCATAGCAAAAAAGATACACATACCTTATTCCCATACCGGCCCCCCATCCCGCGCTTCATCGACGTGATAACATTGTCCTTGACCGACATGCGCTCCGTGTTCTTCACAAACACGCACGTGAAAAGCCCGACGAGACTCTCCGTGTGGATGGCGGTATACGGCACTTGCGTGGGCATCGCAAGGCGCACTGCAAGCACCAGGTACTCGTACCACTTGCGATACGCAGACGTGACCTTCTCCGACAGACCCGACAGCCCGGTGATCTGCGCAATAGATGCGTCCTGCTTGTCCTTGCGGCCGAGCAACACGTTCTTGGCAACCATCTTGCGGCTCTCGAGATCGACGACCTCCTGGAAGCCGAACGTGATGATGTCGGGACAGTCGACGCTGGTGAGTGCGTCCTGCAGAAAACTGACATTCGCAGGGTCGCCGGTCAGCGAGTCAGGTCGCGCCGAGTCGGCGTTCCAGGAAATGATCAGGACGCTGAGGTCGCGGAACGTGCTGAACGACGCCTCGCGCTTCATCAGCTCTAAATCTAGATAATTCAAGTCAGCGGGAAACGCGATGTTAATGAGCTCTTGATACTCACCGACCCAGTCCGACGCTAGCAGCCCGTCCCAGAGCTTGACCTGCTCGTCCCGCCCAACACTCGCCACGCATAGCCGCCCTGTCTTCTCAATCCCGTAATGATCCACCGCAAGCTGGTTCACCGGCAGCTTCGTGTGCGCCATCCACGCGTTCGTCACCACCCACGGCTTCACCGAAACATCATACGCCGAAATCACACCGCCCCGCCCGCCCGCCCACAGCCGATTGTTTACGCCCTCGAGGCACAGCACGTCCGACGTTGACACGCGCACGACCTCGATGCACCGCGGCCACCCGCCGTCCTCCAGTGTCCACAGCGACACCGAGCCCGCCTCGTGCCCGAGGTACACGATCCCTGGGTTCGACGGCAGCATCGTCGCGTCCGTGATCGCGCCCACCGGCTCGAGCGGCACCACCGCGCGCCCGGGCGCCCCCGGCACAAACAGATCGAACACGCGGATCGTCTGCATCCTTGCGCCGTGCAGCTCCGTGCGTGTCGCCGTCCACAGCTTCCCGCCCACCAGCTCCGCAAAGTCCTGCTTCTCCGTGATGCGCGCGACGCGCGGCGGCGTGAACGCCAGCTGGATGTCCTTGCCGTCGCCGTCCGCTGCGGGCGCGAAGAGTAGCGTTTTGCCCGCGTCGTCAAGTGTAACCATGCTGCGTCCATGCCGGAAGATGCGCACGATCGGGTGGATGTGCGCTGCGAGCTTCGCTGCGGTGACGCACCCGGTCCGCACGTCCAACTCCACGAGGTGGCCGTCCTTCGTTCCGATCCACAGCAGACACCCACGGTCGACCGGGTCGCCGCAAGGACGATACTCCATGCTCGTTATGCGCAACTCTTTAATTCCATGCCCGTGGCCAACGTCCTTCTTGTCGAGGGAGAACACCGGCACGTCCGACTGCGCAACGTCATAAATCTTGAGATGGTGGTGGGTCGCGACGACAATGCGCGTTCCCGAGACGATGACATGCCCATAGTGCGCGGGGACCGTGATCTTGGGCTCGCTGGGACCCACATACCCGGTGCGGAAGGAGAGGAGTGGCGGCCGTCGAGACGAGCGACTGCTGTCGGGCAGGTCGGGTGCGGGGACCTCGTCACCCTCCTCTTCGTCGGACGACGGTGACGGTGGGCGTCTCGCAGGCGGCAGCTTCTCGCCGAGCGCGATCGTGCGGGTGGGTGGGGGCGGTAGTCGACTCAAGCCGAACATTTTCCGCTCCGGTGTAGAGGTGGCGGGTGAAATGTCAGAATCTGAGGCAGGGATAGATATAAGAGGCCGAGCGGGAAGCCGCGGTGGTGCTGAGGCAGACATATCTTCCACAAGTCCGGCGGTACTGCGGCGGAAGGGTAACGGGGGCGGTATTAGAGCTGGAGGGGAGGGCTCGAGCTTGTGGTGTCGCGGAGGAGGTCGAGGTGGTGGGAACCGGGGGGCAGTAAGATCACTTTCACTGGAAGTTTGGCTCGAGCTGCTGCGCTGATGGTGGGGGGACGTATGGCGTGGGGGCAAAGAGGGCGGGAGAGACAGCTCGGAAGGCTGTAGAGACGATTCGGAATCGCCGTCGGATTCAGACAGAGGTTCGGGAAAGTAAAAGTCTTCCGGACTGTCCACAATATGGGAAATTGGGCGAGGTGGTGGGGGACGTTTTATACTCGTCAAGTCCGAGTCGGAATGAGTGGATGGCAGGCCATTGACGTCCGAAGGGGAGAAATCTACCGGGCTGTCTCTCAAGAGGTGGGAAATGGGGGGTGGCGGTGGAGGACGTTTTATGCCCGTAACATCGGACTCAGAATGAGTGGATGGCAGGTCATTGATGCTTGGGCGCTGAGCATGCAGCGACCGGATCTGGGGCGAAGATTGGATGGGGGCATTTCTGGGAGCGATAGTCAGTGAATGAAAATTAAATTAACACGCAACTCACGCGAACAAGCTTCGTAAAGATGATACATTTGGGATCGACTGAGCTTCGGCTTCCTCCACGTTTACTTGAGGCAACAAGACGGTTTGCAGACAGACCAGAACGGTTACCCAAAGACACGTTGGGGCTGGGAGTTGGACGGAGAAGAGGCGAACTGGTCGGTGAAGGAGCAGGTGACGGTTTCGCGCTCCGACCAGGAGGTGGAGGCGGTGGCTTTCTGGTCAACCGCAAATCCGACGAGGAATTTGAAGGTCTTAAGCTTGGGCTGTCGGTAACGCGGTCGCCGCGAGGATGAGAGCCCGAAGTAGCGCGGGGACGCGGGGTAACGTCGGGAACCAAACCAGGTCCATTTTTGTTGGGTGTAAGAGCGAGTTGCTCAAACTTGGACCTCATATTCTTCACAGCGGGCAGAGACCCCGTGTCGATGTCTGAGGGCTCCATGGCGGTGGGTTTCGACGAGGCAATGCCGCCCAAAGTGACACCACCCAATTATCTCCAAATGGTCGAGACCAGCGCTAGATGTATAGACTTGGGCAAGGCCTAGGGAGCGCGCCCAGACAGCCGTAGAAAAGCCAGCGAGTATGTGTAGACCCACGGGCTTGCAAGGAGATTGTGGGGGTTCGGGTCCAAGCGCAAAACGGTCACGAGCTCCTGTGTGATCTTGTTCTCTCCCACCATGTCCATGTTCGGTCTCGCTCAGACCGATATTCAGCAACGGAGACCAGCCTTGGCTAGCTCAGGAGGGCACCCTTATAGATTAAGCAATACCTGAGCCACGAAGATCTGGAGGGAATCAATTGGTCGACTCGCTCGGGATTTACGTCGAAAAAAGAGATATTCGACGCTGCTAAATTGTGGGGTTGCAATAATGCCCGAAACTGTGCTTCTATAATACGACGTCGACATGTTACAGCCTTCGGCGCTTTCAGCCATGACATGCATGACAGCTTTACCTGGTGTCATATCTTGTGCAAGCGCCCGTCACGAAGATTCACCATGCAAGGTCTGGAAGCACAAGAGGAACAACAGGTACCCCCAAATTTCCGTGCGTATGAAGGCCACCTTAAGAATTAATCATAACTTTGGAACTGTAGTTGCCACGGAGGATGCATCTGCAAAAATGTTCTCTGTGTACATCTCGCAAGCAGAGAGATACGACAAAGCCCTCGTTACAGCGTGGAGGGCAGATATGAAAGGAATCCTTATCTTTGTGAGTTTCATTGGGACTTCCGATTGCACATGCCATCTCAGTATTACTATTAGGCTGGTCTGTTCTCTGGGAGCCTGACCGCCTTCATCATCGAGAGCTACCGTACATTGGCCCCGGATCCGGCGATTTTGGTTCTTGCCCAGATCTCGCGGCAACTAAACGGGAGTACCGAGAGCGGCGTTGCCGCCATCTCTCCCGAGTTTATACCCCCAACCAGCGCACTGATATGCAATGGACTGTGGTTTACGAGTCTTGGTCTTAGTCTGGCCTCCGCTGTAATCGCGACGCTGGTTGAGCAATGGTCGCGCGACTACCTGAATAGATCCGACATGCGGCCGTCCCCGATTGAGCGCGCGCGGATATGTTCCTACCTGTACAGCGGCCTCAAGCTTTTTCGCATGCACGCCGTCGTGGACCTTATCCCCCTCCTCTTACACATGTCCCTGCTTCTATTTTTTGCGGGCCTCGTCGCATTTTTGTTTCCGATAAACTCGGCAATGGTGGTAGTCGCTGCTGCCATCCTGGCTATTGTGACGTTCGTATACGTCGCCCTCACCATTATGCCTCTCTTTGTGGCCAACTGCCCGTACCGAACCCCGCTCTCAGGCGTCTTTTGGCGCATTGGGCAGATCTGCGTGGCGCTATCATCCACGCTGCGCCGCCGCGCGTCCTGCCTTAGTCACAGCATGGGGGAGGTTATGCTACATCGCGCAACCGCCGAGTCTAACCGGCGTACAGAGCGTGACAAGCGTGCGCTCTGCTGGACACTCCAGTCGTTCACGACCGAAAACGAGCTGGAGCCGTTTGTGGAGGCGATTCCGCAGGTTATCTG
The DNA here is from genome assembly GCA_029378375.1 of Mycena olivaceomarginata. Classification (NCBI taxonomy): domain Eukaryota; kingdom Fungi; phylum Basidiomycota; class Agaricomycetes; order Agaricales; family Mycenaceae; genus Mycena; species Mycena olivaceomarginata. The sequence goes on along the minus strand of JARKIC010001819.1, from coordinate 55,413 downwards.
GTCTTCGACGCCACCAATGCGGCGTAACAAGCACGACCATCTCCTGCAGACCCTCATAGATGACTCTGGAGTCCACCTTGGCGGGCGGATCGCCGCTCTGCTTCGGACATGCGAGAACGGTCTGCTGGAGGAGAGTGCCCGACAGCACCGCACTGTCCTGTGTCTCAAGGCTCTGTTGACATTTGCGATGACCGCAGAAGTACCCAACTGCTTGAACTTCCCCTTCGAATCCTCCACGTTCATTTATCTCTCCACGACTCGCTACCCGCCAGCGCAACCTTACATCCCTGCTCTTCGCGCTTGCGGCGTCTGGAGTCTGTTCTGTACCTTCATTACGAATGTGGAACGTCTTATCGCAACCTGTGACGCAGAAATAGTTGCGGGGCGAGATGCACAAATGGACCTCATCCTCCCTGCGTTACAAAAGGCGGTACAGCTGCATCACGACTACAGGCGCGCCCGAGACGTGTGCCTGCTTCCCCAACGTTCGGAACTGGACGATCTCATCAACAAGACATACGCTTTGGACGCTTTCAGAAACCATGCTCTGTCCCAGCTGCGATATCTGCGCCAGATTCTACAGCGTATGCTTGATAAGCGAGCACTTGTTCAACTCGACATCTCCCGCGGATTTCTTCTCGACTCCGCCCAATCGGAGTGTGAACCGTACAGTTTCGAGAAGGCGATTGAAATTTTACGCCCGGAGGATGTTTCGGCGAGTGCAGCGTCCGACAATCTCGGGCTGACCTTCCGCGCAATTGTCAGCAGATTCAAGCAAGAGGAAACCATTAGCCACGTCGACCATGTCATCGGCGTGTACTTGCCGCTCCTCGACAGTATCGTCGACGACAAGTCTGAGAACCACGTCACGGATGCGCTCATCTCGTATATAAACCGCAGAGACCTCCCCGAGGCCATTCTCCGCGTTCTTCGCGATTGTGACGTCGACCAGGTGTGGGTACGCGTGACGCGTCGGCTCAGCGATCGCGACCAACTGGACGACGTTTTGACAGCGGTCTGGCGCCTATGCGACTTGTTTCTGGATCCCGCGCTCAGTCCGCGACTAGCTTCGATTCCGCTGCACAGATTCGTCGATACCGCGTCGAGGCTCCCTCCTGTCTCGCAGTACACCGCTTCCGTGGATACCATCCTCCGTACTGTCGCTCTCTATACTGCACAGAGCATCCATATTCCAATCGTGATTGCCAACGACCCTTCCGCAGTCGAGAGCAGTTTGACCGAGCTGGAGTATCTGAGCACGACTTCCTGGCTCCCTTCCATCATGGAAGAGGATCTAGAGGATCCCGACCTCGCGCCTGAAGCTTCTCCACTCGGCATCAGAATACTACATGCCCGTCTCAGGAGAACAAGGCTCGCCCTTCTGACCGAGTTCATAGGCACCTGCACATCTCACCCCCTCCCTTACAACGCCATCCAAACGCTCGCTCACATCGGTTCCGTGTCCTACCCGATTCCATCCGCCGCCGAGCCTCTAGAGCTCCAGATCCAGTTCCTGCGGCAACTCCGAGCCATCGTGAAGCCCGCCAACGAGGAAATCCTACAGACTATCCTGGAGTGCCCGTTCGTGATCACCTTGCAGTGGACCGACGACACCGCCGTGCGCGCGATGAGGAGTGCGCTAGACAAAGCCATGCTACACGGGCAACAGCTTCCGATTGTTCTAGACACTTTAAATAGGCTACCGCCCGTAGAGGATGCAGACGATATGTCTGCCTGGCCGGGACCCCTCCAGATCGTACATGACGAGTAGATTCCGATTTTCGAGATACTCTGGACTTCGCACACCCAAAAGCCAAGATCCACTCCAATATATAGTCTATAGCACAAACCACACGCGAAAGCTACGGTACATTACGCGAATTCTATTCAGTTTGTAAAGTATCATTCAGTTCTCTGTATCCTCCCATACGATCCTTGGCCGCGCCGCGCTCGCTGCCATGAGCTTCCGGCGCTCGCGCCACGCCGCGAGCGCGCTGAGGAGGATCGCGGCGAAGCACGCGGCGCCCGTGAGCCCCAGCGTCGCGACGTAGCAGCTGCGCCCCTCGAGGCACTGGTGCGCCACGGTGCGCACTGCGGTGACGGCGGCCGTGGTCTCGCCCGGATCGTGCGCGTCGAGGTTCCGCCCGAATGCGATCGAGAAGAGGTTCCCGCCCACCAGCGGCGAGAGCGAGAGGTAGCCCCAGTTTTCGGAGAAGTGCGCTGCGGGCGGTAGATCGTTAGCGATGGGGCACGCAGAACAAATGCAGCCAATGACGCACAGAGGCCGAAGAACTCGATGCACACGGTGGGGAAGATGCCGAAGATAGTGCCGTACGAGAGCCCGACGAGAGCGCTTGCCTTCCACAGGTTTGTTACGTCGGTGATCTGCGCGGCAAGGAGCTGCGAGGAGAAGAACAGGCTGGAGACGAGCAGCAGCGAGTACGACCGCGGGAAGCCGAAGCGGTTTTTGATGTTGTCGGAGATGAGGCCTGCACACGAAGGATAAGAGTGTAGTCGTACTGGAAAAAAAGTGTCCACAAACCGATGATAATGCGACCGGCAAAATTCATAATAGAGATGGTGGACACTTGGGTCGCCTGCCATTTAGATGCTTCGACCTCGTCATAGGCGGGGTTGTCTTGGGAGAAGAGCGCCTGCGACATGGAGCCGACGTTGTTGATGTCTGCAGGCACTTAGCATCCGATTGAGAGCAAGCTCGCACGCAACGTACACATTAATCCCGTCCCACTCACTATAACATCAATGAGCAAGGTACACAAAGACACAGACAGACGCGTACGCAAGGAGAGGATCGCGAAAAGCAGCCAAAAGTCAGGGTTGATCCACAGCGCGCGGCCGTAGATATTCGGGCCCTCGAATGCCTCCTGCTTCCTGCTGCGGCTGAGGCTGCGGCCGTGGGACGTTGAGCGGCCACGGGCGGTCGACGGACTACGTGGTGGGCTCAGTTCAATCCCTCTTGCATCTGAAACATACTCTTCCGCTGGGCTGGAAGGGGCGATCTCCTCGTCCAAGAGGGGCGTGTGGCTGTCATTGCCGTGGTGGAAGATGGTCGCCTCCGCTTCTGCTGCGGCGGTCGTAACCACCGTATGATCACCACTCTCCGCGGCCGACAGTGGGATGGTGCGCACGAGGAACAGCCCGATGATAGATGTCAGCGCAGTGCCCAACGACAGCAGGAGCAGGAACGATGATGTGTCCCCCGGAAACAGAACGTGTGCAAGTGTAGAGAAGAAGAATGCAGAGAGGCCGAAGCCCGAGAGCACAATCCCAGTCGTCGTTGCGCGCTACGGACGAGTGAGCTCGCGGTTTCGCATGAAACTACACAAGGACGTACAGCTTTGTCGGGAAAAGACTTTGCAGTGGAGTTTATCGCACCGGTGAAGCCAGCATTTCCACCTGTGCCGGTCATGAAACTGCACGCGATAAGAAGGGCCAGGCTGAGACTAGACACAGTGGCACCGTTCTCCACGCCAACATTGTAGAAATGTCGGATGCCAGTGTATCCAAAAAAGAGGAACACAAAGGCGAAGGAGAGAGGTATGCGGGGTCCGCGCGAGTCGACGATTCGTCCCCAGAAAGGTCCGCTACTGTATACGCCGACTGTATTGTATGCCTCAACATTTGCCGCGGGTAAATATAACAAAGTCTGCGCACCATTTGCCGCAAGCGCTACAATATTCAACTGAGTGTGATTGATATTAAGGCGCGCCGCAAGTTGCGGTGAATACGCTTCGATTGAATTAGCTAGGCACACTATTTCGAAGCAGAAGATTCACCAGAGAAGACCTGGGGACGATAATTCGCTCAATTAAAAGGCTGAAGGTTATCCAAGGAGAGAAACGCACGTAATTCGTGCCAGATCCCACCGCAACAATCAAGGACGCGAGTAGAGTAGTTATGCGAGGCACGCTAAGCAAACCAGGTGTGGCTGGGGTTGGAGGAGCCATCGGATGGCCAGGAAATGTGCAAGACAGAGAAACCGGCGCGGAATCGAGACGGTATTAGCTGCAAGGCCACGTAGGAATCATACAGCGGGAAGCGAAAGAAAGATAACGAGCGCTACACAGCCCCTTGTCGCGAAGCGACGGATCTCCGCGTCCCGGCTTCCGGCAGTATGAGCGATTCAAAGAGCGAACGGCGATTGGACCTGTGAATTGCGAGGGAGTTTCTTCTTACGGAAATAGGGGAACGTCAAGGATTTAACCAAAAAATCCCGGTCCTAACCTGGTCGACGCTGAATCAAACGTCTGGCCAAAATTGGGTCAAGATAGTGGTACGGATTTGCAATTGGAGTCAGTCGTGGCAAAATTGGAACGGAGAATCCAATAGAGACTAGCAGGAGGTTCTCGACAACAAACAGCCAGCCACGAATAAAGACAAAGAAACGATTTCCCACCGAAATGTCGCGTTCTCACTGCGGCGGATAAAAATGGATTTTGTTGGTCTGGTGACTCTGACCGAAGTTTGAAAGAAGAACCAGATATCTCGCGATATTTGAATGGGAATGCGTGTATCTGGCCCGGTGGAGGACAAAAGACAAAACGCGCAGATCGCGATCACGTGGGACTTTAAGTACTTCGGTTGAACGCGTAGCCGTTGCGTTCAAGCAAGGGACGAAGAGAAAAAGCCTCCCCACAGATATAAATTAACAAAAGAAAACAGCCTGTCTATTTACACTCCGAGACAACCTTGTCTCCGTCGGTGCCAGCAGTAAGGAGCCTGGCCCGTGCCTCAGAGACCGTCGCGTTCAAGCTTGGGCTAGGAAAATGCGGGTAATGGTCAGTGTTGAATTTCTTCCACGCTCAGCACGATGTACTCACTCCTTGATCAAGGCGAGCGCCGAGTTGGCTGTGTTCAAGCCATCTGAAACTTGGTCGCGGGAGTCGGCGGGCGCAGTCTTCCCGGCGAAAATGGCGGCCAGGATGTCTTGAATTGCATTATCCACACTCTGCAAGCCCGCCTGTGCGACCGCAACCGCGCTGGTGGTTGTAAGATCACTGGAATTAAGGATCAATCGGTCAGTGTGACTGTTGTATTCGAGCCCAACTCAAAGGACGTACGTCGAGTTAATTTGGCTGACCAACTTCTGGGTAGCAGCGACGTCGAAGACAATCTTCAGACGCGCGAGATTGCAGTCGAGGTCTCCAGTCTGGCGTTTGTGCATTGGCGCTGATGACAATCGTTATATTAATATTTCCCTTAAGACGACTGACTGCGAGGCACTCACCGGCGACAGCACAGACTGCAACGAGAAGGGAGACAGCGAGCGATGAGATGCGGACCATTGTAAAAATTGAACAGAGGAAGAAACGAAGTGTAAATGGAAGGTTGGAAGAAAGAAGGAAGAGTGAAGACACCAGGTCAGAAGAGTTGAAAAACAGAATGAGAATCCTAGAAATTTACGCCTCCTCTTTATATCACACCCCCGCCTGAGGCCCAATAAGTCCCGTAACGTCCAAGGAATCAAGTCGTTATAGGAATGCATGGCAAATGACTGCGGTGAAGACGGGTTGCATTAACCGATCGCGTCAGTTCTGATGCTAACCATCCAAATCAATTATCGGCAGGCCGGCTGGTAGGTAGAATCCAGCGCCCGATTGAGCAAATCCTTCCGTGATAGGACTCCTCAACTGCTAATAGCGATAATTGCGCTCAGTCCAAAATCGCTCTCAAGAAAAAAACTCTGCGGATGTTTGCCATTGAAATATACCGCGGCGGTGGGAAAAACGCTCGTGATAACGCAGTTGTAGTACCTTCAGACTTGCTTCAGACCAACCCAAGTTCGAAATCGCCACAAAGCGAAGTTCTCTCGGGCCCTCGGTCTCGTCGGATTGCACTGCCTGTCACGGGCTGCGGCTGCGGCTGCGGAGGATCACGATCCACGACCAAAGATATCGACCCGTTTATGGTCGGACGGCGCTGGCGGTTGTGAAGATGTTGACTTCGAACATGGCGGTGCGGGTCGACGGGGCGGTGCGCTGTCGACTCGAAGATCAAATGTCAAGCTCTCTGCACAGTGTATTGAAAACGGCAAGGACCCGCGGAACCGCCAATCGCGTTTGCCTGCGGATTTGGCTCGGGTGTTCGGAAGGTTGGTCGCTGGGAGGGATGGTACTGTACTATTTCGATCAATTCGTGTTCGATTCGGAATTTTTGATACAATTAAAATCCAAAAGAAATCTGACAAATCGAGAAAATGTTGGAATAGAAGCACTCGGGCACATCACCGAGGCTCGGGGAACCCGGAGATGGAAATGACTCGTACCGAGTCAGAGAGAATGGCTCGTACACGCGCACGGACCACCTTAAATAGTATATATACTGTAGGAATGAGAGGGGAACCTCACGAGCTTGTAACCCAAAGGCCTCACGGCCATCGTGTAAATCTTATATAAATTGAACCGAATATTGTGGGAATATAAGGATTGAAGTCCTTTGAACCAGAAAACCAACACAAGCTCGTAGATTTGCACGAATCACTACCATTACCACCATCGCTCTCAGCATAAATATTACCTGGATCCAATGTCGACACAGAACACCAACTCACTATTGACTAACGTGCCGAAGTTGTCTCGCTCCAACTATCATGAGTGGAAGTTCGCAATTACCATGGTTTTACGACGATCCGGATGTTGGGATATTGTGAAAGGAACCATCTCAAGACCATCAACCAGAGATGCGGGGGAAAAGTGGGATATCAAATCGGAGGAGGGATTGACTTCGATTGGTTTAACCATCGACGGCGATCAGTATCAGTACATTGAGGATGCAACAACGGGACCAGAAGCCTGGGAAGCCCTGTCAAAGGTTTACGAGAAGAACAGTCGCGGAAACAGAATTGCGTTGAAACGGCAATTCTATGGGTATGTACACGATATCAATAAACCCATCCAGGTATATATCTCCGGCATCCTGGGGCTCGCCACCAGACTCAAAGCCATTCAAGTCAAATTGGAAGACATAGACATTATGGATGTTTTGTTGTTCAATCTTGACAGTGATTGGTCGAATATTGCTGCCACGCTTTGTGCGACAACAGACGAGTTAAATGTAGTCGCAGACATCACCGGGGCATTGCTCGACGAAGAAGGACGACGCGGAGGGCCGCCAGCGGATCACGGGAGCGAATCGGCATTACGTGCAAGCCATGAGATAACATGCAGCAATTGCAAGAAGCAAGGGCACCGCAAGGCTGATTGCTGGGCAAAAGGAGGGGACCGTGAAGGTCATCTGAAATGCTTCAAGTGCCAGAAGGAAGGTCATTTAGCGCGTCAATGCCCGGATCAGAACTCCGACACGAACGACGCGAACTACGCGAACTTTTGACGTTGTCATGTCCAGTTCATAGGGAATAGACAGGGAATACACCGGGAAAACGGCAATAAGCATAGGACACCGATACAGAATGAACTCGGGGAACAACAAAGGAGTATATTTTCGATTGAAGTCGAACGTGAACCGGAATCAATCGATTGAAGTCGGAAAGGCCGTCGGCTCGAAGACCAGCCTACAGGAGCTTGAAGGCTCAACTCAGAATATGGAGATTGAAGTTTCCAAGGAAATTCTGGGGAATGCATTTACAAGAAGATTTAGGTGATGTGCCGAATGAGAGGGAGTGTTGGAATAGAAGCACTCGGGCACATCACCGAGGCTCGGGGAACCCGGAGATGGAAATGACTCGTACCGAGTCAGAGAGAATGACTCGTACACGCGCACGGACCACCTTAAATAGTATATATACTGTAGGAATGAGAGGGGAACCTCACGAGCTTGTAACCCAAAGGCCTCACGGCCATCGTGTAAATCTTATATAAATTGAACCGAATATTGTGGGAATATAAGGATTGAAGTCCTTTGAACCAGAAAACCAACAGAAAAAAGTATTGCCGCAATAAAAAAAAAGTGGGTGTGACGCGTGACAACGAATTGAATGAAATAGTACAGTAATTGACCGCAGCGTGTTCAGGGTTTCGGTTGCTGAGCCATATGGTGAGAGATTTATCAATGTAGACCGCAGTCAAATTCAGTCTTCCAAAAACCGAGTGACGAGAAGACTGTCTCGAGCTTGGGCATTTTTTTCCTCCGATGAACATGAGAGATTGCTGGATCGTGCGAAATCGGAGTTCGAATATCTCGGGATATTCCGGAACTATGTTCAACTTCGAAATTTCGACAGGAATTTCAACCAAGGTTCAACATAGTCACCTGGCGAGGGCAAATCGGGCTTCGAGACTAAAAACTCCTAAAGGTGTTGATTATAATTTATGTACTCGGTGCAATCATTCAAACTCGAACATATGTCTATGTACACTGAGTCTGTGACCGAATCGAAAGGGATGAATGACCTCCAACTACAACTCCGCCTCCTCCTCAGACTTCTCCGAGCCCTGGGAAAGTCCAAGATTGTTCGGGTCAGGAATATATACCATGAGAGCCAGATCGCCATAGATATATTCGATCGAGGGCTCGTTCCCATACGAAATGTAGGTGGCCTCCAAGTCGATGAGACTCGACATTTGGGTGATCCAAGTCACCTCTGTGACTGTGGATGTGTCGTATGTGTCGTAGATGTCCTGCTCGAGGATATCGCCGTGGTAGTCCCGGTTGAGCCTTTCGATGATCGAATCCTCGACCTGCTCGTCCCCCAGGCTGCCCATCAGAATAGAGTCCAACATGATCACACCACTGTCGTTCGAATACACCGCCTTGAGCGAGGTTTCCAGACCGAGCTGCTCACTCGCCCGAACGAGCAGGGCATCTGTACCCTTCAGCACGGACTTCATTCTGTGCAAGCTGGTCCTATCGTTCACCGGATACGCATACCGCAGTCCAAAGCCCAGAATTCCGCCCTCTGGAAGGAATGTCTCGTCGTTGAGCAGCGCAGAGAGTGAGGATGTAAGGTCGGAGCTGGAGCGAGCAGAAGGAGACCATTTGAGGGCCGGGGTGGCTTTTGCGAAGTACAGATTGTAGGTCAGGGTTACGCGATGGCCTGACTCGACGAGGGCGACTTCGTGCTCGACATCGCCATAGAAAGCGATATATGCAACGGTAGGGGTGTCGAATGAGGACAGGATGTGGGCGGAGTTGAATTCTTCCTCTTTACCGTCGTGGCGAAGAAGTAACGCTCCTCCGACGTGAGCGGCGGGAAAGACGACAACAAGAGATCCGAACATCTTTTCTCCTCTCGGGGTATCCTTGTGCGCCTTGAAAAATGAGCCCTTGCCTAAGTTGTATGGATGAGTACTAGAGCTTCGCGGTTGCACCAATACTTTACCGTAGACATTCAACTTATAAAGCTCTGCTTCGATACGCTTCCCTGTTTCACCGAAGCCTTCCAAGAGATGAGTATAAACGCCGTCAAGGATCCCAGATTTCTCCAAATTGAAGCGAGTCGTAAAATCCTTTGCGCTCATTTGACCGGCCTTTCGGTACGTTTCGTCCAGGATATCTTCTTGATTGCGTCCAAAAGTCGCTTTCTGACAAGCCTCGGAAAGTGTGTTGAGCTGTTCGGGAGTCGCCTTTGCCAAGTCTACCCATCTATAAAGCCGGTTAGTTGGGTCATATATCGTGTAATGGCGTAATCTCACCTCGCGCTGCCGTCTTCTTTCATTCCATAAGTAAGAATGCCGTCTTGAGCAGAAATCGGACACGTTCCACTGCAAACCGGGGGGCTCTTCAGCTGGTTCGCAAATCAGGTGAGGTTCGCCTAGTTGTCAGTTGAGCTCACGATGGAGGCTTTCAAGTTCGCAATTTTTTGGGCAGTGGTCGTCATTCTGGGTAAGGAGAGAAGAAGACAGGGGCCGCGTCACAAGATGTTACGTCACACTGTTCAACTTCGACTGTTGCGGGTTCAAAGCGGATGGGACCGCACACCCGCAAATATTACGGGTCAATTATGTGAACACCTCTGTTTTCAGGAGCGCGCGATGGTGAACATGGCAGGAGTGAACAACGACTGAACGAAGTTGTTGAACCCATTTGAGCCAGATAGTGCAGAGACATTAAGGCACAATTGCCGAGATATTTTGATTTAAACCAAACTGGGAGCTGGCCAGTGCTGTCGGCTGTTCAAGAAGAAACACAAAATGACGTGTTATTCGTGCGACATTTAACGCAAGACAGCGCCAGGACGTAGAAGATACAAGTAGACCATGAACTCCAGAAAAAATCTCGACACATCAAAATTCCACGCCGAGTCTTAGTCCTGCGGGACCCAATTCTCCCATTTAAAGGGTGATAGGGATGCAGTTGATAGCAATGAGACCGCCTGCAAGAAAGCAAACCAATCAGCGCAGTATAGGGAGATGCAAGCAGTACATACCCCACTCATTCTCAGGCGCATCGCAAGTGACGGAGGTGCCTCCACTGCAAAAAAGAAGTGAGTTTTAGACAGACGGACGACTCCTGAACCGCGAGACTGACCAGTTATTTCCGATGACGGTGATGGGGGAGCAGCTCAGCCCAACAAGCACATCGAGGCCGGTGAGATCGAGGCCGAGGAGGGCAGCGACTGCAGAGGCCGCTGTGCTGGAGGAGGGAACGGTACTGGCGCAGCACTGCGGGGAGGTCGGGGGAGTGACCGGGGGAGGGGGAGTGCCCGTCGGGATGGCGGCAGCAAGGGTCTGAAATGACGGCCATGGGTCAGTTCGTGGAATCATGCACATCGGAAGGGGCGTACAATGAGCACGGAGGCGACAGCGATGGATTGTTTAGAGAACATATTTGCTTGGGTTACTTGAATACAGAGGAATGTGTTCGAGTGAAGATTGAGGACGAAACGGAGGCGCTTTTATAGTGTTTGAGCCCAGGCACACTCTCGATGCGGACGCCTTTGAGTTGCACCAACATGATGCGCACTCAATCTGTGAGGCTCATAACCGTGGAGCGGTGGGGCCACTTGACAAGAGAGAACAGCGAAATGTCGAGGAGGAGCAAGAAACTGAATTGAAGGGATGTCGTGCAATCCCAAGGTTGACAGGGAAGTAAGCACAGTGAAGCGATCCGTGGAGCAAGGCCGTTGATATGAGGCATCTTATGTCGGTCACGGTCACTTCGTGTCCCAAATGAGGCCCAAGGAAACATTATTCAGTGCACAATACGAACGGGAGAGGTGGAACATTCGGAGACAATGTTTGAATATCCACGTCGCAAAGAGAACGAGAATAGCGAGACCCGAATATAATCATCCGTTGCGAGAAATGTACACCAAAGGCCGAATCGTTGCTCCAGCGGGGGAAGAGCGCGGCAGAGAACATCCAGAACAAATCAAGCATTCGCATTTAGCTTCGACGTCATGATAGTCGTCTGCACATCTGAGTAGAGATCAGTCAATGACACGTAGGATGCGCACCTAGGGATACAAAACGGTGGGCGAAGACATCCTGCACGTCACGAACGCGTCGTAGTCACTGCGTTCAGAGGGGTCTTCTGCACGCGCAATGCACGACCCCGGTCTACAGAGGTCTGCAGACATGGACGCCGACATGCCAGGGCATGATTTGAACATGGAATAAGCCCATGATATACCGTAGGCGTCAGGGATTACTAGTACTTCCAACCGTCGAGACTCCTTCAAGGGCAAAAGAACTTTTTTTGGCCACGGCCCGGGGAATGGGGCGATTCAACTGTGATTGATTTGTTGAGGACTCAGTAAGAATATTGCGAGATTTGCTTGCCCCAAATTAATTCCTGTACTTGAACCGCAAGCGGAGAATCCGGTCGCTTCTGCTCAGGCTTGGTTCAACTCAAGCGAAGTTTCAACCAAACTTTTGTTTATCACTTAACCAAGCAAGATGAGATGAGAACACTAATATCCGGGCTACCATGCTAGTCCGCTGAGAGCGGGACACAACCGGCGTCATGAACCAAGGAAATAAGATTCTAAAGAGACCAAACGATAAACTGAACTATTTTGATATGCGGGACAACACGGCGCCGGCGGCAAAGATGCCTCCTCCACAAATCAGATATGATTATACGTCTGGCAGACAGCTAGTGATGTCCAAGATATTTTGTCCCGTCAATTTACTCTTTCGACGGACGGATAGGTTGCAGGACGGTTGCTTATCAATAACTCCGGCAGCGCCGACGAGCAATGGCCACGAGGTCGTTCCGTCGCCCTTGAGAAATCATGATTAGACTCAAGAAGATTTTTCTGAGACTCAGAACGTACAATAAAAACGCTTGGGAAGCCAGGGTCGAACGGAATGATGCTCTCCAAATAATGCATCTGTTCATTGGAAAGACTGATGTCGAGCGCCTCGATGTTGGACAGGAGATGTTCAATCTTGCGGCCCCCGATTATCGGGAAACAGTATGGAACCTGAGAAGAACGGTGAGCGAACGAGAACCACCATTTGCTTTTGAGCAGAGAATATTACCTTGTTCATGAGATATGCGATGGCCACTTTTGACACCAGTGGTGAACCTCAAGACGCATAAGGCACGGATAAAAAATACCTGCTGTGATGCTCTTCGCGCCAACTTCTGCCGCAACTTTCTCAAGCGCACGGGAAATTTTCTTCTGGTCCTCGGTACGCTCCCAGGAAGGCTCGGCGAAGGTTCGCCCCTTTTCGCCAGTTTGGCGCCGGCGCTCCTCCTCGGCGTCCGTGCGGAGTTTGCCGGAAGCCAGGACGTTCCAGGGCGCTAGGGCAAGACCTTTGTAGGACGTTAATTGCGAGCATCTTGGGAGCGAAAAATCCTCACCGTGTACCCGAGCCATCGGGAGAATCTCGCGTTCAAACGAGCGTTCCATGACGTTCCAGGCGCCTTCGTAAATGACGAAGGGCGACTTTCCATGATCGTTGGCGTACTGGTTCGCCTGGGAGACAATCCATGCAGGCGTGTCCGAGACGCCCTAGAGAGAAATAAGAAAGAACTTGGTGGTAGGACAGCTGAACAATAAACTCAACATACGAGGTACAAGACCTTGCCCTGGACGACAAGATTGTGGAGCCCATCCATCACCTCCTTGACACTGGTGTCCCAGTCCCACCAGTGGACATAAAGGATGTCGATATACGTGGTGCGAAATTTCTTGAGACTCGCGTCCACGCTGATATGCATTGATTTGATGTTGTTTCCGAAATAGTTGATTTTGTTGGCGATGGCGTTGTTGCGATCCTTGAAGTTGGTGGTGTACTGTAGTAAATCTGGGTTAGTATTAGGACCCAGAAGAGCGGAGTTGACTTCGAACCTTGGTCGAAATGACAAGCTGGTCCCGGATCCCTCGCTTTTCGGCCCATTCGCCAATAAAACTCTCGGACGACTCGTCTTGGCTTTTAGTGAATGTCAGATCGGTAATTAATACACGGGCAAAAGACCCACTAGTTGTTGGCAGTATCGATAAAATTACCGCCGTTGTCGAAATACGCATCAAGTAGTTTGAAACTCAACTCCTTGTCCATGGTTCCCATGCCCAAGGGCCCCCACTTATCGCCGATACTCATGGCTCCCAGTTGGAGGGGAGACACATGAAGGCCGGCCAGAGGGGACAGAGTCCGATAACGACCCAATTTTGTCGGAGGGATAGGAGGTCTTTGCCAAAAAGCCATGGGTAACTAAGTGTCAACGAGTTGAATGGCAGATAGTAAAGTATCCAATGACTTTTGCCATTTTATACCTGTTCCTCGCCGAGCCAACGCGCGGCCTGAACCCTCGAGACAAATCGATATTGACCATGGCTTGGGATCTTCCCGTCTCCACCGGTGATCCTTGGCAAAATTTTAGGTGAACGGCGTTTTCGCTGCTGCGGTAGGCATTTCTGATCAGACGCGGGGAGCGTTCCACCCATCCGAGTCGCGGAGCGGAACATTAACGGTCAACCTAGATTTATTTCAGGTAATCTGAACGTATCAGAGGAAATGCACGCAACAAGATGACTTCAGGTTATCTGTGTCGATTTGTGCCGGTTGCGCGGCGCGCCGAGGTGAGAATCCAGTTGATCCTGTCAATGATGAGGCTTTGGTGAACATGTCAGAAGAAATGCTGACCTCAGGTTATCTGCGTCGATTTGTGCCGGTTTCGCGGCGCGCCGAGGTGAGAATCCAGTTGATCCTGCTGAGGCTTTGGTGAATGTGTCAGAAGAAATGCACGCAACAAGGCAGACCTCAGCTTATCTGCGTCGATTTGTGCCGGTTGCGCGGCGCGCCGAGGTGAGAATCCAGTTGATCCTGATGAGGCTTTGGTTCAACCGCGGCGAAATTTCTCAACCAAACCGCCTAACCAGGCAAGATGAGAAGAGACCCAGATGAGAACACTGATATCCCGGGTTGCCAAGTTTTTGTTCCTGTCGAAACGGCCTTTCTGAGTGTCTATCGGAGACATGCCATCAATACAATTCGGTTGGCTCAGTATACACCAGCAGTGTCCCGAGGATCGTCCTCCATCCGAAGACGAATCGTCGACAGCAGCATTTCCACCCCAAAACCGACCAATAACGTTCCGCAACACGCGCAAAGGCAATGCCTATAAGAGTAAAAAGAAACACTCGGTTCAGGTCGAGCAGTAGGAACTGTATAAGACAGCTCACCGTCGTCGGATTCCTGGACGTCTTCGGCATTGCCTCCCGTATTCAAGGGCTCCTGCGGCACGGGCTCCTCCTCCCAGTTGCTCGGCATGCCGCTCTGCCGCCATTCGCACCGACGACATCCACGTTTGCCATCGCCGCGAGCATGAACCTCAAACTCGGGGTCCATCTGCGCCGCCGCCTCGGGAAACCGCTCCTGCACCTCCGGCATCGCGCTGAAAAACGCCTGTCGCAAAATAGCAGCGTCAACGTCCGTGTTTATGTGTGCATAAATAAAAAGAAAAGGCATACCTGCAGCTGCTCGCGCACACCCCGGTCAGGGATCATCTGCGCGAGGACCCGGCCCTGCTGCGCGCGCTGGCACGCCCTGACCGAGGGCCTGAACGCGCGCAGGTCCTCCGTGCTCTCGAAGAACGCGTCGTTGTGCACCGTGACCGCCGTCGGCGGCGGCAGCGGGTCGCACTGTAGGGTCTTGACAGCTAACATGTCGTACGGGATGTAGAAGAAGAGCCGCCGGTAGGTCGTCTCGAGCACCATGACGTGCCGGTATATCGAGTAGCGCAGATTCAGGGTTTAGTACAGAGACAAAAAGTCCTGGCGGCGGAGGGACACAGGGAGGGACGCGGGGAGGGAAGAGAACTCGGCGGTTATGGTGCTTGCGAACCAGGACGCCTCGTCTTTCCAGAGGGGAGCCCATCGTTGGGCATAGAGGTGGAAAAGGAGATGTAATGCTGCTTCGGGTGCCCGCAGATAACCGAAATCCGCACTAAGAAATCAAACGGACTGAATGATTCGAGCTACTCATTTCCCGTCTGTCTCGATCTTGAAATCTCTGTGGCTGCGTATCATGTTTAGCAGAGAAACATCGAGTTTGTCGGCCAAAAGAGGAACAACCGAGTGGGGAAGTCCCGGATCGCCTCTATTAATGCAGCTGCACCTGCTACAGGATCCTGCAATACGCCAAATTATTAGCATATGAACCCGTGTGTTGTTTAAAAACTACCTTGGACTTTCCCACTGTCCGAAGAGTCAATACTCTGGCATATGACCATCCGGATAAAAGACTCAGATCAGCCCGCGCGCCTTTAGTCTGAGCTAGTCTGAGGCCTATTTCTACGAGTAGATTACAGATCAAACATGTCCAGCAACGACTGGCCCATGCCGGTCTTCACAGCGAGGAAGTCTAAAGGGGACTCGTTAGTTGAAGTTCGTCGAGATCGAAGCAACCTACGTCGTTTGCCTTTGGACGGCGAGGAAAAAAGGGTGATTCCCCTCGGTTTGTCGACGCCGCGTTCGCCGCGTTAAAACAGGATGCGACACGAAGTCAAGTCCTTTAATTATTAATATTAAAGACAGGTGTACAACGGAAACGAGAAGCTCAAACTCGCACATAAAACCACTGCATTGCGGCATCGCACTCTCAGTCGTCGTGGAGGTCGGATTTATCGGCTTTCGGAATTTGTTTGGTCGTATCTGGTCATCTTTGGCTAGCTCTTCAAGTTCCCTCCTTCAACCCATGGTGTCTGAACTCCTCCAATCCAGCACCACCCATGGCTGACTGGCCAGATTCTGTTCTTCGTCGCTTCCGTGCAGTTCCGCCTAATCCTCGAGAAAACGACTTCTACGGGCCATGGAACAAACTCCTTTCTTACGTTTTCCCCCCCGCTTCCGATTTTACGGTTGCGCCCCAGTCTTACCTCCTATCAACATCCCGCGAAACTGCCGATTTCGTCGTCGAGTACGAGATCTTCTATAACAACGTCCCCGTCCTTATCGTCAAGATCAAACCTCCGGGAAATCTTCGACTCCCTTCCGCTCGCGAAGAGGCGGACACCCAAATCAGGCGGCGCATTCGAGATCTGTCAGAGGATTGCTTGCTCCCGACACTCCACGCTGTCAGCGCTTTCGGGACATGGCTCGCCTTCTACAGCAAGGCAAAGGACCATCAGATTGTTCCAGGTGGCATTCCCCCTGATCCTGTACTCCTGACGGATACGGCCCCGTTGGATTGGTGGAGTTGCGACGTGTTGGAGGAGGAGGGCCGACAAAGGTTTAGATCGCTCGTAACCGAAATTGTACAGGCATGCGAGAATCTCGAATGTAAGTATTCCATTGACAAACAAGCGACCCTCGTTGACGCGTCACAGAATCGGAGGATGTTTGGTCATGCTGGCTGCCCGAAATGTGTACACTATTATTTTGACTGAAAGTATCATATCAGTTCTAGTCGAGTGCTCCCTTCTCAATTCAAGTCATTTGAAGTGACTGTTCAGAAGTCGATTGATTCGATGAAGTCGGGTGGTATTTTCGCTAAACTACTGAAAAAAGGTGCATGGCATGATGCACATGTAAAAAGCTATGAAACCATCTGCGCTACAAGTCGTCAACGAGAGCCTGGTTAACTTTAAGGTGGCTACTCACGCTGAAGTGTCCTCTTTCTGAATGTCTTTTGGGATGGGACTATTCTACAGGAGCGACCGCATGACCGATGTTCCCGACGGACTACAACACGAGGTACGAGTGCATATTGTTATAGCGTCCGTTAATAAGGGATTAGGTTGCCGCTGGTTTGACTGCCGTATTCAGAATTCTCACCATATTACATCTAGATATCTTGACCTGACGGAGAGATTTTCGTCAAACTAAATTGCGATACATTTGCCAGTACGTAATGCAATAAATAAATAAAAATGATGTGCTCGAGATGTTCAAGACTGTAGATCCCTGAACGAAAGGATTGGACTTGACTTTTCTATATGACAAACTGTTTGACTATGCCTTTCAATATTCAGAGTATTCTGGAGGACCATCCGGTGGCCCAGAACGGTTATGAAGATAATTGTTCCATCGTTCCTCCGCTTCTCGCGCAAGTTTATTGCTCGGTAATATCCCGGTTGGCACCGGTGCTACGTTCGTCGGGTTCCTCTGCGGAACGGAATCCGCCGGCGACGGTATGTGAGAATCCGGAGACACAATAGAATATTCCGTCGACGTCAAGGGTGGCCCGGTAGAGATGCTGATGGTGGGTGAGTGACCCTCCGAAGAGAGCGGTCGCGGCCAAGCTCCAGCGCGGGATCTCCGCCATTGTGCAGCGGGAACAGATTCAATGATTTCAACTATGGGACCTGTATATTCATTAGCGCTCAAGCAGATAAAACCTCATTAGGACCTGCCTTCTGGTGTTTGAAGTCTGCGACGACGACTTCGTCGACAGAGCAAAATGACCGCGGCTCCCAATGCAACGAGGATTAAACCACTGATGACCAGTCCGACTATCATCCCAATTGGTGTCGATCTCGCGGTTTTTGGCGGGCTCGTGGATGCGGCGGTGGATGCGGTGGGTGGGCTAGACGGGCCCGACGTGAGAGGGAGCGGGTTGGAAGTCGGTGTTCTAGTGTTTGGAGTGACGAGAAAATAGTCTGTCCATACAGTGTGATCGTTCTCCGCGGTGACGACCAGAGTGTGGTTTCCCTCAGAAAGGTCACCGGAGTTGAATATGAGGTTGTTCGTCGTCACTGCCTCTGGCTGAACACCCGGAACGAAGAATGTGGGCGGGCCACCGTCAATAACGATGGACGCATTCAGCACCTCTCCCACACTGCCATTATTCATCATTCTCTCGAAACCCAGAAATTCCCAGGAATTTCTTACCTGCCATTGTTAATTCCCGCATAATATGAGATTGACTTCCCTGCAAAGCCGTCAGGGAGGACGAGCGGACAGGAAGACGTTGGCACTTACCCTCAAACTGCAAGGAAAATGAATCGCCCGCAAACGTGCTTCCCTGGGAGGTGTGCTGGAAGTCGGGATCGGAGCCGAACTTCCTCCAAGCTGCGGTGTATTTTATCCGTGGGTCGCGGTCATCGATGAAGTACGGGTGTACGGTGGAAGAGGAGGTATTGTACATTATGTAGTCCAAAAAAATCACGCCAGCGGACTGTGCTGTTGTTTGGGTGATCACAATTGTGTGGGACCCCTCGTTCAGTGTCGGTGATGTCCAGAGTGCTTCGTGGTGAATATCCGAGGGCAGGCTGGGAGCCGTATATGCTCCAGTGATAGAATTGTCCACGACGAAACTCAAGCTAGCTTGAGGAGGGTTTCTCACTCCTACTGTGCCGAAGACAGTAACAGAGCTTCCTGGATAATACCGATCCAAAATAATCGTTAGACTCACCCTCAAAGGTAAACGATGCTGTAGATCCTTGGGTCGCTGACCACTTCGTAGTGCCATTGAATTCTGAGGGAACCCCATCTTCATTCCATGAGCCTACATACTGGATGAGAGAGTCTCTTTCATCGACAATGGCCACATTGGTGGCCATTTCACTGTGTGCGCCAGGCTGCCCGCAGGGCAAAGAGGGGAGAATGAGAAGCAAGTGAGAAAGAGAAGAAGTGGCACTGCACGCAATGATGCATCATTCAAGTCCACGGCGGCCGTACAGCAAAAGTACAGGTTGAACTTCGGCCCGCTGGCACTTTCGACCAAGTATGACTTGGAAGATCTGCGGGCGTAGCGACCATCTCGTGAGATTGCTAAATGTGGGATATTTTAGCTTCAAGTTATCAGCTCCGTGCTGCGTGAGAATCAGCGCTATATCGCCCACATGCTGTTTTGTCCAGTAATTCGGGATCGGTGCGGCCAGCTCGAATATCCCCCTTTCCAGCTCAGGTAGTAGAATGGGGTCGCCGGTGATTTCTTCTGGGACAACTGGCGGAGCGATAGAGACCCGATAGGACCTTTGCCAGGCCTACCATAGCTACTCTTTCTCGTATTGATGCTGAATCTGTGATACAAC
Organism: Mycena olivaceomarginata; assembly: GCA_029378375.1. Lineage (NCBI taxonomy): Eukaryota > Fungi > Basidiomycota > Agaricomycetes > Agaricales > Mycenaceae > Mycena > Mycena olivaceomarginata. Next base: position 36,066 of record JARKIC010001819.1, on the reverse strand, counting down.
GTCCGTGTATCTTTTCCTGAGTTTCGTTCATTGCCGCAAGACGCACCAGAACTGGAGGCAAGACCGGAGGAAGGAAGTACGCACAGGATGGCAGTGCATCGCTTCATTGGCGTTTCAGGCAGTGCCATCAGACTTCCCACCAACTTCCCACGGTCGGCGATCAAACTCCCAATCCGTGATTCAGACCAACTTGCTTTTGCGCTAACAGGCGCTAACTCGGATTCCAGCAAATAAAGTGGTAAGGCCGGCGAGCGGCATGGCCCGCCACCGGCTTTGATCAAGACCCGATTCAAATGATATTAAAGGGACATTAAAATACAACATTTTTTGAGTCAAATTTAAAGGCTAAAGAGTGTAGAAGGAGTTGGTACAATACTAACCATGAAGCGGAAAGTTTGTTTTAGCACAATATAATAGCTACTGAGGGCCGGTGGTGTTGCGCTTCTGTCTTATGTTGGAACTGGGTGACGCCTTTCCAAAATTTTTGATTCATCGATGGCATTTGGTCCTGACCCTCTTCTTTGGGCTGGCGCCAGGCGAGTAGGTGCGACGTTCGGGCATCGTAGGAACAGCCGGGTCCCATGGCTCACCATCTCCACGGTCGAGGACCTCGGCGCAAGCCAGTGATGTGGCGCTTGAGCTTTCTGTGCCACTGGCCTATACTATCCGATTCTTCATGTTCAATATCCAAATTCTTCAAAACTCGGCGCAATGACTTCAAATAAATTTTGCTTCCATAGATAGCCGTCAGAATATGGACTTGGAAGTCTGCCTCTAACTTACTTCCTAGCCATTCGTTGTGGATATCAGCACAATCTGGCAAGAATAAGTCATGAGGAAGAGATATCAAAAGATGGGACCGCGAAAATTGACTGCAGTGTCCCGATAACAAATGCTGAGTGATCCGAGAATGGAGAAAACCATTGGTCGCCGTTACAGGGACTTGAATGCAATGCAGTGCAGCAATAGCCAAAAGAATAGCCTACAATGACTCTCAAACGACTTGAAAAAATCTGCAATGGATGCTGGTGAGCGAATGTCGGTGTCTGCTGAGCTGAGGGCTTCGGCATGTTTCCCAATGGCTGAGCGTACCTTGAAGCTGAGATTGCAGTCACCAGATACATAAATATCTGAAGCAGCTGCTATGTGCACCAGACTCTCAGTCGAGATTTACTTGTCGTCTGCATCGAGAATAATACTGAAACTGGTTTTGGACATATCTGCAGCTGACTTGAAATCCTGACAGAGTGCACGGCAGGCAGAACAATCTGGTTGTAGAGACAAATTTGCATCAACTACATGGTCGGCACAGGCCCCAGCGATAATAGGATGGAGAAGATATCGGCATTGGATTAAAGTTAAACCAGCGTGGGGGGTGGCATGTAAATCAAGAGATTGCCGTATCGCTGGGAGATCGGCATAAAATACAGAGATACGGGAGCGGGTAACATGATTTCCCAGTGTTATATCACACAAAAGATTCAAAGATGTCATTTTATTCATGAGTAGAATAGATGAGATACAGCCAGACATAGAAGGACAGCGACAAGCCGAGGCGAGGGCTCGTCGCAGATATAACTACGTCCAGGAACTGGTACAATACTGAGGACAGAACAAACTAATATTGGCGAAACATACCATTTGAAGTGTCGCCGACAATGCCAAGACCCGACACTGGGTGATCGAGATCCTTGGGTGTAGGTAGGTGAAGGATCTTGGGCATGATGATACGGACCAGCTATAGAATGAACTAATAAGACAGAAATAAATCAAAGTGATGTAAATAGACCAGATGGCTGTTCAGGAACACATTTTTGAGCCTAGGTCAACAGGAAAGTCGGGTATTAAATCAGAATACAAATAAAAGTACTGTGCCCATTTTTTGCATTCGGCCACTTGCACAAATATTCGGTGATTTTGGCTGAAACACCGTGGTTTCCTCGGCAGCTCGTCAGAAACTGAAAATTCTGGCGAAGTGCTTTTGTAGAGGTGCTGTCTACCAGTGATTTTAACAATCTGCCCAAAATTGTCAGAGTTGATAGGACTTTGGTGAAGTTGACCAAGATTTGTGTTTTTGACAGGGAAAAGGCATGGTTAGGTCCAAAATATGGACAGACGAACTCGAATCCTCTTATTACATAGTTAGCTCATTTTCCGTGGCTGTGACTAACCTGCGCAATGTTGGTTGCAGATCAAATTCCCTGTAGCGCAGAATCCTTATAACTTTGTCAAACTTGAGTGAAATTTGGTCTCTCTCTCTGTGGGAAAATGACGTACCAAACCTTTTTCCAAAAAATTGCCTTTGATTTTGCTCAAATATCGAGGTTAGACCCAAACTTGCGGCAGTATTGCAGGCTCAGAGATTGAGCTAACGTCCCAGTTTTGGGGCTTTAAATAGTAAATATACTTCTCAATTCAAAGTTATGAGGTGTTTCCAGAATATTCCAATACACTTCAAATATCCAAGGTTTACAGATGACCCGAAACATTCAGATAGTACTCTATTTTGAGCGATAAGGAGTGCGATTTTGGTTGTAGCACATAGATATCAAGAGTAGGAACATTTCTTCCCTTTGAATCGGGCCGATACCATGGGCAGAGAGTCCAGTGCAGAGTGGATGGTGGATCGATGTTGAATAGGCGACAAACAAGTGCAAAAAGCTGCCGGATCGATCGACGGCGGTCCCAAGAAGCAAGTCCGGAAGAGTCGGATTTAGCGTCAGCATTATTATGTGTCAATCATCGGCAAGGAGAAAAGCCGAAGCATTTTGGCGGGGAGGAAATGTGCTTACGCGAAAACTGCTGACGAAAATGTGATGCATGGCCAAAATCTGAAAATCATGCTCCCTAAGACCCGTACCTTACGGTAGCGGGAATTCATTCGGGTGTGCAGTTTCCAGCACTCTGCAAGTGGAACATCTGCGATAGCTCTCCGCGGACAGGAATCCAACGCGTTCGATTTCATCAACTCGATCGCCTACTGGGACACTTGTTTTCGACTCTGCGCCGAGTCACAGAATCTCCAGGAGTATATGGAGGGCGACTTTTCGACCCTGGTGATGGATCATAAAGAACGGACGCTGCCGAAGGATGAGGGCTACCCTGTATTGGGGATTTGCGCGAAATGCAAAGGCAAAGGTGGTAAGGAGAGCGCCGCCCGCTCGTACCACACCTGCAGCGGTCGCGGCATCAAGGTTACCTTGCGTCAAATGGTCCCGGGTTCCAAAGCCACTAATTGAGCACGCCGCAGCATCATCTCAACTCCTGCTCTGTTACGAATGAGATCTCCGAGCGGAATTTCCGACATATCTGGGAGACGCCTGCCCGAGAAGTCGAATTCACGACGGATGGATATGTGTAACAACCAAGCATAATGCCCTATGGCCTCAACGCTCTTGACCTCCGCCCGCCTCACGTCGAAGCGTGGAACCCGTATTTCGCTGCGCCCCGTTCGCTGTGCTTCAACCGGTTAGTCTCTGCCGCGCATCACACAACGATTGACTGACCAAGTTGTATATGTAACTCAGAATCTGCGAATTGGAACCACCAGGTGTCTTGCGTACTCTTATGAGTGTTCAGCATGTCAATTCATTCATAGGACTAGGATACGCTAAATCTTGATTCGTTATTGACTGCGGAAGAGAGTGCAATCCGGTGGGCATACTTTGTGGCATAGGTTTTGCCGTTCCCCAACTGTGAAGTTCTACCACCTTCTCAGCATAGCTGGCTCTATAGGGTGCGGCCACAAGGTGGTCCACCCCAAAGCGATAGGCATTTCGGACAGGCTCCGGAAGGTATGTGTTCGACCGCTCGGCCAACTCATGTATCTTGGCATGGTTTTTTTCTGGCAGTTTCTAAGCCGTGCTGTCATGTAGTCGCTGAAAGCAGGATTGCGGTCTCGGCATACACTATCGATCAAGGCTGGCCAAAGCGTGCTATATGGCAAGTCCACTGCTACAAACGCGCTTCTAGTTTTCCAAGAATCTTCTCTTCGATCCCCGCCTTGGTACCACCCATCCAATCCCCTTCCAATAAACTATAGTGACAGACATCCTGATACCCGCCATTTCCATCCCACGAACCATCCCGCCCGAGCCCTTCAAATGTGGCGCCAAGTCGCTGGAGCCAGCTCTGTACGAACTTGTGGTTCGGAGTACAGCGGAAGGTCATCCGGTGGATTTTCAATTCCTCGAAGGCATACGCGAACGTCGCGTGCAAGACATCGCGAGCAAGTCCTAGCCCAAGATGCCGCGAGCTCATGCAGAACCCGAACTCGCACGAATTGCCGTAGTAGCGGTCGATGTTGTACAGCTTCGATACGCCGACGAATTCGGACTTGGACCCAGGTCGGGGCGTCGTGTGTATGTTGAACATTATGCAGGTTGGATCGGCAGCATCTGCGATGCGGAGCGCCCGGGTGTCCTCGATGGCAACTCGTACAGTCGCGAAGGGCCGAAATCGCATTGACGCAGGGTCATTGTTGAGGGCGGTGAGCGCCTCGTCGTCGGCTTCGGTTTGTGCCCTGAGCACTATTCTTCCGGAAAGGGAGACAATCGGGGCGCTGAGGATCATGGGAGTTGTGTGCTGCGCTAGCTTTTCGACGGTGCGTGAGTTCCCAGAGAACCATGGTCGTACTTATATCGAGACGCGATACCTTTCGTACAACTTCTGACATTAGCTTTTTTGGTCTGACAGGCAAAAATCCAGCAGCCGAGCAGCCCGGGTGGGGGCGCGGATGCCTCAGTATTATCCCATTCTATAACCCCTGACGAGCCGGAGGTGTCCTTTCCCGGGAAACCCTGGTGGCGGTCTGTGAAAATAACATAACTTGTGTCCTGTCGTCATTCCACCTTGTTTTCGGTTAATTTTCTACGACAGTGAGTATGCAGTGGTCACAACGAGCAAGGCCGATCAAAATGTTCCTTCCTGCCTTCAGAGCTCCAAAGTTTCAACACTCAGGCTGGTTATCCATTCACGCAGATACTTGGGTACGAGTACGCCAAAAGAAGCGTACCTTACTGCCAAGATCTTTAAGGTTCAATTCTGTGTAGCTATCCCTTGTTTGGGCACCTTTTTCTTCCCGACTCACTATCGTGCTTCTTGTAGGTTCGCTGTATTGTGCGAGCGGGCGACTGTTGATGCGAGATTTTATCGCATCCAATTCAAATTGAATTTCGGACGAGCAAAATCAGGTGCCCCTCGTATCCGAATTTTGGCGCCGATCGGTGCGAGGAGAACCTATTGTACCATTTCGACCAAATTTTCGGTGACAGGTGACAGAGGGTCATGAATTGAGCATTTTTGACCTAGGCGACAGTAACCTCGAGCTCAAAAAAAGGCGAAAACTTTCACTCCGGCATCTGCCGAACTTCCATTTATGCATTGAATCCAGTGGACATTTATGAGGGTTAGGGTGACAGGTGCCACCCCGTGAACATTGGGTCAAAATGGTACAGTATACCTGAAGTTGCTCGGGCCCGGGATTGGCTACGTGGCGTCAAGCCAAGAGCGTTTCATCGTACCAACTTTGCCATGGCCGTTCGGGTGTAGCTGAAAGCTTGAACGATGAACATCGCCACTGACAACATGCTAGTGTCGATTGAACTAATTCGGAACCGAGATTAAAAGAATGAATCCCCCTAAGCGGCGCTGAGCACTATTCGTTTCCAACATCTGCCGTTTCCCGCGCACCAGCGTTCAATATAAACCCAAAGAATCAACATCGACATCCTACTTCGACTATGGCCTCCGGTCTTATTCCTGCCCCGCCTCGTACACAGGCGCTTTCATCTCCTACCTTCATCCCTCCACCTCTGGATGGAACCCTCACCATCGCCCAGTTGTATGATTGGCATTTTCATAATAGTCCTCGCCATCGGCTGTTTGTGTATCCCCTGGCAGATGGCTCGACGAGGACAATTTTCTTGTCTGAAGCCATTCGGGCAGCATATGTCGGGTCAACAATCCTCCGCCAACGCTTTGGATGGCTGCCGGGAACAGATTCAAAGCCTGTTGTCGCCATTCTCGCCCCATCCGGTAAGTTCTCATCCACCCAATCCGACATAATCTTACGCCATTCTGCACCACAGAAACGATCACATATTTCATCCTATTCCTGAGCTGCCTCCGCGCAAATTATATTGTGTTTCCAATTTCCCCGCGCCTCTCTGCGCCGGCTATTGCGAATCTCATTCACAACGCCGGCGTGAAATACCTTCTGGTCACTCCTGCAACGAGCGATCTTGCCGATGCAGCTATTCAAACATTAAAAGATCAATATGCAGACACTGTAGCTCCCGATCTATCCCCTCTTCCATCCTTCGAGGACCTATTTGCGCCGGAGAAGACAGTGCATCCAGAAGACATTCCGTATGAGGCCAGCGGTATCGACGATGTCGCCTGCCTTCTGCACTCGTCAGGTAAGTACTTCAGTCCAACTCTGGCAGATGGTTGGCCTTAATTTTTTCAAGGTTCAACTAGTTTCCCCAAACTTCTGTCCTGGTCGAATCGCCAGTGCATGCAGGTCGCCCTGACTCCATGGTTTGGGGAGCGCGATTTAACCAATCTAGCTATGTGCATCCATCTAATTCCCATGTATCACGGTATGTGAGAACTGTCTCTTTGTGCTTTGAAATATTTATTTTCCGCAGGTACCGGTATTGCGCAAATCTTTTGGGCAGTGAGTTACTTAGTCCATGAATCCCCAGTGCCTAGATTTTGACGCGCCCTCTCATCGAGGCTTCATGCGGTCTGGTTTTCAGTGTCTTTGAACCCACTTCACCGCCGACCGTCCCGACGCCTGAAAATGTTTTCCGTGGGGCACAAATTACTAGCGGCGATCTTGTCTTCGGAGTGCCATCATTTATCGATGTAGGGCCCTTGTTTTCCCTATTTTTTCGGAGCTGAGATAGGATTCCAGGCCTGGTCCCAAGATTCAGAGTGTCTTAACTGGCTAGCCACACGGACGGGTGTTGTAAGTTATCCGGAACTTTTGTGATTAAATGTTCCGACACGAAGATACAGATCTTTGGCGGTGGGCCCTTGAACCAAAAAAGCGGTGATTATCTGTGCTCGAAAGGGATCACCGTGTTCCTAGCATATGGCTTGTGCGTTTTTTTCGTGTCTTCTATGCCCCGCTGACTGATAAGAATGTTAAAATCCAGAACCGAAGGCGGCATCGTCAGCCCAGTGGTGCCGGGTGGGTTGATTGTTGTACGAATTGACGAGCATATCTTACAATTTGATAGCACACGTCGATAGCGACTGGAACTACTTCAAATTCTCCAAACGAATCAGCGCAGAAATGGTCCCTTATGGCGACAACACATTTGAACTTGTTGTGCTTGTGCGTACGACGGTTGAAACAATCGCGTCCTGCTCATATTTGTATTATCTAGCCTAATCCATTCTGCACCCCGAGTGTCTTGAACACTAATATCCGTGGTGTCAGCGGATATGCGACCTCTGACCTCTTAGAGCCACATCCAACCAAGCCCGGATACTGGAAGATTTTTGGTCGCAAAGACGATCAAATCATTCACAGTACCGGCGAAAAGGTGGCTTTTTCTCCAGAAAATAACGCTTCTCGCTGATCTTCTGGTACTTGAGACAAATCCAGGACCGCTCGGTGAGCTAGTCGAACTGGGTTCCATGGCTGATCACTCACTCTGCGTTAGAGGACATGCTGGCTTCGGACCCTCATATCATGTCTGCAGTAATATTCGGAGACAAACAAACTGAACCTGGTTTACTCGTGGAACCCCGGTCCGCTTTTCAGCTTGATACCACGGATGCAAACCAAGTGGCGGTATACCTGGACTTGATTTGGTGTGTGTTGTGGCCATTGGGCAAGCGGAATTCTGATCCTTTGCAGGCCGGCGGTTGAAAAGCTCAACCTCTTCGCGCCGCAGCAGTCTCGGATTCGCAAGCAGGTGAGCACTCTGGGCTGAACAGCGCCCTCCACGAAATCTAATTTGAATGAACTCTCAAGATGATACTGGTGGCGAACAAGAGCAAACCGTGAGAGGGATAAGCTACCGGAGCAAAAACGTATTCTAACATCTCGCGCCCAGCTTCACGTATACGGCAAAGATGACAATTCGCCGACAAGCCATCATCGCTGACTACCAGGAAGAAATTAGAGAACTGTACGCGACAGCCAAGACGGTTCCCCAACGGGTTCCAGCTGGGGAAGACGCTATTGTGCAAGCACTTTCTTCTTAAACCCTTGAAACAGATGTGTACTTCACTTCCGAATTACATTGGACTCTTTGAGTGGATCAGTCTTTATTAATATACAAAGGCGTCACTTCTCCGGTAAAGTGAAAAAACATTACTCTCGGAGAGAATTGCTTCCTTTCGGTTAAGCCTCAAAACTCAGGAACTTAGCGTAGTTATCCAACCGCAATTTTTATCCAACCGCAATTTAAGAAATACTGTTGGAAATAGGATCGTCGCGCGCGACGTCGCCCGGTTACCTTACCTACCCCCCCTATCCGTTGCACAGCTTCCTCCTTATATTCGGCCTATATTCGTATATTTCAGTAGTCCCTTGTATTCCCCCGCGCCAGTTCCCTGCGCCCCGAATATACCTTTCCGCGACTCACCTGCGTGTGCGACCTCGACTTTCACAGGTTATGGGCCCCGGCCCTGGCCTCTGCCTGCTGCTGCTTCGAACTTCCCCCCCTCGCGCTACCCCTGTACCCCGAAGTCCTCGTTGTGAGGCATCCCAGCGCTCGACTGGACCGACGAATTCCCGTACCGCACATACTCGTCATCTCGAACCGATACCCGTGCCGCAAACGACCGAACTGCGAGTGCCGAATGCTAGCTCCAGGATGGGGCTAGTATTGTCCGACTCGACCCGAACTGCGAGTGCCGAATGCTAACTCCAGGATGGGGTTAGTGTTGTCCGACTCGACCCGAACTGCGACGAGTGCCGAATGCAGCCGTGGTGGCTGTATTGTCCGACTCGAGCCCGAACCGAAACCGACCGCACTTACTCCAGAACGAGGGCTGTCACGCCAGCTGGAGGTGAATGATGGAGATGGATGGATGGAATGGAGGTCGTTGTGGTGTGTTGTTTCTTTGGCTGCGGATTGACGATGAAAGATGAATGGCGTGTTGCGCCAGTGGGAGTTTGTGGGCTTGTGTTGCGCAACGCTCAGTGGGAGTGTTGGAAATGGGATCGTCGCGCGCCGCGTCGCCCGGTTACCTTACCTACCCCCCCTATCCGTCGCACAGCTTCGTCTATATATTCGGCCTGTATCCCCGTATTCCAGTAGCCTTTTGTATCCCCCGCGCTCGTGTTCCCGCGCTCCGAATACACTTCCTTGTGACTCACCCTTGCGTGCAACTTCGACTTTGAGCGAACCGCGACGAGTGCCGAATGCAGCCATGGTGGCTGTATTGTCCGACTCGAGCCCGAACGAACCGACTGCCGCCGAGGCACCCTGCGAACCGACGCTGACTGCGCGTACTCCAGAATGAAGGCTGCCATGCCAGCTGGAGGAGAATGATGGAGATGGATGGATGGATGGAATGAGATTTAGTTTGGTGTGTTGTTTCTTTGGATGGAACTCGACGACGCCGTCGCGCCAGTGGGAGTTTGTCGGCTTGTCGCGCGCAACGCTCAGTGGGAGTGTTGGAAATAGGATCGTCGCGCGCGACGTCGCCCGGTTACCTTACCTACCCCCCCTATCCGTTGCACAGCTTCCTCCTTATATTCGGCCTATATTCGTATATTTCAGTAGTCCCTTGTATTCCCCCGCGCCAGTTCCCTGCGCCCCGAATATACCTTTCCGCGACTCACCTGCGTGTGCGACCTCGACTTTCACAAATACGAGAGCCTTCAAAGAACAGGCAGACAAGTGGGTCGAAAGCGAAAGGGCAAGATATTGATACACTGGCGTCGGACAATCAGTCGCTATGGCTCAGTCAAGCAAGGCGGACTCGATGCACGAAAGCGAAAATGAAAGGGTCTGGGTGATACAATCGAGGCTGAAGGAAAAGGTCAGAAATGGAGAAGGGTGGCGGAGTGAAACACATGCTATTGATACAACGTTATAGCTGGTATAGTTTGTGCGTGTGCCAACGGCGGCTCTATGTGCGGAGGGCACCAGTGCAGCGCGAGTTGAATCCGAGTAGTTGACGGGTGGCGGGCGGTCGGGATGTCGAGCACAGAGACGGAGGGTGTAAAGGACTGCAGACAGTTGTGGACCACAGAGGAGGAAGAGGTTACGCAAAGGAGTGGGGCTCATCTAGTGAGGTATTCAGCTTCAAGAGGGATGTACGAACCGGCCGAATAAGGTACACAGAGACGGAGGGTGTAAAGGACTGCAGACAGTTGTGGATCACAGAGGAGGAAGAGGTTACGCAAAGGAGTGGGGCTCATCTAGTGAGGTATTCAGCTTCGAGAGGGATATACGAACCGGCCGAATAAGGTACACAGAGCCGTCGGGAAGGCGGAGGACCGACGACAGAAGTAGGAACGCGCGGACAGGAGGGGTAGGGTATAAAAGAGCAGGGCGGATCTAGATCTATCACAGCCGTCAGCTATCGAATTGGGAACAAAGCGAACGAACACACACGCACCAAGAGATCCAAGTGGAGAGGGTATTGCAGACCCGCCGGTGGGAGGACGATAACCGATGGTGGGAGGGGCTTTCGCACGCGAAGGAGGAGGACAGCCAAACAAGTGTGGGGTACCGATGCTGCGAAGGAAGGAAAGGAAGGGTAAGCGTCGGATGCCCGCGTATGTGGGGGTTACAGTGTCCAAAGGAAAGGGTGTCGCAGAGCCGCTGGCATACGTTGAGAATCGACGGCTGGAGGAGGTGTCACGCAGAGCGGGAGGAAGGGTGATAAAAAGAGTGTAGGGGGCTACATCGCGAGTGGTTGTTAGCTCGGGCGTGCGAGAACAAAAGCATACACGTACCCGAGTCAAGCAAGTAACAGTCTAAAGCAAAGGCCCTGTCAAGCAAGTGGCAAGTGGGGCGGACGCAGCCCTGGCGAATCACAGCGAAGAGAGCAAGCGCAGCCCTATATCTATCCTATACGCAGAGACTCGGAGATCAGCACAGGGAACAGACAGTACACGTAGAGGCAGACGGTATTCAAAACCGGCGCAAACCTTTGTGAGCTCAGATAAGTTGAAGGAATTATCTACTCTGCCTCTGAGAGACTAGTCGTCGGTGCTGAAGCCTGACAGGCGAAACATTCTCCTTCTGGTTCTTCTTCATCTTCTCTGCTTCATCCGTTGTGGCTTCCCGTCCTTCGCCCGCTAACTCGCAGGACCTGGGAAGCTCACCTACACGGCTATCCCGGATGTCACCGGAATTCTATGGTTCCGGAGATCTTCGGAATCCACTGGGCGTCCAATGGATTCCGAAGAATATACGCCCCTTTGGATTCCAACGGGCTGGCCATTGAATTTGAATGAGCCTGCCTTGGGCATACTACGGGCTGGCTATCATGCGCAAGAGGAATCGGAATGCACCGAAAGAGGAATTTATTTTGGGCGACACAGGAGGGTTGGGCTAAAAATCGTATTTTATTAAGGGAGATACATATTATGAGAGTACGCTAACGGGCAAGTTGTACGGCATGTAAACGACGCCTAAAAAGAAATGCGCACAAGTCAGGCATCGGACAGGTGCATTGGCCGACGACCGTTGCGCTGCAGAGCCGCCAGTGTCCAAACGAGTCTAACTGGTCGGCTTGAGCTGCGCTGCCCAGAGACTATGGTCTGCGAGAACAATAGTAAAGAGTGTACTGTAGAGAAGGTTTGGTGCAGGAGGACTTGATAAAGCGCAAGACGCACCTTGATGAGACGGCACCGAGGATTGTCGTCCGCCGGGTACTTGACGGTAACAAAGTCTTGACCCCGTTGAGTTAGCATTTTGACATGACTTCCTGAAAGGACAGGGCTTTGGTGAGAGGAGGAGGGACCAAGGGCGGGCGGGTGAGGGGGCGAAGATGGGAGGAAAAGTCAAGAACAATCATCACGACATCAAAGTCTGGAACATCAACCATCACGTGTGGTGCACGGACCATCGGAGTTTGAATGTCTTGAGAGATTTTCAGGTCTAAGTCCGCCATTCCTCAGCTCAGTGCACGACACCGAGCTCAATGCCCCACGCTTGTGATTCAATCTATGTATGAATAAATTACTGTTTTCACTGTTGTCCTTGTACTCGCTCGCTGCCGTATCAATGCCGTACACTATTTGTGTGCGCACTTGGCGCGCGCACCTTGACACAGGCCACGAACCAAGCAGACTTGTATTATAGACACTAATTTAAAGTTATAGTAGTTTGAATGCAGTATGAATCATCCAAAGGGCAAGGAGCCTCAAAGATGTTGATGCATAAGAGCAGAATATGATTAAGTTGCGGTCGCATTGAGTGGCCTTCGAATACTGTGGGTTGATTGTCGCAATATGGGCACAGAGCCGTTGGATTCCACTAACGCGTATATCTAGCGGCGCATGGTGATCGAACCTTAGAAACCCGAGCCGAAAATCATTGGATTTCGATTGGCGACGGGTCCTATCGAATTCCGGTGACATCCGGGATAGCCGTGTAAGGGTAACTCCGAAGTTAGGGGATTTGAGGTCAAAATTTTGCGATTTTCAACTCCGAAATTAGGGGATTTGAGGCCAAAATTTTCAAATCCCTCTCCAAGTTAGGGGATTTCAGGCCCGATCGGGCCCACTTTAATTGTACATCAATCTCAAAAAAACAAATTCTAGGCAACACGACGTGATGGATGTTAGATGGCGCTTTCTAGCAGAGACGTCATGAAGGTGTTACCGCCTCTCAAAATCAAGGTCCCGGGCGCCGCGGCGGGAGGGAAAGCGAAAAAAGCCAAAAAATAGCCAAAAATGGCATTATTAGCAATATCACGTGAAATCCAACTCCGATTTAGGGGATTTGAGGCCCAAAGAGCTGGAAAAGTTAGGGGATTTGAGGCCACTTTGACCGACTTTTGCCGGAGTTACCTTGGGCTAGCTTCCCGGGTCCTTAACTCGCCCGCTGCGGCCCGTTAGTGCACGTGAAAGAGTCGCTGGCGACCGCCCAGCCTTGGTCTTCACTGGCGTCAAGTGCTTCCCCAGCCCAATGCTGGCAGTCGCATTCTTAGAATCGCCGCCGTCCCGCCGATCCCGAGGTAGACCCTTGGCTACTCCCGGCGGAGGAATCGCTGGACCACATCCATCACGGCTGCGAAAGGCAGAGCAAGAACAGGTTGACGCCCTGGACAAGCGGCGGCGAACCAATGGGTGGGACGCGCGGGTGCAAATGAGCGCAGGCACGATCTGCCGCGACTTGTCCTTCTCCTCTGCAGGCCTGATGGGCTTGAGCTTGTCGCCAGCTGCACTATGGTCGTCTTGAGCAGATTCGTTGTAGCCCTGCGCTCTTTGGGCGTCGGCGCGCGTGGGCTACCGGTACTGTTCGTGAGCTCGCACAGCTCATTCCAGGAGCGATATCATGATGGACGCTTGGTGAGAGGAGAGATGGTTGGGGATGTTGGCGGGTAGCGCGGGAGCACACTGTGGGCTCGATGGCGGGAGGGTCGACGTCGATATCCTGGACATGGTGGAGATGGACGTCGGGGTCATCGTTATGATTCAGGTGCGCGTCGAGGGCCATGCATCCTTCCCTCCCAGCGGCTTTGTGCCACCCAATGTGCGGGTATTCTGCTCGACGGTACCCCTGCCGCAGGGTCTGTCATGGCGGGGAGATTCCCGACTTCGACACCATACCCAAGCACCAGTAACCCCTTGGTCCACAGCGGCCCCGCGCAGGGCCCCATCCCCCTCCAGCCGCCGTACACCAACAATTCGTTATACGAGTAAATGAGGAGTGGTGTCTTTTATATTCATTTTCTCTCCTCGATTCTCGCTGGCGCCTATTCCAACGGATCCTCCACCTTCCACCTTCTTTCGCAAATTCCCTTTTTGCGGAAACGGTATGACGTCATCTCGTCCTCCTGCCCTCATACAACTCGATATTTCTCATATAGGGCTCATGGTGCATGGGATGAGCGGCAAAGCGGCTTACATCGTCCCGTCTGAGTGAGTACCCAGCGAATCACAATTGTTTTTACTTGAAATAATAACCTAATCTCTTGCGCGCGGCCTGAACTCGGCGCGTGATAGTTGGGGAAAAACCGACTCAGCCGACTCGATGTAATAGTCCTATCTTGATGTCTTTTTTCTCCCGTGTGCACTACGCTGCCAATCTAGGAGTCTCCGCTGGGAGCGACCGCATGACCGATGTTCCCGACGGACTACAACACGAGGTACGAGTGCATATTGTTATAGCGTCTGTTAATAAGGGATTAGGTTGCCGCTGGTTTGACTCCCGTATTCAGAATTCTCACCATATTACATCTAGATATCTTGACCTGACGGGGAGATTTTCGTCAAACTAAATTGCGATACATTTGCCAGTACGTAATGCAAAAAATAAATAAAAATGATGTGCTCGAGATGTTCAAGATTGAACTGTAGATCCCTGAACGAAAGGATTGTACTTGACTTCTCTATATGACAAACTGTTTGATTATGCCTTTCAACATTCAGAGTATTCTGGAGGACCATCCGGTGGCCCAGAACGGTTATGAAGGTAATTGTTCCATCGTTCCGCTTCTCGCGCAAGTTTATTGCTCGGTAATATCCCGGTTGGCACCGGTGCTACGTTCGTCGGGTTCCTCTGCGGAACGGAATCCGCCGGCGACGGTATGTGAGAATCCGGAGACACAATAGAATATTCCGTCGACGTCAAGGGTGGCCCGGTAGAGATGCTGATGGTGGGCGAGTGACCCTCCGAAGAGAGCGGCCGCGGCCAAGCTTCAGCGCGGGACCTCCGCCATTGCGCAGCGGGAGCAGATTCAATGATTTCAACCATGGGACCTGTATATTCATTAGCGCTCAAGCAGATGAAACCTCATTAGGACCTGCCTTCTGGTGTTGGAAGTCTGCGACGATGACTTCGTCGACAGAGCAGAATGACCGCGGCTCCCAATGCAACGAGGATTAAACCACCGATGACCAGTCCGACTATCATCCCAATTGGTGTCGATCTCGCGGTTTTTGGCGGGCTCGTGGATGCGGTGGGTGGGCTAGACGGGCCCGACGTGAGAGGGAACGTGTTGGAAGTCGGTGTTCCAGTGTTTGGAGTGACGAGAAAATAGTCTGTCCATACAGTGTGATCGTTCTCCGCGGTGACGACCAGAGTGTGGTTTCCCTCAGAAAGGTCACCGGAGTTGAATATGAGGTTGTTCGTCGTCACTGCCTCTGGCTGAACACCCGGAACGAAGAATGTGGGCGGGCCACCGTCAATAACGATGGACGCATTCAGCACCTCTCCCACACTGCCATTATTCATCATTCTCTCGAAACCCAAAAATTCTCTGAAATTTCTTACCTGCCGTTGTTAATTCCCCCATAATATGAGATTGACTTCCCTGCAAGGCCGTCAGGGAGGACGAGCGGACAGGAAGACGTTGGCACTTACCCTCAAACTGCAAGGAAAATGAATCGCCCGCAAACGTGCTTCCCTGGGAGGTGTGCTGGAAGTCGGGATCGGAGCCGAACTTTCTCCAAGCTGCGGTGTATTTTATCCGTGGGTCGCGGTCATCGATGAAGTACGGGTGTACGGTGGAAGAGGAGGTATTGTACATTATGTAGTCCAAAAAAATTACGCCAGCGGTCTGTGCTGCTATTTGGGTGATCACAATCGTGTGGGACCCCTCGTTCATTGTCGGTGATGTCCAGAGTGCTTCGTGGTGAATATCCGAGGGCAGGTTGCTGGGAGGCGTATATGCTCCAGTGATAGAATTGTCCACGACGAAACTCAAGCTAGCTTGAGGAGGGTTTTTCGCTGCTACTGTGCCGAAGACAGTAACAGAGCTTCCTGGATACCGGTTTTGGCTCTGTGTATCCAAAATAATCGTTGGACTCACCCTCAAAGGTAAACGATGCTGTAGATCCTTGCCTCGCTGACCACTTCGTAGTGCCATTGAATTCTGAGGGAGCCCCAGCTTCATTCCATGAGCCTACATAGTGGATGAGAGAGTCTCTTTCATCGACAATGGCCGCATTGGTGGCCATTTCACTGTGTGCGCCACGCTGCCCGCAGGGCAAAGAGGGGAGAATGAGAAGCAAGTGAGAAAGAGAAGTGAGAAAGAGAAGAAGTGGCACTGCATGCAATGATGCATCATTCAAGTCCACGGCTGCCGTACAGCAAAAGTACAGGTTAAGCTTCGGCCCGCTGGCACTTTCGACCAAGTATGACTTGGAAGATCTGCGGGCGTAGCGACCATCTCGTGAGATTGCTAAATGTGGCATATTTCAATTTACCAACTCTGTGCACGCCGACAGACCTGCGTGAGAATCAGCGCCATATCGCCCACATGCTGTTTTGTCCAGTAATTCGGGATCCCTGCGGCCAGCTCGAATATCCCTCTTTCCAGCTCAGGTAGTAGAATGGGGTCGCCCGTGATTTCTTCTGGGACAACTGGCGGAGCGATAGAGACCTGATAGGACCTTTGCCAGACCTGCCATAGCTACTCTTTCTCGTATTGATGCTGAATCTGTGATACAACGTCCGTTTACCTTCTCCTGAGTTTTTTTCATTGCCGCAAGACGCACCAGAACTGGAGGCAAGACCGGAGGAAGGAAGTACGCACAGGATGGCAGTGCGTCGTTTCATTGGCGTTTCAGGCAGTGCCATCAAGCGAGTCTTGAGGCTGTATTGGAGGGTCGACATAAATATATAACGAGGGCCCAAGAGACAGAAGGCGGGAACTCCCAGGGCGTCGACCTGTCCCGTTGCAGACAACATAACAAGTGGACAAGAGATTGACGGCACGCAAATCAGCCTTCCTATTTCGGACGTCGCCTCGCCTTTCGAGAATGGAGCTTCTCACACTCAGAACAGAAATTCATGGCCAGCTCGATTATATGCGGTATTGAATACACTTGTTGGGACAGGCTTTTCTTGATCTTTCTAAGACTACGAGTCGAGTCCGTGCATGAGCGATCTTCTGGTATACAAATCGGGTCTAAATTTTCGCGGATCGACATTGGGACTTGACTACGGTTCTTCACGAGTCTTCTCGTCGTATTCCTGCTTGCACTAGGGTTGCGGATCGAGGTTTGGTAGCCGGTCGACTTGAAAGTCGTAGTGTCGAAGACGGAAAGAATTGAATCTGGACAACGACTAGTCGGGACGAGAAGGGCGACTGGAGGAAATTTCAAATAGGCTTACGCTAGGTTGCAGCGGTGCGGATGCACATGGGCAGCAAGTCGGGGTTTCGGGACAGAGGCTTGGGACATGGGAGATGCTTGCGGGAGCACGAGCGCTTGCAAGAGCGGCGAAAGTAGAAAAAAAGCAAACGAAAGCAGGCAGAACAAAACCAGACAGCAAAGAGCAAGCAAAAGAGTCGAAAGCGAAAAGCACTATCAATATACTGGCCGGAGATGATCAGTCTGTGCAGCTCGGTATATACAGCACGAGACTCACGTTGCCGGGTCGGGGGCGAGGGTGTAGTAGTGATACATTGGAACTAGAAGAGACGAAGGTGTGAGTAACGGAGAGGAATGGAATGCACGCTGTTGATACATGGGGGATGCTATTGATACAAGTCGTCGTAGTCAGGGGGTAGAATTGTATACGCCGACGGCAGTCCTGTTGCAGAGGGGCACGGAACGCGAAGGAATGCGAGTAGTGAACGCGCGGCCGGCGGTCGGGAGGGTGTGTCGAACGCACAGCCAGAGAATCAGGAGCGCCGACGGCAGAAATGGGGAACGCGCGAGGAGAAGAGTATAAAAGAATGCTGTGGGGTCCATCTAAGCCGTCAGCTCTGGAATGTCGAGCCCAAGGCAGAGACGTACCAACTGACCCAAGCGTAGAGGGTATCAATTAGAGAAGCGTATCCCGAATTTTTGTAGCAGGCCATAAAAGCCATTTGGGTCTACGTGGACGTCAGGATGAAATTAATGCAAAGAAAAAACACGAACCGCCGGAATACACGGTCTTCATGAACGCGAGCGTGACGCTTTTGTACTGTTTTTTCGTGAACTCGACAGTCCACCACTTCTGGTCCTGAGCGGGGTCCCACGACACATAGCGATAGCCCTTCGCGCGCGGCGGTTGGAACCGGATGGGCGGGTCAGATTAGGTCGCCGGTTGTTCTCAGTCACAGCGGAAGAGTCCCAGTGACCAGTCCAAGCCGCGGTCAGCGTGGGTGGGTATAGGGGAGTATGTAGGGTAATATCGCGCGCTGCGCCGCAAAAGGAGAACAGGAAGACTCACTCGGTCATGCCGTACGAGGGGAGGATGACCGCCAAATGTGGACTTGAGGCTCACCGCGAGCGACGGGGCGAGGCCCCGGCGGCGTTAGCGAGCATACGCATGCGGAGGTCGCGCGCGGGTTGCGAGGTCAGGATGGCGTGGGGAATGGTCGGGGCGGCATAATACCTGCGGAATCATTAAACCCTCGATAATAAATTTTGGCAAAACGCGTCTCACCAGCTGGCCTGCAGATCACGGGCGAGGGTCCAAAATGCCATTGCATCGAAGCCCGCACACATGATGGCGCTGGCAGCTGCCCCCGGAAAAAATAGGCTGTGACGAGCAATGTGGGCATAATACACAAGAAATGAAGTTGTGCGTACTGCAAGAAGGTTGTGGACGATTCCTCCGACGTGGAACAACGGCATCATGTTCACTGGGCATCGTTAGCGCCCTTCTTTTTTTTTTTGCGGGGAACCAAAAAATTGAGCTCACGATTGACGTCGGCCTCTTGGAGGTCCCAGCTCTCGATGACGCAGGAAGTGCCGACAATGAGCGAGAGGAGAGAGTATGGAACTCCCTTCTTCTTGCCGCTCGTGCTAGAAGTACTATCCTAACCCCTGATGTGTCCACGGTTTTGATGGCGAGCCGTCCCTCCCCGCAAAATTTAATCTTTTTGGCTGGATCTTGCTCTGGGACATTTATTGAGTCATGATATGTGACTTGCAGAGTTTACAGATTATTTGAGGAATGAGAGCTATTGGGTGACTTCCCATAAGCATTAAAATATTGCTGGGGAATATCTGAGTGCTTTGCCGAGGCAGCTGTCGGGACCCCATCAATCGGGCACCCAAAAGCAGACACGATATAATGCGAATCTATTATAATCTGAAGGAGGGGTCCCTACCCCCGCTCTAGATTATCATTAAACGAATAAACTGTTTTGGGTGGTGGTGGCAACTTTCCGCGCTCCTCCCGAGCTACCCAGTGGCCGATTGACTTCAAGAAAAATTGAGAAGACTCCCATTTCCTGCCGGAGTTCATTCCGGCCCTTGTTCAAAGACGAACACAACCTTGATTTTTTAATTCTTTCTCATGGAAATTCGGCGCGTTGGCGGACAACTTGAGTATTTCATAATTTGATGGCATCACTGGCACCTTCAAGCAAGCTCAAGTATATTTTAATCCTTATGGGAAGTCACCCATTGGTACGACAATGCCGGTTTTGATGCCACTTTTGACCCCTGATGTGGAATCGACATCATTGCTTTATGCTGCATGCAATTTTTCCCTTCCACTCAAGCTGAGTCTCTGAAGCAACTTGAAACACATATAGCATTCCGGGGAATTTTTTCTGGGGCAATCCATGGTCTAGACGAAGAGATATCAGGGAAGTGGAATCGGTTTTGATCAAAAACCGGCTTTTTCGGCCATCCGGATTTTCTTGAGCCCTCATTCCTTGCGCAATAAATCTGAATTTCCGGGAGAAGATTACTATAGCCCATGCCCATCATATACTATTTTCTCTAAGGATTCTATTGAGATTTGCCGCAGGAATTCCCAAAAATTCCACTTCGGGGTGCGTGGACACATCAGGGGTTAGAATAGTATGTAAAATGAGGCACTGCCCTCGCATCACTTCCGGCCGTTTCGCTTGCGGCTTGCCGGCCGAAATGCCGGTACACGGCGAATAAACACGGCACCTCGGGCTTGTCGCGGCGTCAGACGGCTCAGCGACTCCCATCACACTCGCGCGAAGGCTGCAATGTGCACAAGTGCTTCCCGTATGCGTGTAATGCAACGTACAGCTTCCTCACCGACGGCTGCTTGCTTTTACCGCTATGGCGGACCCGAGCTTTTCCCGCTCTCGAGTCTCGATTCGCCACCCTGCGACTCGCTGCAGGGAGACACTATTACGGGGTTTTCAGAATGAGCGCCCGTAGTATCCCGCCTTCTCATCGAGCTACTCGCGCCGCTCGCCGTCTCTCTCCGCGCCGTCTTCGCAAGCCACCTCGGTCGCTTTTCCTCATGGCCTCGATGCGTGACTTTCGGTACGTCTTCACTGGCATTCGCATTCACTCAATACTCTAACTTACATTCCTGTAGACCCGCTAGCGCGGAATCAGAACGAGGGAGAACAAGACGTACCTACCCAGCATGTAGACCTAGCTGCGTTGAATGTAAGTAAGTACGTGGTAACTGAATATATCCCTTTCTTTTCTTCTCCGCACCCGTCCCAACTCGCCCGACCATCCGATCTCCTCCAAGACGCCCCCGGTACCGCTTCCGCCTGCAACGCATGTCCGGAACACATCGCAAGCATGGATTCCCTCCGCGCGATCGATCTGCGCCGGCGTCGCGGACTCTCTGCCAAGATTCTGCGTCAGATCTCGAAGACGGCGGGCATCTGAATACGATGCAAAGTCAGCGTACACGCAGAACGACACCGAATCGGCGGATATACTTCGAGCGATCCCGCCGCGCGGAACGTGTTTTTGTAGTAAAAACAGTGTCGGAGTCCCTTCGCGCAAGTCTGTCGAGTCGAAAGAAAACACAGGGAGTGAGAACGTGCGCAGTCCTGCGAGAGCTCGAGCGGACGCACCTTCGCTCCCCTTCGAGTTCAGTCCCAGCGCGCAGCGCGCATTCACCAGGGCGAGCCGAACTGGACGCAGTACGGGGCGGGCGCTGCGCAGACGACAAGATAAGTGTTCCGAGCTCGTCGGAGGGACTTACAGCTGCACATAGGTCATTTTCTCTGCCAGCACGAGGCAACGACGGGCCGCGCGGACTTCCAAATCACGGATTTTATTCACAAGACAGTGCGTGCGCTCTCCCATCCCATTTTTTTCATCCACTGCCTGTTTTGCTTGCCCCCGCATCTCTCGCCTCCGTGTCCCGCTCAGCGACGACACGTCCCCACCCATCTTCGCGGCCTCGAAGCGCGCGATACGCGTCCGCTGTGGCCCTCGAGGAGGGCGCTCGATGCGGCGGCAGCAGCATGATAGACTCTGCTCCCTCGACCTGGCATGCTCGTGTTGGGGCTCCACACGTTTTCCCCGGGCGCGTTCCTTTCTTTGCGCGGAGAGATGCGGTTCCTTCCAAGTTCTTTTCTCGTTAACTCGGCTCTCTAGGTGCAGGTCGGTCGGGCATTCTTCAGCAACGCCTCCTTGTGCTCGACCACAAGCAGCCTCGTTGCGCTCTCGCCCACGGTCCCCTCAACGCGCATTATGCATATCCCAGCGCCGCCGAGCACACCGAAGCCTCGTCAGGGAGACGTTGGAGGCTATGGCAGCGGCGATTGCGCTCCATGGGGGCGGTATGAGGAGGTGGCTTGACTACAGATGACACCTACCGGCGCGGAAACCCCATCCCCATGCTGTCTTGTCGCATCCCGTCCCTCGTTACTCTCTCTCGCGGCTCTCATCGGACGTGTGGCCTGCGTCTGTCCTCCCCCTCGCAACTCGATACCACAGCGCTCAGAGGGCCCAACGCCTCGTCGAAAAGACGCGCAACGACACAGGCAGCAGTGACGATGAGCCGCTTGCGGATTGGATCGCGATGCGCGGGGCAGGTGCACTTGATGGTGGAAACGGCGTAGGTCGTCCCTTTTTGTCTGCATTGACTTCAGGTTCTGACTGCGGATGGTGCGCTTCTTGGGCCGGGCAGCGACAGGTACCAGGGCAAAATACCGATCCCTATGTTGTATTGACACGCGTGCACTAATTGCACTCCCACTGACGATCGTCTCCGTGAATTACTCATCAGAGAGCAGAATCAAGCCCACCATGCCGAAGCTCAATGTTTTTGTCCGAGCTGTAAGGGCGAGGTCTACAAGATGAACGGACAAAGAGCGCGGTTCAGCCGCTGCAGTGACATGATGAACTAACGTACTTCACTACAAGATGAACGGACAAAGAGCGCGGTTCAGCCGCTGCAGTGACATGATGAACTAACGTACTTCAGCAGGTTTATCGTGTCGGAGAGATGTCGGAGAGTGGAAACCCGGACTTGCATTCCTGAGAACCGAACGGAAGTCGATCGGGCTTCCTACCAGCTCATTGAGCGCGACTTGTCTACCGATAGCTTACCAGATAAGTCTAAAAATGCAAAGATGTGGATGCTGTACAAGTCCAATCTATAAATGCTACATCTTGCTCCCACTAGTAAGGATAAATGCAAAGATGCGGAAGCTGTACAAGTCCGATCCATAAGTGCTATGTGCGATTCCCACACCTGTCCGGGCTGCCTGTCACACTGCCTTGACTTCTCCCACCACAACGCACACCGTATCAATTGTATTCTCGTATTCTTGCTTGCCATGGACAATCCCGAGACCCAAGGGCTACGCTTACTCGCACTTGGCAAGTGATGCACAATCGGACTAGGATAATCTGACTCAGTATACCATACAGATGGCGGGGGCATCCGTGGTTTATCAATGCTTATCATCCTCGAGCATCTCATGTACAAGCTCAAGGTTCAAGAAAATCTTCCTGCCGTTCCCCACCCTTGCGACTATTTTGATCTGATCGGGGGAACCAGTACAGGCGGGTGTGTGCACTGCTAATAAAATATGTGCAATTCTCAGATTTTACCAGATTGATTGCCCTGATGCTAGGCCGCCTCAGAATGAGTGTTGAGGATGCTGTGAAAGCCTATGGACAATTGGCCAAGGAAGTCTTCTCAGATGTAAAACCCCTGGGGAGTGATGGAAGATTCAAGGCTTCAAAGCTGGAGAAGGCTATCAAGGAAATTGTGAGAGCCAAATCTGCCTCACAGGACCCAGAAGAGAGGTTAGAAGACACCCAAAACAATGCATGCAAAATGTGTGTTTACAATGTTCCATTGGAAAAAAGCTAAGACCAATACTTGATCTAGGTTTGTGTGCACAACAACTGCAGTAAACATGTCTTTGCCAGTTCTACTCCGCACATATAATACTCCTGATTATCCGGCCACAGACTGTACTATCTGGCAGGCAGGTCGGGCTACTAGTGCTGCTCCAACATTCTTCAAACAGATTCAAATTGGACGCCCTGGTCTGGAGGAAGCATTTCTGGATGGAGGCATGGGCCACAACAATCCTACAGCTGCTCTGTTACTGGAGGCCAAGGTTCTGTTTCCAGACAAACAGATTGCATGTATCATCAGCCTTGGCACTGGGCAGCCTCACACCATCAATATTCCCAAACCATCTCTGCGGAATCGGTTTATCCCACTGGATGTTGTAAAGGCTGTTCAGAAGATGGCTACAGACTGCGAAAAAGAGCACCAATCGCTTGCACACCGCTTTGATAGAGTTGCAAAACTTTATTTTCGCTTTAATGTTGAACAGGGAATGCAGGATATCCAGCTGAATCAATGGGAGAAGCTTGGTGACGTAGCGGCAAATACAAGGCAATACATACAATCTCAGCCGGTTGTAAAGCAGCTTACAGATGCAGTCACAAGTCTTTCCGAGAAGATTGGGAAAGTCTCCACTACTAGTCTGAGTAAATATTCATTTCACACTTCTGCTCATGAGATTCAATCAAATTTCTTTTAGCCGCTGCAGCTGCTCTTGATGGGGTCAAGCAATCTGAAGCTGCTCTGGCTCTTGTCAGATGTCCTCCTTCCTCCCAAATATTCCAGGGCAGGCAGGATATTCTTGCAAAAATGACTGAATATTTCTCAAAGGATATTGGGACAAGACATATATATGTTCTCCATGGACTGGGTGGCTCTGGGAAAACACAGATATCTCTGAAATTTCTTGACACAGCTAACCATCAGCCAACTCCTCGGTATGCATGATTACACAATGCCTAATTGGTAACCGCTAATTGTGATACTCAGGTTCACAAAACAGTTCTTTATCAATGCTAGTTCTCTACAAACTCTGGATACAGCCTTCAAAAATATAGCCATTGCTCACAAGATTGGAAACAGCTTGCAAGATGCTTTATTATGGCTAATTACCCAGATTGAAGAGTGGATGTTGTTGTTTGACAATGCAGATGATACAAATATCAACCTCTTTCCTTTTTTCCCAAGATGCGCACATGGAAATATTATCATCACTTCACGCAACCCACAGCTCACTGCTCATGGACCTACCTCACAATCAAAAGTTGGGGACATGGATGAGATTGATGCAATTGATCTCCTCTTGCTGAGAGCAGCCAAGGAATACAGTGCCGAAACAGCTAAAAAGGCATTAGAAATTGTGAAGGTATTTTATTTACAGGCCCTGCATGCAAGAGTACTGATCTTGTCTGTTCAGGAACTTTCTTGTCTACCTCTTGCAATCATCCAGGCTGGTGCTTATATCTCCAAGTGTGATTGCTTTCATCAGTATCTCTCTGTCTATCAGCAGAATCGTGCCAGATTACTTCAAGAGCATCCTGGGCAGTCCCATGATGACTATGAATGGACTGTGTATACAACCTGGCAAATTAGCTTTGAGAAGCTGAGTCCACTAGCAGCAGAGTTTCTGCAAATGTGCTCATTGCTGCATTATAAGAACATTACTGAGGACATTTTCAAGCAAGCTACAGCATGGACAGCTGAGGATGAGGAGGATGCTCAAACCGTGCAAGAAGCTAGGACTTTCCTCCAGAATTTCCTGTCAGCTTCAGGCACCTGGGACGTGGTGTCTTTCATGCAGATATTGGCTGAAATAAAAGGATATTCACTTCTTGATAACCATGGTGGAAACACAATTTCTATCCATCCACTTGTCCACTTGTGGTGTCAAACCACTCTAAAGGATGAACCCAAAGCTCGACAGTGCATAACAGACATTTTGGGAATGTCAGTCAGGTTGACAGATGATAGGTTTCAATTCAGAATTGGGCTGATGCCCCATGTAGATACTCTGATCCAAAGCCCAGCTGCAGTGAAGCCAGTGTTTCGAAGTAAATATGTGAAGATATATTTTGACTCAGGTAGATACCAGGAAGCTGAGCTTCTTCAAGCCACTGTCCTGGAGGAACAGAAGACATTTCTTGGTGCCGACCATCCTGACACACTGCTTGCCTTGGGAAATTTGGCTTCCACATACAGTCAACTTGGAAGATACCAGGAAGCAGAGCTTCTTAAAGCCACTGTCTTGGAGAAACGGAAGACACTTCTTGGTGCTGACCATCCTGACACACTGCTTGCCATGGGAAATTTGGCTTCCACATACCGTCAACTTGGAAGATACCAGGAAGCAGAGCTTCTTGAAGCCACTGTCCTGGAGAAACGGAAGACACTTCTTGGTGCCAACCATCCTGACACACTGCTTGCCATGGGAAATTTGGCTTCCACATATGGTCAACTTGGAAGATACCAGGAAGCAGAGCTTCTTGAAGCCACTGTCCTGGAGAAACAGAAGACACTTCTTGGTGCTGACCATCCTGACACACTGCTTGCCATGGGAAATTTGGCTTCCACATACAGTCAACTTGGAAGATACCAGGAAGCAGAGCTTCTTGAAGCCACTGTCCTGGAGAAACGGAAGACACTTCTTGGTGCCAACCATCCTAAAACACTGCTTACCATGGGACATTTGGCCTCCACATACGGTCAACTTGGAAGATACCAGGAAGCAGAGCTTCTTGAAGCCACTGTCCAGGAGAAATGGAAGACACTTCTTGGTGCTGACCATCCTGACACACTGCTTGCCATGGGAAATTTGGCTTCCACATACCGTCAACTTGGAAGATACCAGGAAGCAGAGCTTCTTGAAGCCACTGTCCTGGAGAAACGGAAGACACTTCTTGGTGCCGACCATCCTAAAACACTGCTTACCATGGGAAATTTGGCTTCCACATACAGTCAACTTGGAAGATACCAGGAAGCAGAGCTTCTTGAAGCCACTGTCCTGGAGAAACGGAAGACACTTCTTGGTGCCGACCATCCTGACACACTGCTTACCATGGCAAATTTGGCTTCCACATACAGTCAACTTGGAAGATACCAGGAAGCAGAGCTTCTTGAAGCCACTGTCCAGGAGAAACGGAAGACACTTCTTGGTGCCAACCATCCTGACACACTGCTTGCCATGGGAAATTTGGCTTCCACATACGGTCAACTTGGAAGATACCAGGAAGCAGAGCTTCTTGAAGCCACTGTCCTGGAGAAACGGAGGAGACTTCTTGGTGCCGACCATCCTAAAACACTGCTTACCATGGGAAATTTGGCTTCCACATACAGTCAACTTGGAAGATACCAGGAAGCAGAGCTTCTTGAAGCCACTGTCCTGGAGAAACAGAAGACACTTCTTGGTGCTGACCATCCTGACACACTGCTTACCATGGCAAATTTGGCTTCCACATATGGTCAACTTGGAAGATACCAGGAAGCAGAGCTTCTTGAAGCCACTGTCCTGGAGAAACGGAAGACACTTCTTGGTGCCAACCATCCTGACACGCTGCTTGCCATGGGAAATTTGGCTTCCACATATGGTCAACTTGGAAGATACCAGGAAGCAGAGCTTCTTGAAGCCACTGTCCTGGAGAAACGGAAGACGCTTCTTGGTGCCGGCCATCCTAAAACACTGCTTACCATGGGAAATTTGGCTTCCACATACAGTCAACTTGGAAGATACCAGGAAGCAGAGCTTCTTGAAGCCACTGTCCTGGAGAAACGGAGGACACTTCTTGGTGCCGACCATCCTGACACGCTGCTTGCCATGGGAAATTTGGCTTCCACATATGGTCAACTTGGAAGATACCAGGAAGCAGAGCTTCTTGAAGCCACTGTCCTGGAGAAACAGATGACACTTCTTGGTGCCGACCATCCTGACACCCTGTGTGCCATGGCAGATCTGGCTGTCACATATTATGAACTTGGAAGATACCAGGAAGCAGAGCTTCTTGAAGCCACTGTCCTGGAGAAATGAAAGAGAATTCTTGGTGCTGATCATCCTGATACATTGGCTGCGCTGCAAAATTTGGTTGCCACATATCACAGGCTTGAAAAGTACCAGGAGGCAAAGGAACTCCAAGCACAATACAACCATACTGTAAGGAACAAGAATTCCACAATGATGATTTGGGTATTCAGTGTTTGAACAGGGTAGCCCCTTGTAAAGTTTGTGATTCGGTGATTTGGCCGTTGAGCTCAAAAAGTCTCAGGAAGCTGAAGGTCTACTAGTAGTGGTTTATCGAGGTGTTTGCAATGAGAGTTCTGTGGGCTGATGCCTTAGGCATCCAGTATTCAAACATTAGCTTATAATCCATATCAGCCTGCTCAAATTATCATGAAGGATCATATATATGTTTATAGAAACCAATTAGTTCTACTGATTCTTCTGGACAAGAAGGTTTGCAATAGTGGTCAAGGACAAGGAGCAGCCAACGAAAATAACAACATTACAATCAGAGAGGCAGTGTATGGGCAACCTTGAGCTCAGCGCGGGGCATGGAAACTAGCACGGGGATCCGAAGAATAAATATAGGTACTAGAATACAGGAGCGGAAATACTACGCACCTAGCGGGGGAATCCGAAGAGAAGAAAGGATGGGGATTTCCATGCTAGGCGAAACCTTATATACTAATTAGTAACTACCCAGTAGCACGTGTCTGTAGGTATCTACAATGATCTCGGGCCTGATTGCACAGCACGTGCCAGCGAGAGCGGATGGATGTTCCAGGCAGTTGGGCGAACAAATAGATGGGTGCAGGAGTATCTGGCGCTTCGGCTGGGAAAGTGTCCGGACTGGATCCGGGTGAACCAGGTTCAGCCGAAAGAGAGTCCGGAGTGGGGGTTTCCCTGACATCACCCCCCCCCCCTTGGAATACGGTGTCCCGACATATAAAGTGGATGCGCCTCTGGAAGGACAGTGAGTCGAAGGCAGCCGAGGCTATCAAGCGGGGAGCGTTGGGGGTAGCGGTGGTAGTAGGCATTGATGGCGTCCTTGGCGAAGACGTCAGAGTGCTTTACCCACTCATTGTCACCATAACAAGAGTGTGCGGCATCTAGTGCTATTTTGCGATTTCCTAGGACCAGTATTTATACAACGGGAAAGCGCTAGCACTTCTGAAGTGTTATTACTAGCACTCAGGACTCTGGCTAGGTGATATAAAGGAGAACTGGACTGAGCCCAAACTGCCAGTTGTAGCATCAGATATGACTAGGGTGATGTGCTAATATGGTCTGGAGGCACAAACCATGGGGAAACAACCATAAGCCTACACAGTCAAGGTGCTAGCACCTAGGAAGCGAGACACAGGAGAGTGGTACTGCAGGTACACTAGCAGGAGGTGCGAGCGGCGAGTCTGGGGTCTGACGGGTAATAAACTATGCGCTAGCAGTCTTCTAACAAGGGTGCTAGTATGCAGTAACCCACTAGTGATTGACCCGAGGCCTGAAACACAGATGCGAGCATGTGACTGTCATGACGCGGTTGCGAGTCACAAACAGAGACAAGTAGATGGTAGAGGAATAGCTAGCAGGCTATTGGTGCAAATGCGCGGGTCACCACAAATGCAGTAACGGATAAACAGACT
This sequence comes from Mycena olivaceomarginata, assembly GCA_029378375.1. Lineage (NCBI taxonomy): Eukaryota > Fungi > Basidiomycota > Agaricomycetes > Agaricales > Mycenaceae > Mycena > Mycena olivaceomarginata. The sequence continues at coordinate 7,294 of JARKIC010001819.1, read as the reverse complement.
GCTAGCTGGTGCTCTGACCTGTGCTAGATGACTCCAGGCGGTGGATTCAACTCCGTTTTGTCAGGATAGAGGTTCTGGCAGCAGACGGCAGGCTGAGGAATCACTCACGATACCCATAAATGGACGCTAGCGGATCAGTGTGGCTGTTCTGCTTGGCATAGACCCATTATAAACCAAACGACAGTCGTTTCATTGGCTGTTGTATCCATCACATCATTTTCACTCATTTATATTATTCATTCTGTTTATCACATGTACCATGGACCTCAGTAGTATAAAGGGAACACCGAGCAGGCTAGAACCTCAGATTATTACACCCCGACTTTGTACGAAGTTGGTATAGGACGCGCCGAGTAGTCTTACCCACAAATATTTGTAGTCCGGTAGACTGTTGAGCAAGCGCCTAGCAAGCACAAGTCCGAATGGTGTGAACACTTCAGTAGAGATCCACCTACGCCCAGGAAGGTCCCAAGCAGTGGATCTCTGCACTCAATAGGAATGTCCTTTTGAGGCTGAAGTCGATTTCACTGTTTGAGCAATAAGCTATAGATGATCGCATACCTTAACCAGTGATACCTCCGAGCGCTGGACCGTTAAGAGGGTCACTAGAGCTTACAGGTGTAGCATGAGTATGGAGTAGTAGAAAAGTGTTTATTTGGGCTGTGAACCGGCACTATATACAACATCCTTGTGACTACGTAACTGTGTGACATATGACAAGCGCGCGCTTCTTTGAGTGTGCGTGTTCGTAACTTGTGAATACATGAAAGAACTAAGGACTAAAGAAAAAGAAAACGGTGGTGGTACAACTACTGGTTGTGCGATAGTTAGTTATGTTACAGTATATGCGGGAGTCGTTATAGAGCCCCCTAGTCCACAGCTTCTGTTCATGTACTAAAAGTCTGCACGGAACACTTCAGGTAGAAATATGTTGCAAATCTTCTTCTTGTTCCAGCTGCCTCCAAACACGTGATCCAGACGCTGAAGCCCCTCTTCAATGAATTTCTGATTCACTTTCAGAGCGGGCACTTGTCCATGGTTGGAGGATTGGAAGTACTTCTTCCATTCCGAGCAAGTGCGCCCTTGTGCTCATTGAGAGTCTAGTTCCCGTTTCAGTCGCTCGAAGGTTCTATCACAGAATGGGTTCCATTCCCCGTAGTAATGGTCAGAAAATTCCATTAACATGGCATCAGTCAGGTAGAGGTACAGATCTTCTTCAAGTGTTCATCCAGAAATGAGGCTGCTCATGGCCAGGTAATCTCCCTCTGATAGCTCATCCCAGGTCACGTCTATGCCGTCCCTATCGGCTGAATCGTTGGTGCTGTCCCGGTGCACAGAGACCTGCATTGATGGCCCCTCCATGAAGGCTGCGACATGCCCGACCCCCAGGTATGCTCTCAGTATCCAGCTAGGGACCCCCCCTCGCGCGATGATGCAAGGAGCGTGGGGCCGGAGTCCAATCTGACCCAGATTAGCCTTGTACTGTCGAACAACATCAGGCATGCTAGGACTAGGGTTCAGGCACGGCCCTTTGTTGTGTTGATCCACCATGGCCTTGGTACTCTGCGACTCGTCCGGTCCTCGCAGTCTGGTCTCCTGGCTGTGTCTGCAGGCTTGAACGCAATGTGGAATTTGATCCCATGTTCTATAGCTGCTTCAAGGACGTGGCGCGGAAAGCGAATTCCTGGCCAAGTGACGGCCATGTAACTCATCCTGAACTCAGCAACTTCGTTGACTATCAAGTAACCCAGAGCCAAGATGTCGGGGTTCCAGCTGTTCTCGCATGGGATGCGCCAGAGGCTTGATTCGTAAGTTGCCTCCCTTCCCCAGTCCGCGAAATTATTGAGCCACCTTGCTCGACAAGCCTGTAAGTCCTTCATGTACGTCTCGTGCCGGCTGGGGCAAAGACTGGGGGAGATGGACAGTGTACTGGGTAAATGCGATGTCCTCAAAGTACCGGGGAAGCTGATCGCCTAGCATACTGACATTCCCTGCTTTCGTTGCTGGAGTCCGACTCAATTGATACATGTGAGCGCGCGTCGTTGAAGTCCTCGGAGTTGGCGCGAGGGTAGCAAGGGAGCCGTGTGTTACGGTTAGGAATGTAGTTGCTTACGGGATCCATCCAGTCTTTGTGCATCATGGCGTTAACCCAGCCGGCTTCGTGTGCCATCAGAGAGGAGAAGTCCTCAACTCTTCTCTCGGAGCTGTGATCCGAGTTAGGTGATGTCATCTGGGGTCCTACTTCTCTTCCCAGTGATGTCGCATCAAGACCCACTTCCCAGGGAGCTCCCCTTCGTCCTCCTAGATGCGGGGGAGTGTTGATCAACAGTTCCCACTCCTTGAGCTCCACCATGTCCTCGACAGTAGACTCCGTGTTCAAGCTCTTTCTCCTTTCAATCCCAGTTTTGTTGTTGAAGACTTCTCCCAACCTAGGCGCGTATCCTCCTTTGAATCTTTCTCTGATCGCACACAAGTCTGGCTCTGTTAGTTCTTCTCGCCCAAAAGTACCGTTGAAACGGTGCACTTGATATACGACTAGAAATAGCTTAGATTCGGGCTTGCACAAAACAACCACAAAACCACCACTACAACAATCTATTCCTCCAAAGATGTAAGTGCTTCTCTTTGTGAGTTCGGGTCTGGGCCGTAGTATGTGACCAACGGGTTTGGAACAAACACAATTTGACTGCTAGACTTCAACAAAGCTGTTCAACAACATGCTAGCACTACACAGCTGCCAACAACAATACTGCTAGCACCTGGGATGGTCTGGGGTTTATGGGTTGGATACAAGGTGGCTGGATCGCTAGATCGAGGGCACCAGGGCAGAGTATGTAGGTTTGTGAAAATCCTCGCAATGGGGTACCTAAAGACTATCGAGGCTAACAACAAGGGGAGTTCAATCCTCAAGTGACAAGGCAGTCCTTAAGCTGCTGACCTATTCCTTAACCAAGAACAGGAACATTTCCACTTTGTATTGGCAATAGACACTATAAGCGTCCAGCTAGCGACCCAACACACTACGACAGCGCTTCCGTCAATATCGGGGTGAAGGCAAAGTAACTGACAAGTTACAGTCGGTCTAAAGGTGGGGGCACCTAGTCTGTCTTCTTCTTAGTGGGCTCGAGTCAACACACAATCACCTAGCGGGCGATCCAACACACTACAATAATATTGGGGTGAAGGCAAAGCTGCTAGTGCAACTGTTAGCTGGTTCTCGAAGAGAACACCCTTGGTTTTATACGTGAAGACTCCTCGAGTCAACAACAGGAACCTCAACTTAAGATCTCGATGTGTCCAGAGTCAACAGTATTGATTCCAATAAAGCTACTACTTGTGAAGTGTGAATCTCCACTAGCAACCTGAGCCCACCTGCACCAACTTCGTACAAAGTCAGGGTGTAATAATCTGAGGTTCTAGCCTGCTCTGTGCTCCCTTTATACTACTGAGGTCCATGGTACATGTGATAAACAGAATGAATAATATAAATGAGTGAAAATGATGTGATGGATACAACAGCCAATGAAACGACTGCCGTTTGGTTTTATGATGGGTCTATGCCAAGCAGAACAGCCACACTGATCCGCTAGTGTCCATTTATGGGTATCATGAGTGATTCCTCAGCCTGCCGTCTGCTGCCGGAACCTCTATCCTGATGAAACAGAGTTGAATCCGCTGCCTGGAGTCATCTAGCACAGGTCAGAGCACCGGCTAGCAGGCCGTTTATCCGTTTACTGCATTTGTGGTGACCTGCACATCCGCACCAATAGCCTGCTAGCTATTCCTCTACTGTCTACTTGTCTCTGTTTGTGACTCGCGACCACGTCGCAACAGTCACGTGCTCGCATCTGTGTTTCAGGTCTCGGGTTGATCGCTAGTGGGTCACTGCATACTAGCACCCTTGCTAGAAGGCTGCTAGCACATAGTTTATTACCCTTCAGATTCCAGACTCGCCGCTCGCACCTCCTGCTAGTGTACTTGCAGTACCACTCTCCTGTGTCTCGCTCCCTAGGTGCTAGCACCTTGACTGTGTAGGCTTATGGTTATTTCCCCGTGGTTTGTGCCTTCAAACCGTACTAGCGCGTCACCCTAGTCATGTCTGATGCTACAACCGGCAGCTTGGGCTCACTCCAGTTCTCCTTTATATCACCTAGCCAGAGTCCTGCGTGCTAGTAATAACACCTCAGAAGTGCTAGCGCTTTCCCGTTGTATAAATACTGGTCCTAGGAAATCACAAAATAGCACTAGATGCCGCGTGCTCTTGTTATGGTGTTTCACCGTTGATATTCATCACTTGGCTTTCGGGAGAGGATGGAAATGGTGAAAGATGACGTGAGTAGTATGATCATGTGCGCTTTGAGTGACCAGATGGTGATATAGCTTTGTGAGCTCCTTCCAATCCTCGTTTTCCTCCAATTCATGCCTCGCCCAGTGTTGGAAATCTATGCACCAGTATTTGATAGTTCCCGATGTCTCGGAGATCGTTGGCACTCTTGGGCGGCTCCAGGAGTAGGGCGAGATTTTGAGCTGAAGGAACTCGTCACAGCGTGCCACGATTTCTGCGTCTCCTATCCTGGGCGGAAGCTCATGTTACCATAGTCCGGTGACATCTTGTTTCTCCAATTCCCTCACCTACTGATTGATCACATTGGGGTTCAGAAGAGCGAAGTGTTTATCTTTAAGCTCCCTGTCCCCACATACATAGAACAAGGGCATATATCGTTTGACGAGGAGAGGAAAATTCAGGTGCATCTGATCTCGCGCCGGAGAAATCAGAAATCCGACTTTGTTCATCATGTTTAGGTTCAAATCCCAGATCTCCTGCACGATATAGTGCCTCAATCCAACCGACCATCCAGGAACTGCGGTAGTCCACCAGATCAAGTGCCCGGACATTTCCAACACGGATCGACGAGCTTCGGCCACCATCACCTGCACAAGCGGCACAGAGATATAAGGAAGATCAACTTTCTCTATGTCAAACAGCATAGGGGAAGGAATTTGGGGGTCATAGAGTGGACTCTCCCCAATCTCCTCTTGCATCCTTCGGAATCGCTGTAAGTCTTTCTTGATTTCCTTGCATGCCGAGCTCTCCAGTTGATACATCACTTCTGGGATTTCTGGTCCTCCTGGGAAATCTGACAACATGACCTCCACCACGCCTAGACGAGTCCTAGTATCCCTAGACCAGAAGGCTGTTTGCCTTTCCTGGTCGTCAGTCTCTCAGAGCAGAATCCACCCTCAATAATGGTACTCGGGATCGAACCAGTCAGGTTGGTCCATCCATTCCATCTTCACATATCGGCCAAACTCATCGAACTCATTAGATTCATGATGATAGATCGAGCCCAGGTGATCAATATAATCTAGAGCCCCGCCCGGAATGACAGAACAGTGTTTATTAATCCCAGTCCAATGAGGTGAGTGTTGGTCCTCCTTGTCTACCCAATGGCTGAAGACCACTGCGACCCGTCTGCCTCTGTCTAGAAAAAGGGTGTCCATCCCGATGCTCAAAACCTCAGAAAGTCTGTGGGCTGAACACCGCGCTAGGAGTTCACTGCGCTGGAAGGTCTGACACAGCTAGCTCCTTACACGCTAGGGGCAGATCCAAGGGAAATAGGAAGTTCATCTGTATTGGTAAGGGTTGGTGAAGGTAGGAAGGTGGAAGGAAAAAAGGAATGCAGAGAAACAATTATGCGTTCAGAGATATATAATAAGAAAATGGCATAACCGCGGACCACAGTGTGAGAGAAACCGAATGAATAAAGCATGTGTGGGAAACTTCTAAGTTCGTCCTCGTGGTCCAGCCTTGAGTGTTTTTGTTCTTTCACCAATCCTCGTGCCTCAATTCCCTAACTCTCTCACCTGGGTAAACCTCAACTCTTGGAGCGGCCTTCTGTTGAGGAGTCTGTGGGAATAGTTAAATTCTTCTCACAAATTGTGGTCCTTCCGATACTTCAAAAGGATCACAGGAGTGTTGGTCAGGTTGGACTGTGGTTCCCATGTGTCGAATTGCGGCCCATACCCCTCCCATCACACCAGATATTTTATCATTTTCCCTTGCTTGTTAAACTTGTGAGCTATTATTTTTCACCACGAATTCCGCTTTCTGTCAGGGGAACCCCCGCTTCGGACGTTCCCCCAGCTTCTGCTTCTCTGGCTTCTCCGGCTATTTGTCAGCACAGAGCAGATTCCGGGTTCTGAGGTGACGAAGGCGACTGAAGCACAAAGAGTTCCCAAACAAATAAGCCTGGAGTTTAGACTAGAATAGTGTAAAGTACAGGGAATTAACTACAGCTTATATACTAAAGTCCCTAGGGGTTGTAAATTAAGGTACAGTGTCCAACGGCAACGGACAAGATTAATGCAAAGTAAATGAAGGGGTATATGAACATAGAGGGGCGATCAGGAACCCGAAGGTCGGGGAGCCGATCGAAACCATTAGGGATCCTAAAACGGTATCCTGGTTCGATTGATCAGATAGTTGATCTGATCAATGATCGGGTTGTTCGGGTTCTGGAAGTAAAATGAAAAGACGATTCATGACATTACCCCCCTCTAGGTGAAACCTGCCTCGGGTTTCACGATCGACGCCGCTTCTTGTTCCATAGGTCTTCACCCGTGATGACCCACTTCTGTCCATGTGCGGTTTCCTTCAGAGCCGCCGGGTACTTCTCGTAGAAGTCATCGAGACATTCGGTAGAATCCCCCAAATGTTCCAATGGTTCCCAGGTGTTATCCTCAGGTCCATAACCCTCCCACTGGATGAGGTATTGCAAGCGCTTACGCTTTTTGTTGAAGTGTATCTTCAGCACCTCTGCAATCTCGTAGAGGTCTACCCTGTCCACTACGTCTGGAGGGGGAGGATCGTCATGGTGTTGTGTTGGTGGGCAGTGACAGGCGGAACCCAGGGGCGAAGGAATACGGTGTTGAAGACCGGGTAAACCTTCCAAGAATCGGGAAGTTTAAGTTCATAAGAGATGGCTCCAACCTTGCAGACGACCGTGAAGGGACCATAATGCCGGGCTTCGAATTTCTTCGTCAGGCGGTGAGTGACCAAATTCGCCCCCGACAGATACACCTTATCGCCGGGTTATAGTCGGGGTCTGCCTGTCGCTTGGCGTCGTAGAACCTCTTCATTGTCTCCTGTGCTGCCCGCATGGCAGCCCCCGCTTCCTCTCAAACCTTCGACATCCGGGTTGCAAACTTAGTTGCATCTTCAGTCGGTACCCTCGAGCAATGGTTCAGTGCCTTTTCGCAGATGGAATCCCATGGTAACGAAAAAGGGGCTGAA